>JWHW01001766.1:42950-60502 GCA_000931545.1 Papilio glaucus
TAACTACAAGTACATTCACTTCATGTTATATACCTACAAGTATATTCACTTCATGTTATGTACCTACAAGTACATTCACTTCATGGTGTGTAACTACAAGTACATTCACTTCATGTTATATACCTACAAGTATATTCACTTCATGCTGTGTACCTATAAGTATATTCACTTCATGTTGTGTAACTACAAGTATATTCACTTCATGTTGTGTACCTACAAGTACATTCACTTCATGGTGTGTAACTACAAATACATTCACTTAATGTTATATACCTACAAGTATATTCACTTCATGCTGTGTACCTATAAGTATATTCACTTCATGTGTAACTACAAGTAAGCAGACGCTTGCTTTAATAAAAGTTTAAAGTATAATAGATCCAACTATGCAAAGTTTTCAGAAGCCCACTGGCAAACAAAGGGCTTTCAAAGCGAAGCTTTAGCCGATTACAAACCTTATGAGAATAGTATTCGAGTAGTTTTTGCATATGCCATTTAATGCCGGATCGATTGGTGTGTAGAGTATGGAGTGTAACAAATATTTTATTGGTTTAACCACTAAGACAGTAATGGACTCACAAAATTTATGACTGTCCAAATACACTCAGATAAGGGGTTCCGGAATTTATGTGGTCGCTCTTTACTTAGGTGAAAATTTAATACTGGGTTCTGTAGATCACTTCAATTTCAGCATATGATACGTTGAAATAATTAAAATTTAAGATTAAAAAGCAAGCACTTTCTTTCTGACTTCTACTTTCTACATTAAAATTATTTAATTAATATACTTCTAAACTTTTTCTTCAAATGTTTTACTAATACAAATTACTTATTAATGGCTCACTTTACTTTCTATTTTAACACCTAAAGCTTCGACGGTTTCATTGCAATTTTCGTTGGAATCGATTTTCAATGGAAACTTCACCATTTTCACCCTCTTACGGTGTTTTTTGCTGAAACTATTTTCTTAGCGTGAGGTTGTACAAAAGGCAGTATTTGTATTTCATAATATCGTAAAAAAAACGGCGTAGAAAGTCACAGGTGGTCATATCACAAAGACAGGGCGAGCATCTTGTGAAAAGTAAACACCGTAAACGATTATAATGGATCGATGACCAAGCAAACATCCGCCGAACGGCGCGTGTGCCGACCCTCTCGCATTGACACGTCCTTGAGCAAACCTGGGCGAAATAACTCAGAGTAATTTGTAAATTACACTAAGCTATATAACTGTCAACAACATGGGCAACCGAACATGGGTTTGGTTGACAGTTGTTATTGTCAACAAAAATAGTTGACAACATAAAATGTAAGCTTAATATTAAAACAGTAATTTATTAACATAATTCCGCTAGCATAAACAATCAATAAACATACAATGCGTGCCCGTACTTTAAGGGTGAAACCAAAACTAAGAATGTATCATATATTAATGAAATCTTGAATGGAATCCAAAATTGCATATTCTGAAATCAAGTACCTAAACCACACGGTATTTATTGTAATAGGTAGGCGTACTTTATTTCCATTATTTAGAAAACCTGTTAAAACAGGAATACATAAATAAAAATATTTTAAAATATAAGGCCATGCAATTTCAACATATAAACTAAAAAAATAATATTAAGTATGTTTAAAATTAAAACTTTGATTAAAATTTGTCAAGAAACCAAGAAAGAAAAAGAAAAAACTTAACCGTTTATTTAAATCTCATTTCACGGAGAAGCTGTAGTACAACCAAATATGTCAAAATTACACGAAATGTTAAATGAGATCATAAACATAAGAAAACAAAAGCGCTAAGAAATTAAATGAAATATAATACGTATCAAGCCGCTATATCAACAAATCTAATTACCATGCACTTTATCGACCCCACTAATGGATTTCACCATTAGTGGCTTATAAATGACCGCCGCCCTCAAGGGAGCCTTTGACAGCGTTTATAAATTCACACACGACCAACCGATCGATTACGAATGCAATTGAAAATTCATATTCCCCAGGCTCGTTTCACTAAATTACTTCTAACTAAACCGCCGATGTCGAGCGCTCGGAACGATTCCCCTGCGTGTAGGGTTGCCACGTATTCAGTCTTCAATCACGTAGCATTCGTGTCAATGTTTGTTACCTTAAATACAAATGACTACTGTACAGCTTTTAGCATAAAAGGTTCAGTTGTACCTAACTAGCTCATAGTCCTGATACTGAGATTGCCGGCACCAATATAACATTAATTACATATTTTATGAATGGCAGTCACTATTTACATTGAGGAGATGTTTCTAGCTACACCTGACTCAAAGCAGAGCGTGGAGGACTTTAGACTCGACCTCGAAGAGTTCCTTAGGAACCTCGGTTTTTGTACATCGTCATTACAACTCCTAATGAATCTGAGGTAATAGAAACATGGAGATTTACAATAGCAGTTTATTATATGATAAACGATGATTAGAGATTCCCCTTAATGAGACTTTTTGAAGTGATGATACAATTTTAAATAGCAAAATTACAAGGAAAACAGCATCACAGTCAGTAGAAATGCCATGTCTCACAATTATAAATCAAGTTTAAAAAAATCATAAACACCTAGAACGAAATGCATGTATACATTGCGTGTTTATGCGTATAAATATTCCCTTATCTGATGATAATTTACTGTACGAATTACAATAGGACCCAAATTTATGGGTTGAACAAACATTGGAACAAGTTGCGACCTTTATTAAGCCTCGAATCTAACAAAACTTACCGGTTTCATATTTGTTAATACACATTTAGTGTAAAGTCCTGCCTACGTTTGGTATCCCTATTCACAAAGTAAACTTCAATGTCACTGAAAGGCCGGAACAAAACTTTCTGTGATGAATACAGCCGGCCCAATTCCACTTAAAAATTAAATGTGTTTAACGTTTTCATACCGTTCTGTATATATATAGCCGTCTGTTAAATTTGCAATAATGTAGGTATTAATATACAATTTCCAGTCTCCGAGCAAATAACGTAAGCATACAGAATACGGGCGTACAAATAAGGGTATTATTTACATTTGTGTTTTCTGTAAAGAGTGAGGTGCCGCAGCCCCACACCCCGCCCTACCAACCTTCGCCTTTTCCTTATCCACTCCCTCCTTTTTACTAAAAAGATTGACTATATATCCAGTTGTACGCCCTTGCGCTGCTGTTCTAATGGGTAGCTATGCAAATGTTACAAATATCGATGGACGGAAACATGGATTCGTATCTCTAATCGGAGTTTGTGCGAGTAATACAAGTTTGTGCGAGTAATACAAGTTTTTGCGAGTAATACACCATTGATTTTTATTCCCATACCAGCAGGGAACTTATCTCTGAACGAAACGTTACTCTGTTGCGGCTTACTCAACGTTGCAAGGAACAACTTTGTTAGGTTAGTTGTGACGAAAGTCAGAATATTCCGTGCCCCTGTTATATTTTGGGTATTTCCACGAACTGGTTATGATGCACTACATTGTAGTTTGATTTTCATACACATGATTAATTTCTTGAACATGATTATCTTATATATCCTTATATTATATGCTATATTGCACTTTTTTGTTTTAGAGCAATAAATATACATAAGTATTTATTCATACATCTTCTATTCATTATTCACCCGTCAGTATCTCGGACGCACAGCTAATTCTTAAATTGTTGTGTTCTTCTGGAATGGTATGCAAATACGACCTTTGTATAGGAAAGAGAAGAAAGTAAATAGGTGAGCTGCAGCGGACCCAATCTCTTCCATTCCCTCCTACTCCTTTACTTTTAATGTACTTTTCTCTTCTTTCCCACAAAAAGGCTGACACGCACGCAAGTGTACTGATTGTCTGTCCTTAAGGATGGGTAGCGTAGGTTACACCATTACTCGTTTTCCGAGTTCAACAATAAAAAATATATTGCATCACATGCAATCCTTCACATTTCGCACCTAGCTGCTTCTCAAAAAACAAAACTATACTTACTTTTTAACGAGTATTTTCCCCGACTTGTCCGCCTTTAGTACTATCTTCGTATGCAGCTTCTCTAGAAATTTGATAGTAGGGTTGTTGAGCTGGTTCAGATTGTACGCGAGCCCGAACAGTTCTTCCGTCCACATCTGATGACAAAATATATCATGATCAATATAACAAACGTAATCCATTGGAGCTCGGCCAAGGGAAATTGCCAAAAAATTTCTCTACAATTTACTCTCCGAGCGCCAGTTCAATGTGTTGCATTCAAATTATTGCTCGGAAATTCCCACTTCAAATAGACCGGATTGAGCGATCGTTGCATAATATTCATTCATCATTAACAGATAAATTATTATATTGATTACAGCACGAACTGGCATGCAGTCAACAACAATGTACGGAATATTTTTATGCATACATTTAAAACGAGAGTTGCTTTAGGCTTATTGAAAATAAGCCTAAAGCAACTCTTAACAATGAAAGTGCTACTAACTTTCTTGAACATAGATCGTGAATGTGTACTGTTGATATTTTAATATAGGATGGATATACTTTCTATCTTAATTTGTTTCCAATTAACCCCAAAATACTATCTGTAGATCAAATTTCAATGAAGAAAAATTTTAATAATCTACATATAGTACTTTGTAGCAATCTAAAACACTTATTAGCTACTTTAGCTAGCTTATGACCGAGTATAGCGCATTAATTTATTGTCAGTGTTGCATAAGGAATCCACGATTAGAAAATCAGATTGCCGGTATTTATATTACGCCAATGACCTAAACAAAGTCCTTGAAGATATGTACGTAATAATAATGTGACGTCGACAATGAAAAATAAACGTTTTGACACAATTATTTCTATGCCGAATAACTAAACGTTAGATATTTTTGAACTTCTTACTCATTCAGTAACGCAACAGAAAAACAACAACATGGAAAATCAATGCTTTCATTAATAAAAAAAGGTATGTTTTCTTTGTTGTATTTGTTTTACTAATTTGATTTTATACCTTTAAAGTCTAATATACCTTTTGTTCAATGTGTAATATATTATTACATATTGAACAAAAGGTATATTAGATTTTATTGTATTTCAAGTCAATGAGACTGTTGAGATGTCTGACCTCTAGATAATTATGTTATGTTCAATCGATGTTTGTCAGGGTTAATATATATCATATTTTGTGACTAATTTCTTTTCTAACAATATCTTTAGACGTTTACGGTTTAACTTTTTGTGCTTCAAGTCTTAAATTAATTGAAATGGTTAACGAAATGTTAGTCAAAATATTCGCTATTTTTTACTCAATAGAAGCTACTTACCGCGGTTTGAAGTTCAGTCCATTACCCGCTTCACGCTGGCAGACAGTTCAAAGGAATAGTAATAGCCTCATAAACAACTATTGATTTTATAAAAGCGACGTATTCCCAAACGGCGGCAAAGCCCCGAAGGCAATAACAAAACATAATGTCAGCTTGTATACATTTGCTTTGTCGTAAACTTATAAACTATCCGAAATACAAGTCCGAAACTTGTTGACGGTCAGCAGAGGAAATCTAGCAAACTTTGTACTCCAGAAATCCCTTTAGTTTGTTATTTGAATTTAGTTTGAGAGTTCCGATACAAAAAATGATCATCAACACCTTACCCATCTTTTTAATTGATTGATAATTTAGAAGGTATTCTTCATACGTTAAATTAAATTCAATGATGGGTCAAGGAGCAGGTTGATTGCTGCACAAATTGTCCATGTCTTAATAAAGTGTTACCTCGTTTGCTTCAGCGAATAAAGTGATAGGAAGTCCTTTCTTCAACCTACTACCCGCTTTTCTTTTCCTCCTTTTCCGTAGTCCGTACTACTTTTCAGACTATAACTTTTAATATCAATCACCAGCATTTTTTTCATTTTGCAATGTTTTATTTGAAATTCTCACATAAAAATCACGATTGTATCCTCTCAAATACTAACAACTATTTCTATTAACCGACACTTTGGCAAGGTATGGTAAATGTTAATTTCAAGTCAATTGAGGAGCTGTCATAATGTCACAGAAACCAATTTCTCAAATTAGTTTGGTGAAACTTTGTCATGTTACTTGGATACTTACGTTGAGAACTGCGACTTATGTGGAGTTTGTAATGACGTCATTAGAAATAAATGCTTTCAAATATTCAGAGTCGAAGCTACCTACGATGAAAGTTTGAAGTAGATTCTATCGTTCATAAGATTTATAAGGCAATTTGATCCAATATTCCACCAAGTTTTTTATTAGAAACCTTTTACCATAAATTATTCGTCACTGATAACGCTGTTACGGAGAATAGCACCTTTACAACTACCAAAAAAGACATCTATTTTTTGTTAAAAGCAATATTCGACATCTGAATAAAATCAACAATTCTTGAGCGAAACGAAATATGTCCTTGTGTTCTTTCCATGTTATTCGAGTGAAAAGATGGCTAATTAATAGTGGGGAGTGAAAATGAATAAGAATAAATGTGGTTTTCAGGGATATATATGTTCTATCTGAAACCTAGAACTATAGACAGAATTAGTGACTAAGGATGAAAAGTATGGCACTCGACCATTATTTTTGGAAATGTAAAGTCATGACTAAACATACAAATCATAGTATGATCATCATAGATAAATCCACAAGTTATTGACATTTAGGAACCAACTATCTATGAATAAAGCAGACGAGAATTCGTGTCCTCTACGTAACGGATTTAGATGTAGCAAAATATCAAAATGTCGTAAAATTATTCTTATAAAGACTTTTATGACTTTTGTAAAAAAAATACCTGTGCGATATCCCTCCTGGTGCAGCAAAAGTTAACAAAGGTGACGTTAACGAAGTCGGCGCCATAGCACACCGTCACCGTCTTCTCTTCTAAAGAACCCTGCGACCCGATCAACACCACATTCCGTATCTTTTGATCCTGGATAATAGAAAAAACTGACGTTAATATAAAATACTCCTTATTAACAATATATTTAAAGATAAAAGTATGATACCGTGGCTCGTTGTTTTATTAGCAATCGCAAATTTTGGTGTTCGAATATATATATTGGCTTTCCTTTATAAGATTTACTACGTGCAAAAATCCTTTCATTCGTACTCACACTTATACATACATACTAACGCTTACTTCTCACTCAAACTCATGTGCACTCACATCATTTCCATAATTCGTTTTTGTTAACATTGTAATTTGTGTAAAAATGAAAATGTCTGACTTCTGTTAATCTAATTGTATCTATATATGTTGATGAAATAATCTTGACATTTATTACAGAAAAAAAATAATTAAAAAAGCACTCAACCTATGAAATGATTGTAACTTGGCCCATCACCGTTTTATATAACTAAGTATAAGCGCACAAAGTTCAAAGCTAATATTTCACAAACTATGTGTCCAAGAGAAAAAATGATTAACGATAGGTCGCTCGGGCTTATAAAGGCCTATTCAGGAAATGCCGACGCCTTTGACACGGTGTAAACGATATTTAGCTATAAAATAAATGGAAAACACCGTGAAGCCAACTAATGACTGACCATTTTTATTGAATTTTACCATCTATTCTTTATTAAAGCCTTTAAAGAAATTTTGTTAGGTACTTGTCTCTTGTACTTATATACATAATATGAAAATAAATAATGTTCAATCCCCGGTCATTTAAATAATGAGATTTTGTTTTTGGCTCTCATATAAAAAGCTTCGTAAATTTTAAGGTTTGCTGTTAGCATTGTAAAAGTCAAAAACAATTGGTAATAACTTATTACGTTAAAAGAAATATAATTTTCAAGTATAATATTTCTTTTAATTTAATCAAATGCATAGTTTCAAGTAAAAAGTATTAATGGCAAGACATATTATCTCTATCTAACAATATCATAATGCAATTAAAAAGCGTTGTTAGAGTTCATTTGTACATGCTTAACGAGCGTACGAACGTAACCGAGCTGATTTTTTTAATGTATAATGAAACAGATGAAATATTAATAAAAAAATAAAATCGACACATTAAAGTGATATCCAGTAATAAAAGCTAACAAAAAGAACAAATTTAGATTGTAGAAGAAATATCAACCGAACAAGAACGCCATGAAACCTATGTAATTCTTTACCCGACATCAGTACGCGTGGCTGAGGAAGCGGAAAAAGAAAAACATTCCCATTCAATACTAGAGATATTCCCACACATATTGTTACATTCACTTCGACTGCTTTCGTTGTGGAAAACTATTACAATTATTAACTTCTAGACACTCACAAATAGATTAGCATTTTTCTTATTTTATTACATTCGAAAACATGAGAAGATTACCAGAGACATACACACATAAATATAGTTATACACATATAGATATACAGAGACCAATGCAGCGATTTAAATTATTATAATTTACGACGGAAGTTTATCAGTATAAGTGTAACATTAGGCTACTGTTAATATGTATTAAAATTTAATGGGTGATATTGCTAGTGAAAATAATAAGCTAATGAAAATGAACCTCCAGTTACAAGGTGACGGAAAAGTAATATAGGAAATTAAACAGTGGTAGAGCGCAACAACAACATCTGTTGCACAAATAGGCCGGCTCGACCGGTGGAATACCACGACCTCACAAAAAACAGGCGTGAAGTAGAAATACTCTGCGTCTCGTCTGATGAGTGAGGTTCCGGAGGCCTAATTTCAGTCCTCTTTCCCTTCCCACCCTTTCTTCATAAGGATAAGATGGGAACGAGAAGAGGATTGGACGGGGAGTGGGTTGACGGGGAAATGGAAATATCCTTTTTCCTGTCTATGCCCCCCTCTGTCCTTAAAAGGTAGGCAACGCATCTGCAACACATTTGCTTGTTGCGGATGTGTATGAGTAGCGCTCACTTAACATCAGGTGATCCGCTAGCTCGTTTTCCACCTACTCCCATAAAAAAATATCTTAATTTCTGTTATGCTTAAAAAATGTATGATAAATATTTTCTTTCTATCGCCATTTCGTCGACATATGTTTGTATAATATGTGCTGAAAATATCTAGACAAGTTGGCAAGGATCGCAAAAGGTCACCTTTTTCTATATATTTTTATGATGGCTTATCCATTATTTTAAGCTCGTTGATGAGAAAAAATATCTCATATGTTATGACCTCAAGACTTTATTATAACTGCTGTTATTTTCACCAAGCTCTAGTTAAATAAAAATTAACCAAGGTAATAGGAGGTGTTCAGTGAATGAACAAGTTAAGTCAACTTAAGGGTAACCGTATTACATTATTTGGACGCAAACACTAAGGCGTTCGGACTTCTAGTAAGGTTACCACGGCCTCACAGAATATGGACCTGAAATAGAGGTATTTAGACCACTGCGTTTCGTCGTCGTGATTTATAAGATTGCGCAGGCCCTCTTCCTTTTCCACTTATAACTCTTCCATTAAAAAAAGTACCCTCTCCAACATAGGTTTTCAAGTCACCTATGCTATATTTTATTATTTATTTGTCTACCTATCTACCTGACCAATGCTAGGACAATTTGCTAGTTCTACATATAGTAATTTATCCACCACAATATAAATGTATAACAATACACTAACGGCGGGTGCAATTTGTAGGGGCTTATAGTTCAATCCGGTTCGCGAACCGCACGCACTAGCTCACTCTAATCGCTTCAGCCATTACGCTCGATGGGAGCAAATTGTTTATAGCTTCGCAGTACGCCTGTTACATTCAGACATAACCAGAGAATATTTAATATGAAACGCTTCGATACTAGCAAATACATTTTTGCTACAAGAAAACCCACTAAAATTAAATTTCTCTAGTCAATTAGTCAGTCAATTAGTTTAGGAATGCAATATTGTTAATTGTTCGTCAAGTCGTACGTCCCATGACCGCTAATCGTCCGAAATGAGTGCATCCATCTATTCGTAATAACCACATAAGTCTTAGAACCCATCGAAACAGTGAAAATAAACAATGTGATTTCTAAACAATTATTTTTTGTCTCGAATTTAAAAAATAAAATTCAGAAAGGACAAGTATTGTTTGAACCGTACCCCGTAAATGATTTAGAACTTTTTACAATGAGGGCAAGCAAGCAGTCCCGATGCTAAATTACCACCGCCGTCTCGCTCGCGTATGTGTGGACAATCGTTTTTAAAATCACGTGAATCCATAAATCTCGTCAAATAATTTGATTTACATTAAATACGACACATCTGTGCTCTCAGCCTAGATCATACAGATTTGCAGATCTATAAACGTAGGTATATAGGTCACTGGATCGATTCTGCTATATTCGTGAAAGCGATACAGCGCTTCATTTATAATTTCTAACATCGACGGAAAATTCTTTGGTCGATAACGTTTGTGCCCTCTGCCGATGCCATGCCTGCCTTATATTATCAAAGCTAGCTATTTATTTCATTTTATTCTGAGACAAGATGCTCAGAGCGTGTTCGCCTGATGGAAAATAATACGTCTAACTTTGAAAACATATATTTACTTTCAGTAGGATTTTAAAACTCTCAACCGACTTAACCGATCATGAAATTTCGCACACATATTGTCAGAGGTACAGAAAATGACATGGGGTACCTTTCATTCCAAAAAAAATCTTCTTGAGGAATAGTAACAAAGACCTAATATAGGGTGCCATGGTGATGTATGTATGTCACAATATCATATTTTTGATTTATAATTCCAAGTTATTATACACAGAAATTTAGTTACAAAAATGTAGTGTCAATAATATCCAGTGGGGAATTGAAGAAACAAATGCAGGCCAAGCCGCGGTCAACAGCCAGTAGAATTACATGTTCGACTGTACATCCACACCTTGGGTTAAGAACGAATACGGGAACAATAAAGAATCTCATTGAATAAAGTTGCAGCACCCGGGTAGGGTACGGTGACCCATTTCCTCGGGGACCTCGCCGGGGCGCGGCGGGTGAATTAAAAATACGCAAACATTCTTAAATCATCTCGACGGGGTTCCATTAGTTGATTAATTCGCCAGACGACGGCGAGGAGATAAAATAAAGTAATCAATTTAAAAAACAAGCTGCCAAGATGTTGTACAGCATTGGAAAGTAAAGGTTACATTTATAACTTAGTAGTTATAAGTGTTAACTTTATAAAGCGAAGTAAACAAACAAAAAATGTGCATCCAAACATAATTAAGTTACATACACACGTCATTTAGCAAACGGATTATAGATTTACAAGAAATCAGATAAGAAATGAAAAGGAACCTCTCATAAACAGAAATTAACCACCTATTCCTCTCTCCCTTCCTGTTCTGCTCCATTTCATTATCTGTCTTCAAGTTTTACGTTTGGAGTAAACTCAGCAACTAAAAAAGACACTAAACAAATATAACATTAATATTAGGATTTGCTTGCATATCGCAATCTTAATGACAATATGTTAAAAATCGCATACTACATAGACCGACTAGATTAAGTTGTATATGTATATCAATTTATTAAAAAAAGCATTTGACTTCAAAGCTCATGAATTTGTTATTAGGGCGTTATAATGTAAATATTGTTGAGGGAAAATCGATGTGCGATAAAACATTTTTGAGAAGACGAAGCTGTTATCTTTTGGTTAGCATTAAATATGTATTACCGAATAAATTTATTTATGGCATATAACAGCAAAACATTTATTTATGGTTTTCAAGTCAATATTAAATATGACAAAAAACGATTATAATTTTAAATGATACGCAAATAGATAAGCACGACAAGACTTCGAGGTATATTTCGGTCATTACAGGAGTATAAGGATTCAGACTTGTTAAAGACCCCGTTCGAATTTTCACTAAGTGGCGATAAAAACCAACAGACGCTATTAGAAACTCCTTTACGCAGATAAACTCACTACGTGTGTATAAAACGGTTTTACTGACGTTCGCTCGCGTGAGTAAATACATTTAGTAAATAATGTCTCAAGAAAGTTTTAATAATTTTATTGTAGACAAAATCATTAAAATGTACAAACAAAAGCACTACATTACTCCTGCAACCTCGAAAAGGTTCTTTAAAGAAAGCCTTTTCGCCTTAAATTAAATTAGAGGCTGTCTTTTATTGTATACAATAACAGTCCTCAAGAAGGCGAGCCCTTGCGACAGATGAGCTATCTAAAATAGGTAGAGAAAACAAAATGACGCAACGCCAAGAAATTTGAATGACAGCATCTGATTGAATATTTTTTCCTAAAGTAACTTTACCGAGCGAACTTGGTTCTTTAATGCAAGAGTATTCAACTTTTTCAACAGAACTTGGCTCTCCAAACTAAAAACTCGACACTGCAGACACTGAACACTAAAGCAAGTTATCACAGTAAGCTTTTGAGTTGTTTTTTACGAACTTCCTACTTAATAAAATAAATCAAAATTTTCCCATTATTCTTGGGTGTGCTAACACCCAAGAATAATGGGAAAATTCGGGGAAAAACTAAAAAGGGCAATATTAAAAATCTAAGAGAGAGCTATTACAACTAAATGTTCTGTTTTTAAAATTATGGAATAATAGAATTAAGCTGGTCGTTTTAATCATAACACAAACTTCATAATTAAAACATATTTGGTCTTACACCATTCCAAACTTGTTCTATTGTGTCTTATATCTTATCAAAGCTAAAACATAAAAAATAACGAGCACAAGACGACCGGTAGTTTCACTATACTAACATTTAACATAGCACTATAAAGGCGGGGTAGCTTTTACAGCAGCCAATGGCGGGCGCGTGTAATAAAAAAGCACTAAGCTCTTAGATGTTTGCTGTTCGGACGCCACGCCAATATTATGGCACTGCAAGGACTAATGCATTTCCACACATGAATCATTCGGAATTCCCGTACACGTGGGCAATGTCATTAATGTGCGGCAGACCATTATTGTTCGACACCTGTTAAACCGACGAGCTCACTAACACTTGCATATTTCGAAAGTAAAATACCACTAGCAATATGAGATTAAATAAGAAATGTATATGCGCTCATGCCCGCAACCCAGAGGATAGGCATAGGTAGGCAGAGATCATGGATTTCCATTTGGCGCGACACACCTCTCGCTTCTTTTACGTCTATTCATCTACGCATACATGCTGTATTATGCCTTTCTTTTGTAATACACTAGTCTGATCGATATAAGAGACTGAATTTAATTATACCAGATAATAATCAATAGTTTATTTTAATAGTATATTTTGTTTAATAATACACAAAACTGAAATTCAACGAATAGAAAATATAACCTACATATCTTAAAATAACACTGATTTTAAGTCCCTGTTATTAAAGGTAGTCAATCTAGTAAGTGATATATGATTGGATGTCAAAGATAACATGATACATATGTTTTACTTCAGTTGTTTACAAGGAGAATTGTTAGACGACGTAAATTTGCTTTTTGTTTTCCGACAGCGGAACTAGACACCCGAGACGGACCAATATTGACCAGATCGGTATACTAGAGGATGACGTACATGTTTATATGGATGTATGAATATGAGAAGTCTGCCTATCCTTCTGGGAAAAGAGTCTGGGCTAGAGTGCCTATTATTATAGCTTTCCATGGTGTCAAGTTCCATTACAGTCTGTAATCTGTATGTTTATAACGCGACGGAACGACATAATTAAGCAAAGTGCTCTTTTGCGAGTTTAAAAGTCACTTGTGGCATAATTATCTTTTTGTTGGCACGCGTTTTACGACAGTGGCGAAATTAAAATGACTTGTAGTTATTAAAGTTATGATGGTTGTTTTGGATTGTTTGTCCTTGAATATATTTTGATAGGATAAGATGTCAAACAAAGTGCGGGTGAAGTGGATGTTCTTCGTAACACTCCCAATGGTAAAGGAAGTAGAAACACAAAAGAGACTAAGTTTCCCAAGGCTACTGGTCACTAGGCAGTGGTGGTACTAGGCTGTGATAGCCATAGTAGTCCCGTGTACAAATATTCAAGAACTTCGTTACATTACTGTAACTATACGGGGAGGCTGAAAATTAACGTGTCTTCCAGTGTCAAACTGGAAGCAGCATCAGCTGAGCGTCTTTTCTTTAACCTACAATTTTCATGTTTAGTTTTTATTTCTCTGACATGTGTAAATTTTGGGTAATAAATGTAACTTTATTAAAATATATTTTATCAAGCCGATCAGTAAAATGTTGGTCACTGGCCACTTGAATTTCTCTCTGTTGTGTACGGTGGTATGGCAGAAGCTAGTATTATTTATCCCAACAGGGAAACACAAAGCAAACGACGTAACAGTCGACTACTACGTAGTTAATAGGCAAAACAAAAGGTAAAGATGAAAAACATATTGGCTTGGCACAACAATCGACTTACAAACAATACTCGGCGTGTTTAAATAAAAGCGAAAAAAAAACATAAAATTATTAATCCAAGGTCGCTAGAATTTGAACCATTAGACCGTCGAATTATAAGACAGGCCGCATACCCCTGTGCACCCCCGTTGAGAATGTGTAATCACAGAATATCTCCAGTAATTTCCCGCTGTTATGTGCTACGTCGTTAGTAGTACAGGTAAGCGGAGACCCAATTAATTAGTGACAAGGCAATCCGTCTTAGCCCAAAGGAGTATAGTTTCCATACTCGTATGAGGCGACTTATCTAGCTGTACCGAGTGACTTCAAAGTCGGACATTGTTACATGTTTATGCTAATAATTATTCTCATAATCATGATAATTACAATAATTAGTAGTAGAATGATATTTATCAAATCATCGGTTCCCTGTGATAATCAGCTTACGCAGTATCTGTAAAGAAACCACTTCGGTAAAAATTGCTTCATTTCATTTATCATTTACTCCTATTTTTTTATTCTTCGAAGATATTCAGAAATTCATCTTAATGTTCAATAATGTTACATTTAAAAAATATAATAATAAGAATATATTTCACTCAGAGACGGTATCCATTGCAAATTGAATTTCTGAAACATTATTAGGAGATCGCTTCAAAATTCATACAAACGAAGGCAACTTCTACGACGAATTATGAACAAAGTAACATTGTAGAAAAGATCTTTCTTTGCGAAATTCAACTTAAACAAATAATGTTATAATCTTTAATATGCTGTCAAGAGCGATCTTTCTAGACAGGTAGATTATGCCGACATGCTAACAAACACAATTGAAATATTCCACATATAAAATGTGGAAGTATGACCTTGGATTTAGAGGTCTGAAGTACAATATTTATATTTACTGTAGAGTAACATTTTATAGTCTCAGTAGAATGATACTTTACGATAATGAATATTATGACATCATCAATAATATAAAACGGCAGAAAAGTCAAACATCTCTTGATACCTTTTATTTGAAAGTGGAAATTTGTAACAAATAAATATTTATTGTGTGCTGAATGGTACTCACTGTAGACATAATAAAACCGTTTATTAATCACTCATTAACAGCATGTTTAAATGGTGAAAGCTAGCTGTGGGAAAGTGTAAAAATAAAACGAGCATAATTAGCAAAGCGTAATCTAATATTGACTTTAGGTCGTTTACAAACGTATTCGTACTGTCAGCCGCCGACTGTGAGGGAACGACGCAGTTTATATTTTCAAATCAAATCCAATCAATATTTTGTCCCATTACCCTTACTGGGTTTTTAAGGATTTGCGATTTTTTTGATAATATCTCCTTCTCAGTGCAAGTTTATTTTCTGTTAGTCGCTTACCAAAAATGAACCGTAAAACGTTCATGCTGGAGCTCACGGCTGATAATGCGTTCGGTGTGAACCTGGCCTTATCATGGTCGTTACATGCCAATAATATTTTAATAACGAGCCGCGCGTGGAAATTCGTCGAAACTTCATCTCTTAGAAATGTGGCGAAAACGTTTTTATTTCTAGCTTCATTAAATTCTATGAAAGAGTTCTAATAATAAATAATTTTCTTCTATGTAATTATAGCTTATAGTGATTTGTTCGGATGTCAATTTGTGGTACATAAGAAAGTAAAATATTAAAGCATAATCTGAAAATAAAGAATATATTTTCAGATTTATTAGTATAATAAATTTTGCTACAATCATGACAGGAGGAGGACGGTCAGATTGAACAGATTTTTTTGTTAAAGAAAGTGGCAAACGATCAAGCGTTTCACCTGATATTACGTGACTGCTGACTGTTGCGTGATAGGCAAATACAATAAGTTAATAAGTCATAATCATCATGAGATAAATCACTAAATAAATCAAGCACATCAATGGATCAAATCTTCTAGTTTTTAATGTGTGAAGCAGCAAACGCGTTGCTAATTGTTTGTTGAATGTTAATGACGAAATGTTTTTTTTTACCACAAAATAAATTTAATGGTGATCAACAAATTATTGTTCATCAGACAATAGAAGGAAGAGTTATCAATGTTTAAAAAAGATATGTAGGAGAGAAAGAACACAGGTTATATAGATAATTATCTATAATCTAGGTTCTGATTTAGTCTTACTAGCCCATTAATACAACACAAAACTAGAACTAAACTAAATCTATTGACGTCACTAACAAAGCAGCTAAAACGCTATTCAGTAAAATAGACTCAATTGTATTATCATCTAATCAACTAAATTGGAAGCTATCCCAACAGATGTATAACAATAATTTACCAGAGAACCAGTCAATAAACATAAAGAGGTCGTGACAGCTGTACGTAGTCGGGAGCTGTATACAGAATGACGTCATTACAGGACGGTTCGAAGCCAGTGCTTATTTAGATGCTACAATAACATTTTTCGGGCACGGGGGCAAGTGGCGAGAGACAATTCAATTTATAGGTTATGTCGGCAGTCACGACAAATTGGCTCTGTCGAGCTAGATGATATCATTGTATTACAAATGGACGTGATTTTTAGTCTCATTAGATTAAATTAGTACAAAGACAAACTGGAGAGTCAATTAAGGAGGCTATACGATTCATTTATATCCCTAATACAATTACACCGTTAATTATACGTTTTTAATCGTTTAATATCCACCTTTCGTCTTGCAAACCCCTCAGAACCCTGAAGGGGATAAGCAATACGATAAAAGTATTTTAGAGATGTAGCTGCTGACGTCCATAATTTACTTGGTACTAGACAGGTTATTGATCAAGGAGTATTTCTTAATCATGAACCTGGTAATAACATAAATTGGATGAAATTTAGCCAGTATGCCAAGAACCAACTAAACATGAACTTGTTAACCGAAGTGGCGTGAGATTCAATCCAAAATGCCATTGTTACGAAATGAAATAGAAGAAGATGGCGTCTTCTTGCATGTCGAAAAAAACTCATTGCGCGTGGAACCAGGAAAAATTTGAACATTTTTAAGCGAATGAAAATACGGTCATAACTGAAGCAACAGGCTCGTAGTGTTCCAGCGCTACGTTCAGTATAAAAGTGTCGAACAATACGGCGAAGTGCATTTGAGCGGTTCACAAACCGCTTCGGGTATAATTACGAGTATTTTTTGAGCCCACCACTAGTCGTCGCCGCCGAAAAACTTGCGATAACTTTTTTTGGAATATTCTGTATAATTCTATTCA
>JWHW01001766.1:72789-92229 GCA_000931545.1 Papilio glaucus
CACTAGTGCCACGGCGGAACTCGTACTCGTAAATAATGCGATATTTTAAGTTTTCCATTTTGTAAAATGAGTGACGCAAACAGAAAAAAAACAACTGAATGACGGTCATCGAAGCACAAATACATGAGTCTATAGCTGTACAAATTTGAATTTGGAATTCCTTACCAAAGAGGAGAAATTCGTGATTAAAGTGGCCAGTACGAAAAACGCCAATTTCATATGTAAGGACCTAATATAAAAAAAATTGATGAAAGTTTATTCGGATATCGTGAATTATCAAAATTATGTTTGTATATTATATTAAATCTCGGTCGAACGAGATCGCAAAGTAAGGACTAACTCGTTATTTAGGACGATCGTGTTGAATATTAATAAAACTGGATAGAACTTTTCTAAAATTAGTACATGACCTAAAATCAATAACGTATGAGAAAGCCACTCCGGCCGCTCTTTGTACTAAATACTTTGTTCATGATAATCCCAAATATTTCTCATCAAATAGATTTACTATCTTTTACATTAATTAATCATGACCATTAAGAGACACAAATTTAATTTTGAAAATTTCTTTTAACACTTTTTTATTGAAAACTCATGGCTATAATGATATCTGACTTATTAGATTAATAAACTTTAACTCTAAAATCTATCGACGGAGCTTTAACGAATGATGACCAATACTCTAACAAATTGTTTCAGCTTCGGGCGAACCTCAGTGTGTATTTTGTTTGTCTGAGAACTTTTTGGCGGTAAT
This sequence comes from Papilio glaucus, assembly GCA_000931545.1. Lineage (NCBI taxonomy): Eukaryota > Metazoa > Arthropoda > Insecta > Lepidoptera > Papilionidae > Papilio > Papilio glaucus. Next base: position 73,544 of record JWHW01001766.1, read on the forward strand.
CTTGCTCTCTTGTTGTTTATCTCACAATTTTTGTAAACTGTTTAGTTACAATGTACTTTATCAGTTGATTATTTCAAAATACATGGTACAATTTGATATGTTACCAACTTTGGCTCTGCCGAATAATAACAATAATAAATTAGTCTTTTTCAAATATTCAAGTAAACGTACCAATGTATTATTTTAGTAGATTCAAGTACGAAATAACATTATTATATTATTTACAAGTAAATAAATTTTCTACCATCTACAATAATCATACATTGAATCAAGACAACATCGCGATCGCTTATTTTATACTTCTTACCGATTAAGTTAACTAAAAATATCATCTGGATGATTAATTTTTCATTTTGCACTACACTAATAATGATAAATGATAATTAAATGTCTTACTACTAAAGGGAGATTATGTGTCTAATGGTATAATCATTTATTTTGTATAATCATTTGTTGCTTCCCAACTGTTGTGAGAACAACAAATCAAAGTGCCGCGGCAACCAGTAGATACTTGATGATCTCTCTCGTAATGATCGAATCTGACTGAGGTCAACCAGCGCCAGCAGACGGGTGGCAGACGCAATAACTCGTAAACGTTTGCCGCAGCCCACCACATGACACGATACCCAATGCCGTTAAACCAACTAAACATTAGTAACTACTGAACATATGTATGTCTCTATTATGTTCTTTTCTTGACATCGTATGATTTCTAAAAGATATATAAAATATGCATTCACGCCCGTAACCCATTTCTATTTGGCGCGATCCTGGCACACCTCTCTCGCTACTTCTGTCCATATCCTTCTATAATAAATGATTTTTTTTTGTATATTTAAGTTAAAAGACGCGGCAGATTAATTTTTATTAGATCTCCAGAAAGGTATTTAAAAGTTGAACATATTCATGTTGCCGAGGCAGCCTGTGTTGTAGCCGGTAACATTGCTAACAAAAATTTGGACAATTCAATGTTGAAACACAGAGACGAAGCTTTGGAGTAATAAACATATACGATTTATTTAAAGCTAGACACACTAAAATGATATACTGTTGTTGCTCGCCCTAGAGACAAACAACTATTGAAGCCAACTTCCCAACTGTATTTGCATTTAGTTCCCTCAAGTTAAGCCACAACTAAACTCGGTTAGAGTTATGTAGCTTCAGCAACATTGTGGTTTAGTAGCGGTGGGCGTTTACATTGCGAGTTTGGAATATATCTCAACTTGTTTATATATGCTAAACAAACACTATAGGGTTTGTTATTTATTTAATAACTAGCAACTCGTCCCAGCTTCGCTCGGATAATTGTACTCGGGCTCGGACAAATAAAAAACACGGAGTCTTAAAGACTACCGACAGACGTAAAAAATCAAAACAGGTGGGAGGGCGCGACGTTCAAAAAAAAATTAATAATCAACAAAAAAAAAACCTTGCATCATAACAATAAAAATCAAAATTGAATACAAGAAAAATCCAACTTCATATTGTTAACGCGAACTTTAAGATTTTCCCCTACCAATTGTCGTCTAACGCGGCTAAAGGTTTCACTTCAAACACACAGGCTAGGTTATTCGCTGATAGAAAACTTTTCTATTAGTAATAAAATTTTAAAATCGGTTCAGTAATTTTATAGTTTATGCCAAACAAACAATACAATGTTTTCTGTTTATCAATACAGACAAGTAACAAAAAGTTGTAGCGATAGGGCAAAGACTTCGTGTGGGGTTTACATTCTAATATTTATGGCCATAGTCAAATCTGTTAGGAATTCCAGTTTTGTATTAACCGCCTGACGACCTATCTGTATATCTATTTAAATAATTATAATAATGGCGCATCAATGACAAATTTATATCACAGAATTGATTATTAAAATTCCAAATTAATAATGATGAAAAGAAACCATTGCGATACAATTATGTTGGGTGGCTGGTCAGCATCGCACCTACAGTCCCCTGAACTTCCAGTACATGTTTTTACTTCATCGCTCGGCCGAAGCGCTTAGTAAGAAAGTACATTCTACAATTAAGTGGTAATGAATCTGTACCATCTGTCTCTATCACGACGAACTCTTCAAACGACAGCGATCTCGATCCGGGATACAACACATCTTTACAGAATACCTACGTGCAGTTGGTGTAGTTGTCGCTAGACTTCTGGGATGCTTTTGATGAGTAAGATGCAGACCCCATTCACTTTCTATCTCTTCTTTGAATTGATTTAACCAGAAACAAGTTTACAGTTAGTACAAATGACTATCTCCTTTTATATTTTCCCCTCTATTTTTCTAGCAACGCATTTGTTACTCTACTGAATGTTTTTATTTCATGGTAGAAGGTGGCAAACGAACAAGCGGATCACCTGATGTTAAGTGATCGCTATCCATAGACATCCGCAACTTGTCCGCAACAAGCAAATGTGTTGCAGATTGGTTGCCAACCTTTAAGGGACATAGGAGGGCATAGACAGGAAAAACGGATATTTTCTTTTCTCCGTCAACACCCTCCCCGTCCAATCCTCTTCCCGTTCCCATCCTATCCTTATGAAGAATTGGTGGGAAGGGGAAGAGGACTGAAATTAGTCCTCCGGCACCTCACTCTGCACTTAAGCCAGGCGATCACTTGCACTTTATTGGTGCGCAGCGGAAAAACGCAAGTGGCCTGGCCTATCACAAACGATTCGCCGCATAACTAAAGTCACGAGTTATTTGCACTGTGGCGACACAGCGCGTGGCGAAAAACGAAACTGGCCATAAAATCCCTGAGCTGACCCTCTTACTCATTCGAGTTGTAATGATCCCCGCATCATCTAGCAAAGTGGGAGAACTTCACTCAAAACTTGTCAATTGTCGTCTATTTGTTTTGTCTTTTGTTTTAATAGTTCAATGAGAAACATAACATTGTTGCATAGATTAAACATTTACATTGTTTACTTTTAATTGCAGATTTAATATGTAAATGTGTCAGCGATGTACAGCCATATAGACTTGCTAATATTTGAAGTACAAGCTTCGAGAGACTACTATAAACATACGTAGCAACGCTTCTTATGATTACATAAAATATAATAGCACTCACCGGGCTGTTTCACTCACCGTGCGATTTAATTTAACCGACGATGTCCAGCCTGAGCTGAACTCTATTTAATATGATTGATTAGGGCTAAGATCTGAGGTCAACTTACATTGGATTACAAATATTAACCTTAGAACTTTAGTGGATGAATTTAGAAAAACGCTTCTTAGCGCTTGCCCAAGGAATAACAGAAATCTCTGTGCAAAATCTCAAGTCTCTAGGCTCAGTAGTATGAGATGTGCTTTGATACATCAGTCAGATTATTTTATTATAAATATGTGTGTATATGTATATGACCGATTGACAGAGCAGACACTTTATAATTGGGCTAGGCAAATTCTAAACGGTCGGCACATTCTAAGTTGAACGAATCATTGATAATATGTCGTTTCATTTCCAGTCACTTTCTAATGGGGCGAAGTAATTCGGCGAAGTACGGTACAACCTAGTCCGATTATAAAGTGGCTGCCCTTACAATCGGTCGGTGACATATATATACATGTATATAAAGCTATAGACAGAGTAGTAATTGTATTTTGTTTGAGGTCTTTCAGAATTCAGACAGAAAGAAAAATATTCAGAAATTGTCTACTAGTAGTGAAGATAAGTCGCATGAAAAATAAGCTGCTTCATTTCTAGGGAAATACTATATAATTAGTTTATGTAACGGCAAAGCTAATACAACTTACGTTAGTTGTAGATAGAGTTAAGTATATAAGTGGTTGTACACTATTAGAATGGGTCAGAATGCTGATGACATCTCGTGGCTGGTTAAATGTTTGCAGTTGTCAGGCGCGCGGACCTCACAAAGCGCCTGGCCCCTCCTTATCGATTCCCTACACTCCATGTAACCCTATCTCGAATTCAAGTCGTATTAAATTTCAATAAGCAATATTGCCCTCTCTCGGAGAGGAGGCCTGTGCCCCTACAGTGGGGAACATTCTAGAAAAGGCTGATTTATTATTATACATATTAGTAAACAATATTTCGTCCTACCTATTCGTCCCAGACATCGATGAAGTTGACTTTCATTATTACACGGCAATAATAAGTGTAGTTTCGTTTTTCAAAGCACAACAATGATGAATTCTATAATTAACTTCAATATGAACTACATATCTTCAAAAGTATCAAATATATTCTGAAGACATGACAAGAAAACAAGCTGAAAAAGAAAACAATGCCGACAATTTTTAAGGTTAGAAAAAATACGAACGGTTAAACTAAATTCCGTTGCTATGAAACAAAGGCATTATTGCTGTACTACCGTAATATGTTATCACCACTCTTCGATATCTAATATAACAAATGAACATTTATAATTAAATTAACAACGTAATTATTTTCAAAGGCGCGATAACGATTGTGTTGTATGTACCAGTTTATTAATGTCACAAGAACCGAAGTAGTTCAGTATCACACCGCTCGGTTTCAGTCTTGTATGCAGCAAGCGACCTGAGTTCGATCTCCGGAATAAACAATAACTATTGCAATGCTCGCTTATGAAATTATACTTCGTAAATAAACTAAGCCCCCAATTCTGACATTTTGAGAGTGGTACAATCGAGTACCACCGACATATTATTGCGACATAATTAGTACAATACAAAGAAACAATCACAAAACGATTGAGAGAACATTGTTTTACTAGAATTAGAAGGCGAAAATACCACGGAAAAAATATTTCAATAACACATAAAATCTGCCAATCCATAGATACTTTTTGCATGGGTATCTGTGAGGATAGTCCTCGGTCCTATTCCATTGGTTCTAATGTGTGCTTGGGAATAGTCCGCTAGAGTAGAAGAGTAGAGTAGACAGTCCGCTTGAAGCCGGAGGGAAATTCTCCTTCGAATTCACATGTCATACTGACGTAAGTGAGTATCTTAAGTTAAGGATTGCGAGTCATACTAGTGTTACATACTGTACAAATACCAAGAAAAGCGAAATGTGGGCCGAAGAAAGATGTCCAGGCTAAAGAACCTACGCCGGTGGTTTGCACAGAGCTTGCTTTTTAGAGCAGCGGTATCAAAAATTTTAATTGCCGTGATGATCGCCGACCAGAAGAAAAACTGTACAAATATGCTTGTACCTAACTAACTCTAACAAGCTTATTCTAACATTGAACGCTTTTCCTCAAATCGAATCGATTTTCGCCTTACACACACATGCGCATATTTGTATAATCAATCTAATTATGGCACGGCCCTCCTGAGTTAAAACAGCTACACTCCAATCGATTCAAACGACTACACAGAATATTTATTTTATATCGTATCACTTTTGCCACTGACGCGTACGATAAGGTACTTCCATTGTGATTATCTATTTTTAATAAAAGCTCACAAAAAAAACCTTCATTAATACACGTACCAGAGATAACGATGCTACTTCACAATGCGCCACTAACTCGTCAACAATTAACGAGCCCAACCGCAAATTATGGATAAGGTAAATGGAAATATGCCTTATCAAACCGTGCACAGTGATTTGTTGAATTTATTCGAATAATTAAAACCACATTCTGTATATTCAGTTTTAAAAAACTAAACAAATTAGGAAAAAGAAAAATCTAACTGTATACAACTTTAATCGCTGAATTTATTTATTTTTTGGAAATAAATTACCATATTGTTTTAAATTAACTTAAATGCATTTATAGACTCAATTTTCACCAGAAATTATTTGGATTACCATAGCAGATGTTGTGTGGTGTAGATGATGAGTTACAATGAATTATATACTAATCTGTATATAATGTATTTCATACCAATACGTAGAAATTACTGGACTCTACCATTTTGTGGAACTATCGTCACCACATCTGTGTCTCGTATTCAAATGTAGCTATTACTTGAATCGATTCATCTGCAATGCAAACACTAAGCTGGTGATATGAAATTCAACAGAATCACATACAACAGTACCTATATATGTATGTAATCCCGTTCCATTACTTTGTTATTGCTACTGCATTGTCATAGATATTGTATATGTTATATCTGTACCGTTGATAATATCGATATTGATTGATAGATGATACAATATATTGAGAAACACGTTTAAATAATTACAAACAGTACACTATTAGGCAGTGATTTATCGTACGACATAAGATCTAATGGTCGGTTCATTTTTGTTCTCTTTTTTTAAGCCCCTAGTCGTATACCTAAACGTCGACTTCCCCCATTGATTGCCACAAAGATCGCTCCCCTGCCGCCCTCATCACGTGGACTACCGCAACTTTGATCAGATCTTCCGTCCATCTTGTGGAAGGCCTACCTACACTGCGTCTACCTGTACGTCGCCACCATTTTAGAACCATGGTCTTAGGTTACTAAGCAGCAATATATTCAAAAAGAAATCAATGATATGTGGCCTATTTAATAGAAATGTCATATTTGGAAACTTAATAAAATGAATAAAAACCAGGAAATATTATTTGTGTTTGTCTTCTACAAATTGTTGACTTCTATTGTTTTAAAAATTATTGTAAATTATTTGGAGTTTTGGATTTAAAATATAATATAAGTTAAATTAAAAAGTTTCAACTCTTTTATGTTTAACTATATTTTTGAAATATTGTATCGGATGCTACATTTTGCTTAAAAAGAGGTCAACTGTCTGTTTTGCTTAAACGACCTGAACACCAACATAATAAATTATGGTAACTGCTGATCTAGTGCAGTGCATGCCATATTTCGATCACATCCCCCCACTCATAAAATTAGGAAGATTATGGTCAGGCACAAGTTCATTATTAAATTATCCTTCATATAAGGATACAATCTGACATTCAAAATAAAGCAAACACTGCCATGGTATTCGGATTTTATTAATAATAACTAACTCGATTGCCACCATAAAAACGAACAGTAATTTCAATAATATTAATAAAATAAAACTAACTAATAACGTGTGAAGTGACGCTAACGATGGTGTGTGTGAGTGGCTATAATTGGAGTGTTAATTATTTTTACCGAGCCGTTAAACCGTCGCCACATTATCGCAATATCTGCAGATTTAGTGCTCATCGCGCCGAGAATATTGTCCCACTTCAAGCTGTAATATCCCAGCTTTTATATTTGGTTCGTTGCATTACGATAATTTTAAAAGGTGTGTAACGTCAATTGCATAGATGCGCCATACTGAGATCCCATTTACCCTTTATTACGAGTTTTTCTTTAATAATAAACAGTATGTATTGTATCAATTACTAGTGATACTAATAAAAAATCATATCACCTATCTCCATCAGGAATAATGTAGGATTCTAAAGGTGAAAGAATTTTTCAAATCGGTATAGTTTCTAGAAGTAGAGCCTATTCAATACAAACAATAAAATCTTTCCTCTTTATAATATTTGCTTAGAAAAGGAAAGACTTAGAGGTGTCGTATTAAACTTTGGTTATAAGAGAGAAAACATTAAGGTAAACTGAAGCTTTTTTAAATATCACATTTAATTGAAATACAATATACCTTGTTTAATATTATTATCACAATATTTTCGTTTCCGTCTTTAAACAACATAATTGTAATGCTTATCTTAGTTAAAATTTAGCCATCGGTATACTTGCTACAGTTTTCCGGGGAGCTTCCGTACGCGACCCTTCCTAACCTTAAAAAGGTTACTTAACCTTTTTTATTTTTATGATATCGTTATTGGGGTAAGAGAACCGATATACGTCACATATTGCGATTTATATCGCGCACAGAGCTTGTCAGATTGTCTTTCAGGAGATATATACGTGACATGAAGTATCCTGTTTTTTGTCTCCTAACGCGACGTCAGGCGACCTGTTGCACCGCTCCTATTGAAATGGATCTAAACAAATTAATTCTTTCTCCCCCACAATTTTGTATGTTCTCATATTGTTCTTTTTGAAGTAAAACATTTTTGCTCACAGTTCACAGCGATTATGGCGACGACTAATTTTAGCTAATCAGAGGTAGAGCATCCGCTCAGAAAAAAAACTATTTATGATTAGAAACCTTTTGACAGTGGTGTGCGTACAACAACCTCTGCCTGCAACAACATCTGTTGCACGAATGGACCGGCTCGACCGGTGAAATACCACGACCTCACAGAAGACAGGCGTGAAGCAGAAGTATTTTGCATTTCGCCTAATGAGTGTGTGAGATGGTGCCGGAGGCCTAATTTTATTCCTCTTCTCTTTCCCATCTTTTTCTAATAGGATAGGATGGGAAGGATTGTATGGGGACGGTATGGATTGGGAAAAAGAAATATCCCCTCCTCTGTCCATTAAAGTTGGCAACGCATATTTCTCATTTACGTGTTGCGGATGGCTATGGGCAGCGGTCTCTTAATTTCAGACGACCCAGTTGCTCGTTTGTCACGTTGTCTCATAAAAAAAAAACAGACTATGCCGGTGGATTTTTTGTAGAATATAAAAAAGAAATTGTAAACCTCAACGGAAGGTTCCTTCCGCTTCTTCCTAACACCACTCCCATTGAGGAAAGGAAACGCACAGTGCGTTTTCTGAGAAAATTAAAAAAGATTTTTCGTAAACACAAAGTCTTTACTAAGGCGTCAACTTAGAGTCGCTCGTTGTAACCGACCGCTGCCGCGGCACACTCGCTTCGCTTTCTGACATAGCTGAGTTAAATAAATACGACTGGACGCCTGCCTGACACCAACCCTGATCGGGAATTAACTGATAAGTCCAGTGTATATTTTTTAATAATATAAATAAAAATGTTTGCTGTTAACCAAATGAACAAACTTTATAGTTTTCCCACATAATGCAATGATCTCGATAATTAGATGTGATATGTGACAAATGGACCTTAAGTCTTAGGGTGGTATTTATTGGGGTATATACGTACCACCCTAAGACTTAAGGACTTACCTAACTTATATATTGCGATACAGAGGTGCCTCACTAGCCATCAGGTTAACATCCCACAAATAATTATTACCTACTTAAGATGTTTTGCGATGACTTGAATACTTGCACAAAGTTCACTGGGTACCATCTATCTCACCATTTTTTTACGATACATGAGCAATAAATTTGGAAGCAATTAGATGCAAGAACATATCTCTATGCACCTAAACTCTAGAAAATTAATAAACTATATGTAGCTTATATATTAAACCAACCTAACTGTATTTCCAGTCACATGAGCAGTTACATATTAAAGATGTAAAATGTAATGCTACTAATATAATTTTACTCGGGAACTAAACAACTGATTTATAATTTAAAGGCTACAATTGCTAGCTATAAAATAATTGTGTTAAGATTGGGTCTACATAAAAATAAAACAAGTAAAAATCTTAAAGTTTCAGATTGCTAGTTAAACATCCAATCACTCAGAAATTATAACATTTTTTTGTTTAAAAAACAAAGCTTGTTCAGCATTAAAAAATAATTATCTAAAATTATAAAAGTATCTAAAAAAATTTAGAAAAAAAAAACAAATTTCATGTACTTACCTTTGGAACTTTGGCGTGTACACCAGTCCTTACATCCCTGATAGTGGCTATGTCCAGCATTTCAACTTCCATATTCTGGTCAGTCCAAAATAAATAAAATCCCTTGGGATCAACCCGAAGCGTAACAGGCAGGCCAGCCCCAGAATCCTAAATTAAAATCATAATTTCAATAATACTATCTTTACAATACAAAAGTGATAATGTGAAGGACAAAAATGATAATTCCTAACGCCTCCAGTTTGCACTTCAGTCAAGAAAGTTTTTATAAGTTACCAAAATATTAAACTACTCACCTCATCCCATTTTATAAATTTCTCGCCTTGTTGTAAAGCCTTTGACACCTCAATAGGCTTTAAAGTTACGTTTGTTGATTTTATTGTTTTTGACATCGCGTATATTTAACACAATTTAACGGAAATAACACTGTTCAAGATAAAAACTGTCATCTTCCTCGCCACAAATCTATCTTCGAAATCTACAATCAATATTGGCACAGCATCCACACTTCAATTAGACACAAAATAATTTGGAACCAAAAGCCTTGAAATAAAAACAATATTTATCATTAATATTCTCCCAAAACGCCTTACAACTTATCAAACAAAAATTATTCTACATTTACTCGACACGACGGAACTATACCACGAAAAGTTGAGAAATGTCAAAATCCTATTGTGTTCCATTTCGTACCAGACCAGGGTTAACATAACACAACGTTCCAGCTTGTATGACCCGGATACAAATTTTTATCTCATTGTTTTGTATACTGCTAAAAATTTAAATCAAAATATAACAATATGAATTCAAATAATAGCGGATAAATTTAAGAAAACGCAATGTTGAAAAAAAAACATTATCATACTGTATTGTAGGATATTATTTACAATTTCAATAATACCATGGAAGTATTTAAAAAAAAACAATTTAAAATTATTTCTTAAATTTTTAGACTGCAAAAGAGATGTGTATAAATGCTGCAATTACTTGTTTGAGTTTGACATTCATTATTGAATATCCAACCACCTTTAAAAATAAAATTGTTTGAATTAGTATAAATCTATCAGCACATAGCCCCATCCCAACTCATGTTTTCAAGTTCGAAGGAATTCAAATCAGTGATCAACACGTGTACGAAGTTGGTACATTGTTACGTATAAAACTTTTAACGGTCTGTTCTTTTATATCGTATCCTATGAATTTGTGTTTGGCACTCTGTTGACTTGGGCAGCGTTCCACTATGAGTTCATAACGCCTGAAGTGGTCCTATGGCTGTTCCACTTGAGGACTATGATCGTTGTGGTCACGGTGAAAATGTTACTAATGACTCTTGCTCGCGGCAAACTTGCAGACTCCTCTCAACATGTGGTTCTTTGTGAGCGTTAACAAATTTAGCACGATTTTTGAAACTTAAAGGAACAAAGAGAACTTTATGGAGAATTATTGCACGGCAAAAAATAGCAAATATCCTGTTGTAAGATTTGTTTTATTTTATTTTAACGTAAATTAAACAAGTCCACTAAAGTTAAATATAAAATTATCACTTTTTATGTAAATTGAGTTAACCAATAATTATTAAAGTTGTTCACAATTACAAACTGAAACCTAATCTCCTTAAGATCTTGCTTGATTTTCTCTAACTCGCCATTTGTACTATTTACATCAACGCTTAAAACGCTCCATAATCTGGAAAGGATTTTAAAATTTGAATTTAAAATTGTAATGCTGCGGAAATAACTGGAATGGGAAAAAATGTGGTCGTAAGCATGAGATGAGTGTCGTGAATTGTCAGTGGAACGTTACCTTGGTGGTTTGGTGGTTGTCACGATCCTGTCACCTTTTGCCTGCTCTCTCGAGCGAATAAAAACAACAACCCACTGTCACCTGTCACTGTCAATGTCTCTACACTACATCACATTTCATTCGTCTGAATCGTTGGTTATTATTATACTAATGTAACCAACATTACCATAAACATAAGTTAAAGTTGGTTTAATGTTAATTACAGTCTGAACTTCGGGTTTGTTTTAATTGTTATCCCTGATGTGTGCAGTTTAAATCAAGATTACATCAATAGTGAATAGGAAGATGCCGGAATCAGAAAGTTTGGAAACTGTAGATCAAAAACAAGAAGTCAAGCTTGAAAATATCCCCAGAAAGCGGGTACGACATCGCAAACGACAACTATACGATAACATAATAAAACAAATGGAATTTTACTTTAGCGACGCCAACTTAAGCAAGGATCGTTATCTCAATGAATTAGTGAATAAGGATCCATATGTGCCGATTAACGAATTTTTAAAATTTAATAAAATAAATTCTATGACTCAAGACATTAACGATATCGTGAAAGCTTTATCACATTCCACGTTCTTAGAACTTTCTGAAGATAAACTGAAGGTATAGTTTTTTTTCTGATTTCATCTATACAGTACACTTACAATAATTAGGTTAAAAATTAGCGTTTACATATCTCTTCGCGGTTGATTATCTCTGTAAACCAAAACTTTGATAGAGCTTCACTATTGGATATGAATTTACTTATTGAATTTATAGTTTTTAAATTCTTGTTCAAAAAGTATGCACAAGCCGAGCCAGTGTGTTATGGTAGAGGTTGGCAAATTCCAAAAAAAACTAAGGCCTTTGAAAGAAAGAAATATATGTAAACATAACATTTACATATATTTCTTTTTTAATTTTGTCAAAAACTGTGTTTTCTCTCAATGGAAGTGGAGAAAGGGGAAAGGAATATGCCACTTCCATTGCCAAGAATTATAAGGTGTATGTGTGTAAACACATTAAACAACTGTTCTACTATTACTATTTTTTATATTTTACACACATGTGTATCACATTCACATAATTCATGTTGTAGGTAACACATGATGTTGTTAGGTAATATTACAACCATTACTTACACTTCTCTATCAAACCGATTAGCGATAAGGGTAATTATAAATTCCCTAAGAAGAATGAAGGATGATGCTATATATAACCAGAGAGAATTATCAATAATCAATAGAAAATAGAAATCTTTAACTTGTATATACCTTTCCTTGTAAAGTGATTTTATCTATATCTATTATTACAATTTCAGGTTAAGAGAAAAACTCCTTTGTTGCCATATGATGTTGATGCAAGAACTGTCTATGTAGAATCTATACCAGTAAAAGCAACACAAGAGTGGTTAAAAAAAGTTTTTTCAAATTATGGACATGTAGCATACATTTCATTGCCAAAATTTCGAGACACACAACGAATTAAGGTATGAATACATAAGAACATGGAATTTGCATGTCAAACATCTGAACGATCCTCACAATCTACAACTAATAGCAACCAAGTTTATATAAAATAGACCTTTATTACTACATAACTAAAGCAAATTTTTTAAATTACATAAATGAATCGTTTATACTTAGTTATAGAGGCATATTTGACATTATGCCTCTATAACTAAGTTTTTTTTTTATGGGATAAGGTGGCAAACGAGCGAGCGGATCACCTGATGTTAAGTGAATGCTACCCATAGACATCCACAACAAGCAAATGTGGTGCAGATGCGTTGCCTACCTTTAATGGACAGAGGAGGGTATAAACAGGAATAAGGATATTTTCTTTTCCCCGTTAACCCCTCCCCATCCAATCCTCTTCCCGTTCCCATCCTATCCTGATCCTCGTAGCCGGCCCATTCGTCCAACAGATGTTGTTGTTGCTCTACCACTGTTAAAGTACTTGAAACACTGGGACAAAAGTTTAAATGAATGTGATATAATCTATATAATTTTTAATTTCAATGTGTAGTATATGTGTCAATATAAGAAATAATTAAGATTGATATGATGAAAATTACCTTGCCACAACCACCACAAATCAACAGAGAATATTACTATGGAGTAATGGGGACTGAGGTGTCTGATGTCCCAATGTCACCACTATACCAATGTGATTGTGAGTGCTGTAAAGTACTTGAAACATTGTGAATAGAAATGAATGCAATAAAATCTGTGTAATTTGCTTAATTTCAAACATTCATCTTGGTTCATTACATTGCAGGGATTTGGTTTCATTGAATTTGAAAAACCTCAAGAAGCACAAAAATGTATAAATGCTTTCACGAAAATGGGATGTAAGTTACCAACATGTATGCCACCAGAGGAACTGTCCTCAATAAAAATGTTTTCAGTCGACGAACCACCACATGATGTCAATGATAGTAAAGAAGAGTATGAACCACCTAAGAAGAAAAACAAGAAATCGAAAGACAAAAAGAAAATGCTTGAACTTAAAATTGAACATGATTCTGATACTGAAAGGCGAGTGGAGACACCTAGTGTGAGTTTTTTTAGAGTTTATTTAAGGTTAACACACAAAAGTTAGTAAAAGATTTTTTTTGCTTGACATCAATGCTGTTTTTATTGTAATTTAAAGCAATTTGATGTAAATCTATCAATTAATTATTCTCATATTGGCCATGTTTGAACCACCAATAGCCTAATGGTTAAGAAACTACCGAACACAAGATTCCAGGTTTGAATCCATCATTCAAGTATTGTCGAAGTACTGGCACAAACTTTTGAGCTTAGTAGGAATGATAGAAAAATTAGTAAATTTTTATGATAATCTTCTAATATAATATTAATAGTACTACTAACATAATATGTAGGTGCAAGTAATATTATAAGTCTAATTAATATCCTCATTTAACTTATTTTCACATATATTAGCCATGTTTTTTTCCTGAAAATCAATAAAAAATTTCAACTGTATCCAGGGATCACTTTAATTTACTTGCAGACCCCTGTTCTAATAAATGGATAACTTAACATATATTTGATTTTTACAGGATGAAACTAAAAGTCTGGCAACACCAACAGAGGTAAAGAGATGCTTTGTAATTAATATAATATGTTATAAAAATAATCAGATAATTTATCTGGATATTATTGTATATAGTATCACATTATTTGTACAAAGTATCATTATTGTACATAGTATTATTAAGAAAATAATGAAAGTAAACTGTAACAAATTTAACAAAACTCTTCTCTCAGGTGTCTGAACCTACATTTTACCAAATCTTTTTTGGACTGAAGTAACAAGTGACAAGCTCACCGCTTTCTTACTTTATCTTTAACATAACTTAAGTAAAAGTATTCTATATACATTATTCAAAGCAAGCTAGCTCGATGCAATCACCCCTCATTCTAAATTAAACTATAACCTTCCTTCTTTCCTTCCTTTTCAGCCGATAGTCGTCCACCGGACGTACGTAGCCCGTCCCTCCTCCCATAGGTCCTAGATCGCCTCATTATATAAAATAAGCATTAAGTACTATATCAAATTTACTGTTTTCCAGGAAAAAAACAAAAGTTTAGCAACACCTACAGAGGTAAATTAAAGTTTTTTTTCATTAACACATGTACATGATTGAAGTATTGAAAAAATATTTAATGTTTCAAAATTGTATTTAGGAAGGTAAGATGACAGATGCTGAATCAAAAGATGAAATGACCAGTCAAGATGAATCCAAAAATGATGGATCACCACGTCGGAAGAAGAAAACCAAGAAGCGGAAGATAAAAAATGGTTCCAAAGATAAGAATAAACTAGATAAGACCGAAGTTCAAAATGGATTATGGGGCTTGCAAGTACTACCAAAGTGTGAATGGAAAGCACTTAGAAACAAATATCTAAATTTGCAAAGGAAATATATGAAAGAGGCCCGAGCTATGTATCACAGTAAGAAAGATGTATATTCAGCTATCCCAGCATCAGCAGCTCCGACCCTTGAAGGTGAATTAGGTTAGTAGTTACATTGTCATGAGTATATGACCCCTGCATTATGTATATAATTGATATCATCAAATGGTGATAAAAATGTGCCGTCCAATAGTTTCAGTAATTATTAAAGTACTTGGACTTAATAATTACTGAAACTATTAAAATTTTGTAAAAAAGATATTGTCTGATGTATCAAACTGAGAAGCGTATCGCGATGCTGCACATTATTTTATATTTGGTTCGTATTTTAAATAAAAATAATACTGGTGAAATACAAGGTTCTGATAAAGGCATCAGGAATCATTAAACCACTATCCTGTTTGTGACTTAGTAGTAATAAAATACAATATTACAGCAATAAAACCCCGGGAGATAGAAAGCAGTAAAACGGTTGCACCATTGGAGAAAATACCGGGTGTGTTTGTAGAAGAGGTCCTGCCGGAACCTTGCTTTGATGTGAGGCTCATTAAAAGAACCGTAAGTTTCCAAGCGTTTCGCCTTCAACTTAGAATAATTAATTTTTGTAAACATCTGGATAAAATTGGCACCTCATATATTCAATTTCTAATGCTAAATAATATATAACAAAATCTCTGAAGTTCTTGAAAACAATAATTACTGTTCATCCCACTTATATAGCACAAAAAGAAATTAAAAGCCGTCTTTAAAAACTTGCGTATTATTTCAGATTAAAAGCAATATACACGCTCAGCATGTGGAAGCCAAAGAAGGACTCTCAGAAGTCATCATTCGCTTTGATTCTGCAAAGGCTGCCGATGAGGTAAATATTTTATTTTAAAACTAGCTCCGCATGGGTAGCACTATATAAAAAGACTATCTTATCATTTAAGGCAGACGAAAGTACACACGGTGACCAAATTTCAAAGTAAGGAATATTTTTGGTAATTTTTTTACACTTGGGTTACATTATTGGAGTTTTAGTAGGATCCCTAATTAATCCTAAAAAATATATATAATGCCTATGTGACATAGGGACACTGGAGATAGTATAACTTCCCAACAGTGAAAGAATTTTTAAATTGATTTAGTAGTTTCTAGCCCAAGGAACATAACTACTCTCTAACGAGAGAAGAATCGAATCTTCATACAAAAAAAGTTGAAACAAGTGTATCTATATACTTATACTACTAGCGCGAAAACCCATAGGAAACACAAAATTTGACGGAATTTTTAAATTGAATGGAATGAATAGGTTTTTAGGCGGCTTTATTTTTTTGTGTATAAAACTGTAAATTATTAACTACATTACAATTTACAGTTTTATACAAAAAAACTTAAGGAATGAGTAATGAAATAACATTTAACAGAATTTCATGTTTATTAAATAAAATAAATAAGCGCTCACGCCCGTACCTATTGGGCAGATCTTATGGATTTCCATTTGACGCGATCCCGGCACACTACATTACGCATACGTTTCTATACATCTCTACGCATACATGCTTGTCGGTTATGGGTACACCTTTTATCAACCTTTTTAATATGTCACTTGTTCAGTGCAGTTCTCCGTCAACGTACTCTGCCAACGCTGCCACTCACTTTTGCAACATAAAATTGCCTCAAAAATAACGCTGTCACGGGTACGAAATATAAAATTAAATATCAGCTATAAATTTCCACGCTAGATTCCTTCATAACAATGATACATGTAAAATAGCAACACTTTGTAGAACTCAATTGCAACGGAAAAATTGGGATTTTTTTAAATGTATGAAATGAAATGACACTCGTCAGTTGAATGTCAACTTTTTACAACTTTTAAAATTTCATTACTGGCTGGCTACCAAAAATGTATAAAATTTTAGGGTTTTATAATCATAAATATAGTTGATTTTAGAATTTTTGAAATGCTTAACCATGAATAAAGTTGTGAAAATAATTGTACATTATTTATTAGTGAGGAGTCAGAATGTGTCTGAAGGGTTGTCTGGCAATACACAATGCTGTACTAGTCCCCACTTTAATGTATGGAAGTGAGAGCTGGGTTTGGCAGGAAAAGCATGCTAGTAGAGTTAATGCCATTGAGATGCGATCCTTAAGAAGTATGTTAAGTGTGACATTTAATGATAGGATTAAAAATACCATTATAAGGGAAACTGTGACTTAAAAGTGGATGTTGTAACTAGAATTGAGAAAGGTATGCTTCGGTGTGTTCGGGCATGTTGAAAGGATGAATGAGTAGAGAATAACGAAACAATTTCATGTTGCAAAAGTGAGTGGCAGTGTTGATAGGGGACGCCCTAGGAAAACTTATATCGATCAGATTAGTGGCTACTGAAAAGGGCGATATAAGGAGCACCCATAACCGACGAGCATTTATGCGTAGATGTATGAATGTAGAAGAAGCGAGAGAGGTGTGCCAGGACCGCACCTAATGGAAATCCATGATCTATACCTACCCCTCTGGGTTACAGGCGTGAGCGCATATTTGTTTATTTCTTTATTTTAAAATTTTACAATATTCTGAATATGAATTATTTTGTATTTTATGTATGGCAATCACTACAAAAAATTGTGGTGGGAGGAAAGGAAAGAATCTTCAGTAACATATTATAACAACGGCTTTATTTTGTACCAAGTTTCGGACCTGTCGGAGGTCCTTCTTCAGGGTGAGTGGGATCAATTCGCGGTCGCGCCGAGCTTCGCCTTGGTTAATTAATAATGTCTCACGAAAGTTTTAATAAGTTTAGAAACTTTCTTTGTTTCATTTGGAATTGCACATGTCACTTTAGTTGTATAGAGATGGTGCAGCCTGTTCTATTCAATGCTAACAAATATTTCCTGTTTAAAACATTAGTATAGATTAATAAAGTCTAGCAGTAAGGTTTTTCTGTTCGAAAGCTCATGTGATTGAGGCTCATATAAATTTGTTCAGGCGTTTGGTCATCAACTCGTTTTCTACTTGTCTATGATAAAAAAATGTATTAAATGTGTATTAGAGCATAAATAATGTATTGTTGTGTTTTTTCTAAATCTTTTGAGGGGCTTTCTTTTTTTCGGGGATTATTAAGTTCTGAATTTATTATTTATTTTTACCATATTTCCTTTACAGTACTGCACAAATTCGAACAACCGCGCTCGAGTACTTTGCGGCACCGAGGAGCAGGAGCAATGGGTGCGGGCGGAGGAGATGCGCGCGGCGGGCAAGCGCAGCCGGCGCGTCAGGGGCAGGGATCCCGCCGGACTGGCAACCGTGGCCTCCTCCCCCGCCCTCGCGCCCGCCTCCCCTCAACCCACACACACGCATATACGTTTCGATGAGTGATCATCAGATTAATAATAAATACTGTTTTAAATTTATCGTTGTCATTTTCGTTAAAATATTCAAAATTTAACCCCAGTACTCT
>JWHW01001766.1:106594-117899 GCA_000931545.1 Papilio glaucus
GCGTGTGTCATAGATATATGTAGATATGGCAACCAGATGTTACTGTTCTGTTCTGTAAACAGCGTATTTTAATTATCATCATCTCTTCCTTTTCGCACTCACGTGGGGTCGGCACATTATGTTTGTAGTCCATACTGTATATAGGTTTAGGCTACAATTTTTACGTCCGGCTGCTTACCTGATGCCAACCCCCTTTCTGGAATAATAATATATATCACTAATACTACAATACAATATTATATCAGATATTCTGTGAATTTATAACTGGTCATTCGAAAAACAATCGGAAAGGTCAGCAGGTCAGAATTCATTTTGATTTTTTTCCCGAACCGATTCTTTTGGTTGTCCATGATAATAAAGGGAGACCAATTGAAACTCGGCAAGCTATCTATAAGATGTACATAGATACGCCCTATAGGTAATATTAAGATAACTAAGAGGAAGCCGGGGTCGATAACTAACCGAGGTAATTTTTGGCAATGCCGATGCATGGCGGTTTGCCCCTGTCATGTTTGGAATTGACCTTACTACGTGCACATGTTGTGTATATTTATAGAATATAAAACTAAAGGTGATCTCCCTAGACAGACATATTTATTACCATTTTAAATTTAACTTAAAACTGAGTTTTATCTAAATAATTTAGGATAAACTACAATGTTCCGTCTCACGACAAAAAAAAATATTTGACAAAATAATTATTCGTCTAATATTTGTAAATAAATGACGATAGAAAATAATAAAGACATATAGGTAATCCTATCATCTAATGATTATTAATAAACGAAGATCTTCACAATTATATAACGTACGAATTGAAAGTATTGTATATGCATTGAGTACAAGTCTATAGGCGCCTGTATAATATGCTAATCACCCCCTCAACAATAGGAGTCAGTCCCAATTCTACTAACATTTAATCAATACCATATGACTAACACAACAGCCTGGCCGCGTGACTTCATACGGAAAATTTATAAGGCGAATCGTTTCAATCAAGTCTCCAAATAAAAGCGACAAAAGAAAATATTGAAGGTTAAGAAAGGGCCAAAGTTTGGACGTAGCGTTACGTAGCAACGCTACGCAATAATAGATAGTTGAAGGCAAATGTTAAAATAATTATAGATAGAGAAAGAGGGGAAGCTAGTACAGCAAATTCGAAATTTAAAATATATTCTATCTCTTCTTATATACGCAGAGAAAAAAGTCCTGTCTAGGTATAGGTGTCACGGGTTTTAAGGCTTCCTATTTCTTTCTCGATTATAAAGGAAAGAACGTATGCACCAGTTGATTTAAAGAGGTTAGTAGGTCGCTAATCCAGACGTTTGGGTTTTTCATAACAGTTTATTCGCTATTAATACAATTTGATTGTAATCAAGTCGAGACTGGCTACGGCGACGTGTGCTCAAATGGCTTATATTAGTATTTAGCACGCACGTATTAAAATAGCAATAGACGTTGTAACACTAAGTGTAATTGCGTGCCACCTCTGACCTACATTTAAAACTCGAAGTAACAGCTCGATTTCCATTGAGGGTGTTTGTGTACGACCCATTTAATGCTATCGCCTGATCGCTCCACTTCGCGACGGACAAACATCGGCTAATAGATCTCAAATTGGGTTAGCGAGACGTTTAGCGGCTAATAAACATTTACAAAGGCACAGAAATCTAGATTTATAATACTATAGAGCAATGGAATTTTATTTGCGGTAACTAGCACCTACTCCTGTCTTATACCTACGCAGGTAGTGCATCGTTATACAACGGTAGAGTCTCATGAGAAGGAATATTCATTATTCTAGGATAGACTAGCCTTAGCCTTTTGTTATCGTACAATGCTTTGTACGACGAAAGTAAATAAATATATATTTTATACGGGCTAATACTAAAGACTACTACTACTTTAATAACAACGCATCTTTGATAAGTTTGTAAGTTGTGTTATGTAAACTTGACATTAGCAACTTCTCGTCGTATGTTTTTTGCATAATATGCAGGCGATAGCGGTGTTTGTAGTGAGTTCATCAACACGCCCACATAGAGCGATTGAATGCGGAGTAGACAGGGGGTGTCGAGTGGCCGGGGAGGTCGAACGCGTCAGTCAGTCACGGAGGCGCCGAGGCCGCGGGCATGCGACTGTGCTGCTGTTGTTCCCATCGCCGGAACACCGCGTCCGTGCGGCCCGACCTCGTTGCCGACCTGCCCCCACACACGCGGTAACACCCTCTCTAAGTAAAACTATCTTTATCCACGATAAAACTTACCGCAATGGGCTACGGTCTCACGAAAAACATGACACTCTTTTGCACGAGGCGATAGGATCTTGCAGGATTGTGATTTTTATAAACCGCAATATCGGATACGGACATAAATATGTATACACCGTATTTAAACCCAGATAAAAAGCGTAAACTTTCTTCATATACTTCCAATAGATGTGATTAATATTGTTTTCTTCTTTTCATTTACAGAGACTCGAGCTCATTAACCAACACTGCTAATGAGAAAGAGGCCACACCTATCGTCACAACACCAATTGAGAGTGAGACCAAAGTTCCTGAAAATGAAGACGACGCCAATAAAGATACTCAAGTAGTTGAGGAAGATAATGTACCATCACTATCTAAGTCACCTTCGCTACGAGTTGAAGACTTTTCAGAAAAGACTAATCCTTCTCTCCGTAGCGAAGAAATAAAAACTGATGAAATATCCCAGGAGGACATTAATGAAACGATTGAAATACAAAAGTCTAGTGAAGAAGCAATTGAATCTCTAGAGCTTGAACATCTCAGCGGAAAATCTTCAGTCGTTTCAAAAAGTAAAAGTGAACCTTCGAGCCCCGTAAAAAGCGCTAGGTTATCACCTGAATTAGTTGGCGAAAGCAGTGGCAGACGATCTCTGGGAGAACGGGATGTTCGAACAGCTCTCGCGGAATGTATCATGCCGGCAAGGCATGAAGACTGGGAGGCTATTGTGACGGGACTGATGGAAACCGAACAAATGGCCATGGACATTACGGCGCGTGCCCCCGCAAGCAGCTGGAGGACAGCGGCCCGCGCTGCCGCCACTCACGTCCGCTCGCTGCGATCTAAAGTGGCCAGAGCAGCGTGTGCCACGCTCGGAGCGCTGTTTGAATATCGCGGGCGTGCGCTTGACCCAGAGCTAGACGAGGCGACTGGAGCATTACTCGAGCGCTGCGCCGACGTAAATAGGTTCTTACGAGCGGATGCGACTAGTGCTTTAAGGCGTATAGCGTGCGGAGGTGTCGGGGCACGAGCGGCTGTCGCTTTAGCTCGACGGGGCGCGTCGCATCGAGCGGGGCCGGTCAGAGCGGCTGCAGCGCAGGCTCTCTCGGCGCTCGTGCGTCACAACGGCGCCTCTCGGACGTTAGACATGCCTATCGAGCCGCGGACGATGTTGTTGCGCGCTACGGGAGAACTTTTAGGCGACGCCAGCGCGGAAGCTCGGGCACACGCGAGACACCTGTGGGTTGCGCTCGCCGAAGACTCACGGTTCCCTCAAATGTTAAAGGACGCTATGCCGCCAACTAGATATAAAGCAATAGAGAAATACGTCGACAAACTTCGTTGCCGGTAATATTGGCATCGATGAATGTCTTCATTGACGGTTATGTTTATTATGTGTAATGTTAGTTTTAATATTTTTGTACAATAAAATGAATTAAATAACAATAATTTCAATCTATAAAAAAATGTATTTGATAACTTTGTTATAATGCGATTAAATATGATGTACTAAGCCCATAAGAGTTTGCTAATGTATAAACTATTCAGTGACAGGTTACATGGATTACCTGTAAATAAATAAATATGGGCAGTGACCCCTGCTGCGGGAAGCTGATGTTGAAGGAACGTTTCTGCGCTCATATTTTATTAGCGTGAATGAGGGTTTGTTTGTTGTTAATACAATTACTATATTGTCAAATCGCTCTATGCTACGATGGAAACGTAAGGGGATAATAGACTTGGGGATAATAGAATATTGTTATTATATGTATTCTACGACTGAACTGTGCGAAAGGTATTTTTGTAGCTGGGACATTTGTAAAGACGTAAAAAAATATATAATGTTTTACGAAATTAAATTCTTTTCTCTATATCTAAACGAACCACTTGCACCTAGTTTTTTTTGTAAAATACATAATACATGCGGTACCTACTGTATATTACAATCAGTAAGCCACGAGCGCTCACCTGATGGTAAGTGCATCACGGTTTAAAATAAACGAATGAATAAAATCTCAAGTTGCCATTCAAAGTATGTACATTTAGCAGTCAATGGTATTACTAAATGGGTCAGGGATTTGATATATATCTTAATCTTTAACATACATCATACACAATTACATAAATATTCATTAGCATACTTCATAATGTGAATTTTGTGTTACTTATAGCTGATAATAACTTCGGTGAGTGTATACCACATTGCGAATTAACTGCGTTCAGAATAGCACTGCTACACGGTATTCAATCGGAACTCGGGCTCTAAATCCAGCAACATCTTGGTATTTTTATTCGGTCATTTCGGCTAACCTCCCCATGGTTATCAAACCTTATTACGATATCGCCTATTCATTGACATTTTAAACGGCTAAGTAACGTTTATTCCACTAACGCTTTCATCGCAGAATTTTTTCTATCTAATAAACGCACGTTGTAAACAAAATTACACAATATTGGTCTATAGACACCTAATATCACATACGACGACGATTTCAGAATCATATAGAACCTAAGCTATTTCATTGCATTTGACAGCTAACCACTAAAAACGTCATGTAACCAAACGTAACTTACAAAATCCATCAAAACAAACACTGAAATGAATACAAACCAGTACCAAATAGCAGTTTAACCAATTCCAAACCTAACCGGTTCTACGAATGGAAGTAAAATCGGAATTGTCCGCGACATCGTTGACCAAATTGATATCTTTCCTGTTGTGGACCGGTCTGTACCTACAGTTTGCCATAGGTTCTAAACGCAGCCCAGAGTGGTGCTCGCGCGCGGTCACCCTGCTCCACGGCTCTGTCGCCGCCTGCGTCGGCCTTGCGCAGTGCAATGTAAATCAACTTACGCGTTGCTCTCTAACAAGTAAGAATTCACTTAAATTACTCACTCCTAAGCTGTGACTCTGACTGTGGCTAATGCAAACGGAAGGCTCGTCAAGCCAAAAGGTTCAGGAATGGCAGCCACTGAACGGAATAGCGTAAGTAGGTACCCTATGCCTCTCAAAAATTGAGCCACTGATTCGGTCAGGGTCGTGGGAGTTCATTGGACGAAGGCGGCAATCTATGTCGCAGGCTTATGTCCTGTAATGGACGTTATTGGTTATTGATCACCTGTTATTTTACACTTACAAAACTTTGCAGTGAGACTATCTTGGTGGCAATACGCGCTCATGTTCTGGTCATGGGGCTACTTCACATTCGACTTCCTCTGGTGCCTGCTGTACTGGAGTAAGAGCTACACCATGCTTTGCCATCATCTGTTCTCGATCATTGCCATAAACGTCTACCTCAGCATGGAGAACACTGGGTGTACATTTGCATGCACCATCGCATTGTTGGAGGTCACCAATCCCCTACTACAAACACGATGGTACGTTTACAGGTTACTCAATAATCTAGGCCCATTAATTATTTGTTGGACTATCGTAACAAATGTTCGTTCTTGCTAATTCTTGGTCCTTCCCTGAATCATATCAGTTCGAAAATAGGTGACATTTATTCAATGATATAATGCATTTTGCATAACAAACGCGTGGAAAAACGAATAGATGAATGTATCTATGTCACCGACCAATTCTTCGGCAGTTTATAATCTGCCAGTTCAGTGTTTGTTGGATATTATAAACTGGTAACTACGTTCCGACGTTACGACGCGCGTTAACCGCGATTAGGACGCCTGGCAACCGCAAGACCGTCGACGCGTTGTGACCTTTGTACATGATCCTGGCGCTTTGTATCGCTACAAACGCGCAGATAACGGGCAGAGGTCGAGCTCATCAAATCGCGCGTCGTGTGCAATATCCTTAATGTTATATCTCACACAAAATATTATCAGCTCACAATTTGATTTAGACAGTTTACAAACTGTCGAGAAATAACCCATAATTCGTTCCACACACACAATTTGTTGACAGTTTATAATTTGCCTATACCGATTATAAACGAATTTCACAATCGGTCGGTAGTATCCACATTTTATAAATGGAATATATATTTCTTCATCTTCAAATCATAATGGTCTAATACCGATTCTACTGCCAAACACCACCCTACTGACTATTAAAATTACCCGATTAGGTTAAAAACAACTAACTTATTTTACAATTTCATTACCAGGTTTCTCCGCGATGGGGGATACAATGAAACTTTCCTGTATTATATGGTGGAAATAACATACCTAGTATTGTTCCTATTGCTCCGAGGATTTCTTGGCACTTACTTGGTGTACAAAATTTTGTTTTCCAACGCTTTTGGACTATATGAAAAATTGATAACTGTTTCATTATACATAGTATCATTAGCCTTTATATATGAAATAATGGGCTATGTGATGCACAAATATAGAAATAGAATTGTAAGTGTACCATTTTTGTAAGCAATGATGATGGTGACAGAAATACTGTCATAGTAACCTTGAAATCAACAGAGATAACAATTGTTATCAACTTTATCTGTAACTGTAAAACTTGATCTGTAGCTGTAAACCTTTATCTGTAACTGTAAAACTTTATATGTAGCTGTAACCCATCATATGTAGCTGTAAACCATCATATGTAGCTGTAAACCATCATATGTAGCTGTAAACCTTGATCTCTGTGTGTGTTTTAGAGTAATATTGAATTTTAGATGATTAATGCCCAAGCATAAACAACGAAATGTAAAAGCTGGAAGATCATTTTTTCTTTCTAAAATTTCTCTTAAATACAGTCAATTTTATTTCAATGTTTTAGAAAAAAAAAAGTTATTAAGGCATATAGTGTGTCATTTAATGGCTTCTAGTTTTTTGATACAACACTAACCTTTATGCATATCATAAATATCTATAAAATATCTATTTTAACATTCTTTATTTCAGGATGGATTTAAAAGTATAGGAGGAAATGAAATGGAAGTTAAAATGCCGGAACAGCAAGAACAAGTTTCATAAATTTTCAGTAAAAATATTTTATTGAAATTATCCATTGCACAAAAAGTACTTTGTCAATTATATTGTTTAAAAAAACCTCAAATATAGAACAAAACTACATTGTTTATAAAATAAAATGTTTATTAATTGAAACTGAAAATCAGTTCCAGTAACTAATATTGAAATATTTGCTTTAGGTTTTGTTACTTTAATAGGGTACTTTAAAGTATTGGTGCTTATAATAAGCCATATATTTTAGCCCATTAGAGGCAAAGATCTATCTAAAGGCTATCTGATCATAATCTGGTTTGTAACAAATTGTATTCCAAATGAGTTTTATGAATTTAAGCACTCCTATAATTACCTCACATTGCTTCAAGGTGAATGAAAATCAAACATGGCATGAGACTGCACTTTAGTACATAGCCTCTGAACTATTGGATATTTTTTTCATTGGGCTGCATTAAAATTTGAGACAGGAACTTGAAGTTGCGATTTTTTTACTTTCTTTTCTGTTTTGACTATGCAAAACTGACAAATTAGTTTAGCAACAGAGAATACACACTGGAGCTGAGCAGCAAAGAGTGTGCATTGGCAGGAGCTGGCCCGTGCCAGAAGCAGAAGTTGTTTAAAATAAAGATGTTATGTTTACAAAATTTATTTTCAAGTTTCCTTAAGAATTGTGCGTTTTTCAATGGAAGTGGTGTTGGGAGAAAGGGGAACCTCCTCTTACATCCTCCACCATAAAACCTGCCCTGAGTAAAATTTTTCCCCTTTTAATTGCAACAAATATATTTTACGTAAAATGCTGGGTACTTAATGTATAAAAAATATCCTAAAGGATTTTTTAATCTATGCTTAAACTACAAATACATTTTGTAATGTTTAATCTCTTCTATGGTAACCACTATTCTTTTTATTATTCCTTCGGTCTCTCCAACGGTTAGAATGCTGTTTACCCCTACTTTTATAATTATCACTGTGATTTTCTTTCGGCTGAAAGTCATCCTTCTTACGACCCTTATCTTTAGAGTGATAAGGATGATGTCTGTGAGACCAATTACCCTGTAAGCTTGCGATTGTTAATTTATCATTGTAATCATTTCTATGAATGGTATTGCGGGCTTCATCTTTTAATCTTTCCGTCATATGTGTAAACTGATTAGCAATGTTATGTTGATACATAAAATCTATAGTCGGCTCTGGACCATAACTCCGTATGGGTGGAGGTAACGGGACCAAGCGACCTCTACTCTGCAGACTCAATGTCCGATGAAATAATGCTGTACCTCGAAACAATTGCAATGCATAAGGAACAGACACATCATGGCAGTATGTAATAAATGCAAAATTCTTTCGTCGGCCGTCTCTCTCTCTTGCTATCCGGACTTTTTCTAGTGGTCCCGCCTGTGAAAATAAAAGTAAAACATGTATAAAATTTTTGACATAAAGCATGAAAATTCGATTTGATACAAATATTACCTGTAGGAAGAGTTCATAAAGTAACTCTTCGGTAGCCTGTTCAGAAAGATTTCCGCACCAGAGAGTTTTATTGTCATCTTCAATCATCGTAGCAGCAGGAGCACGGTTTTATATATTGCAAAAATATTACTCTAACTTTATATCTACTCTAAAAAGATAGTTGGTTTCTACATTAAAAACGTAATTATGTAATTACGAATGTAATATTTCTGTCTGTTATCAATAAACAATCTATTAAAACTTGCGGTAATAACGAAAGTAAAATAATAACAAATTGACGTTTGACAATCGTCATTTACTTTTTTTTAATTTTACGACCTAAGGTAAAAGATCCTTAGGTCATGAAACTCGCCATTCACTATGCGACATTGCGTCAAAGAGTGGTGAACATAGTCACTTGTAATCTTAATATAATAATGATTGATTTGTACGCAGTTATCAGCATAAAAATATCAGGTATTTTACAACAAAAATTGACTTCAATGCAAACGTTACACAGTGCCAATGAAACAATAGAGATATTATACAGCAGTGGATGACTATCGCCTAAAAAGAGAACTACCTACGTGACTTCATTATGTCACCATACCAATAAAAATATTTTCCCTGAAATTTGTTGCTATAAGACATTCACTATATGGCATTTTATATTATATTATTTGGGGGATTATTATATAACTTCCTAAATCAAAAATATGAACTTTTATAGTATCCATAACATGAGCTTCCAATATAAATTTTCATTCCCGATTAAAAATTAATCAAGAAAATTATATGAACAAGAAAGTAAATTTAACGTATTTTACAATTTTAACTGTTAATATTAACAATTTTGCGCTCAGAGGCAACTCTGAAGTATAATTTTATTTCTTTATTGTTTGGCCAATGACAACCAAAGAGTAACAATATAAATAATCTATAAAATTAACAACCAAACTCTCTATACTAGAACCTAACCTATAAAGGCTATAACCCTATAACTGGCAATTTTTTCGCGTATTTCAGTTTTCTAAAAGGAATTGCCAATTACTTATTTTAATAACCGAAAGATTATCATCACATCTTTAACAATTAAGCATATATTCCAGTCATCTCTAAAATTAAATACGTTCATATTTTAATAAAAGACAAATGCTAAACACCGAGATGGAACTTTGTGTACGTATTGGTGGACATCAAAAATATTAAAATCATAACAAATAGTTCTCATTACTTGTAATTTTTGGGCTTCTTTTAAAGGTCAAACAAAGAGCTGAACAATGGATGATTCTAACAAATTTCAACAAATGCAAGATGAGATGTCTAGGTAAGTTAAGGATAAATTTTTTTATCCTTATTAACAGTATATCTGCTAATTTTATCCGTTGACCGTTCCTATTTTTCTAAAAAATGTCATTAATGCCATGTAAATTATGCACTCAGTAAGTAAACTTAGATATGTGTCTCATTTTGTTTTATGAGACAAGGTGGCAAACGGCATATCATCTGATATCAAGAGACCGCTACTCTGCGCCGCTGCTGCGAGCTGGCCCATTCATGTAACAGATGTTGTTGTAATAACTGGTATAATAATAAGTAATGTCAGAAGTATACCAAGATCAGAATTCTTGATATGAGTGTGTTGATACAATTCGGGAGCGGGAATTCGAAGTTGCCATGTCTTAAATTTCTTTACTGTTTTGACTATGCATAATTGATTCCCTCACATTAGGACCTAATATAAATCTAATAATTAGTTTAGCAAGGAGCCACTGAAAGGAAAGTCTTTTATGTTGGATTTGGACATAGACCACACATCACACACATACAAAGTGAGTGTGCTGCAGTAGCTGCCGGCCATTGCCAAAAGCAACTCACAAATGCACTATAAATAAAGACGAAATTTGTTTTTTAATGGTCTGAGGAACAGTATGTTTTTTTTTTCAACTAGTGTTGGGAGAAAGAGGGAATACCCATCACAGAAATCAAGCACTTGAGATTCAATTTTTTTTATTTAATTTATTGCTACATATTAATAATTTGTTAGCCTGCAAGAATTTTAAGCATCAACCATTTGTATCTTATTTTTTTTTTATGCTGGTTAATAGTCATCTATAATATTAATTTGATGCAGATAATTTGATTGCTAACAAATATTAGAAGTGAATGCAAATGTTAAATGAGACTTGTGTATTAATTGTGATTAAGCTTTGCAAGTGGCATTTAAAATACCTGCAATTAGACTTTATCAAGTTAAAAAATACAAATGTTTTATGTTTTAACTATTTTGATATACATAAATTTCACAATGGGAGTGGACAATTCAATGTCTTAGTAAGCTACAACAAAAAGAACGAACATGGTTGTGTCTTGTTTTTGTTTTTAATATAATTACACTGCATTTTACTCACGAAATTGATCCATAATTTAATAGTGTGTATAACAAATAATAGTTCTTAAGCGTTTGATTTATCTACTCATCCATAACAGTGTTTTTTTTGAAAATGAAACTATCTCATTTTTTCATTAATTCCGAATCATATTTTATGGTTCCAGGACATCAGTTCATGTTTTGCTTTAAGCATGGTAGCCCGATTAGATTACTAAATTTCTCTTATTAATTTTCAGGTTTGAAGCGGAGATATCGGGATCGGAGATGGTGGCGGGCCCAAGAACGGTGAT
>JWHW01001766.1:171033-186002 GCA_000931545.1 Papilio glaucus
ATTGGAAGCAGTGGTGGCATATCTTAGAATCACCGAATTCGAACACATGTGACATCGACCAACCCGCACTGGGCCAGCGTGGTGGATTACAGCCCCTACCTCTCTCGGAGAGGAGGTCTGTGTCCCTACATGCCTTGGCATCACCAACGAACATACTTTTGATTGGTAATGCCAACATACAATTTTTTATGTTGGTAACATTTTTATGTTGGTAACAGTTTATGAATCTGTTTCCGCCTTTCGCTAAGTAACCTGTCTTTAATGTGTACTCGTACAATAAATCAAATAATTCGCAACAGTGTTTTATTATCGTCAGCAACAACCTGTCACTGGTCCAGCGTCTGCCCATCATAAACTACAGTCCATTGCACCATCAATAACCCAACAGTACTTCGGTCAAACTAACCATGTTATTCAGGGAAGCCGCAGTTTTAGGGCTCTACTATAGATAACTGTACCTCGTTTTATAATACCCGAAGGATATGTACAGTGAGTCACTAGTGTGGATGCGAGCAAATAAAGTCGAATACCATTGGCATACTATAATCAATTGTTGGTATATACCTCGATCAAAAATATAGATAATTAATATTTCATAATATTAAATTGTGTGCTTCATTAAACTTACGACCGCGTAATATCAATTTGACGCGATAGCAGCGAAATATAACGTGAAGGCGAAGTAGAAAGTTCCTACCACACCGTACCGGGTCGCTGCGAAGACGACAGCTCCGATTTTAACCTATTAAGAAACTCTGATGTTGAATTCGTACCGAGAAAATTTAATGTTACTTTAATTAATAACCGACATTATGAAACACCGTGAAGGATAGTTCATTTTAGAATTGTTAAATGCGATTCTAAATACACGACAATTTTCTTAATATTTCTAATGTTTACGAGAAAGGATTCCATCCGTATTGCCCACATTTTAAAAGCGGACTACCTGGAAGGGCAGCTATTGTTATTAAAAAAAACAATCAAAAAAAGTTGCATTGTTTCAATACTCCAAAAGTACCGATATGTAAAAAATATACCGATGGGGTCTGTTAAATTGAAACATAATCAATCAGGACGTGTAACCCAATCAACAAATGTTATCACTATCTAAACCGAATGGTATAATAATCTTGGCTGGTACTACGTCAATACGGAACTTATGAGATAATCAGAAGCCAGAGTACGGCCGTCAAGAGGCTGTAATCGACCGGCTAATTTAATGACACGTCATTTATGCGGCTTCGCTGTGAGAAGCTAAGCAGGTTAATGTACCCACATCATCTCATGGGTGAATTACATTGAATCACTTCGGTATGCAGGTTTATCTGTTATAAACACCCTAATAACCTTTTCTAAAAAAGGCTAGATTTTCAGTTGCGAAACTGGGTTTTGAGTAAAAGTAGATCTGTTTAGGTTACTGTAAGGTACCCATTACAGTCACCTAACCTAAAAACCCACGTTTCCCTAATCTGAACATAAACCTCTACTTATCCGAATCCTATCTACAAATAAATCCTCAAAACAATGTAGACATTTAACATAAAATGTTAATGTAAAAATATAAAGTACACAACAGCGGGGCAGGTCGTTCGCATCGCGAATTTAAACTCGGGAAAGGTCGGATATGAGTCACATCGCGCGCACATCGCTTTTGGCGCGAGCGGTATCTACGGATCAATTACATTTTAAACATGGACGGGCTCAATAGGCTAGCCGGGAACGATAGCGTTCAATTATCCGGTTGTTTATACTCTCAAATATAATCAAAACATTTTTTTATTTACTAAAGAATACATCATAAACATACAACACTAACTTTACATGTTTATTTTGTTTACCACGCTTAGGGTTAACTATACGAGTAAGCAAATTTCACTTGGTCAAATATTTGTCTGTCTCGTAAATTAAATACTGCAATCTCTTTCTTACGAGCTCCTCTTCTAATGTGTATTGCTGACAATCGCCTATATTTTATACCTTAATTCCATGTTTACCCTGTTGAATGATAGTCCGTATCCAACGCATACCGACGCACACAAAGTTATACATAGACGAAGTAGTCAGCATGCGGCAAAACTACATCATAATCGGCACGGACCATCTTTCCAATACTCGTATATGAGAGAACATAACTGACAAATGACAATTGAAAACTTAACAGAAGACCTCAGTTCAATTGAAAAGGGGTTACAAATATTAAAAACTAGACTCCAATGAAGATCACGTTTCTACTACAAAATGCTCCGAGTAAACATACTTTGTATGTTTACATGCAACGTTGAACCCCGACTTACGCGAATTTGACTTAAACGGCTATCGCTCGGTCTCACCAATAGAGCAAGTCCGAGCCATTACTGTACTAAGGTATGCATGCTTAAACGTAAATAAAGCTCCTAAAAGAGATTTAGCTTCGCGGGAAATCTGTTTTAGCTGTCTTAAAGGACGATAATGTGTGTAATCTGTATTATGTGTCATGTTCGAGACAATTTGACTACACAATGCGTTGGACTAGTCATTTAGAGTGTCGTAATGACTATAGCAAAGCAAGCGACAACGAATTTGTTTTTCTTATTAACTGCTTTATGTAACGTTAATTAGATGTTGTTGAGATAAATAAAACTACTTGCGTTGATATTACGTGAATTTAGATTTAGATTATAATAATAGATAAGATGTTTGGTGTCCAAGCCTAACATACAATATTCAATGTTGTTTTGTGATACACTTTCTCTTAACATAGGTTGGTAGCGGGCAATTTTTAATAAGGATCATTTAATATAAATGTATTAATGTTAAATAATTAAAGGTAGAGTGGCGTTCGAAAAACATTAAACAAACAGACAAACTGCTAGAATAATACGTAACATATACTGTACTCGAAGCAGATAAAACAATGTGTTGATAAAACGCTAGGCTTAAAGAAAATACTTGAACCAAGGTTACAGTAATCGCACGGTCAAGCGGTCTAGACGGTTTGGCAAAGACCATTACACCGTAAGGATATTCGCTTGGCACGGTCCTGGCAAATTAAATCCCTTCTGCATTCACGCTATAGTCACTGTAGGTAAATATGTACACGTTACTTATTCATTAAACAGTAAACAGATATTTGGCACTGATTTGTAAATATAACGGTCACAGCTGATGATGTAACTGTTTAATACAAGACGAAAAAATAATGTGTTATTTCAGTAACGAGATTGTGTTCGCATTTCAAATTTAAAATGCTGTATTTACGTTTTAATTGTGCAAACATTTTTCAACGTTTACTGCTTAAAATACAAACAGAAAAGATATATTTGAGCATACTATCTATATCCTCTGATGAGTCAGGTGCCGGATATCTTGGCTCTGGAACCTGACTCATTAGATGAAATGCAGAAGACTTCTACTTCATGCCTGTCTTCTGTCAGGGCATGACATTTCACCGGTCGAGCCGGCCCATTCGTGCAACAGATGTTGTTATTGCGGGCTCTAACACTGTTAATTTTAATTATTTGCGACTTACCGAAAACGAATTCTATTCCAGGTCATCAGAAATATAAAAGTCTAGGATGCTATTTAGAACAGATAGCAGTCGCCCATCCCGGTGATACAATTACCGATATAAATATACGCAGAAACAAAAGAAATCAGTGGCAGCCCTGAAGCCAAGTCATTCTGAGAGACAGGCTAAGCACACATGGTGGTCACCAACGAAGCTGTGTACTGTTACTAATAATGAAAACGGGGTCTATCAGAATTGTATAACCGTCCGAATAACATATTATGATTTGTATAAAAGTTGATTGCAAGCTATTAAATGAGTGTATTGTTGTTGGTACATCGATTACGTGTGCCTTGTAATAATATTATGTTATTACAAACAAAAAGTGTACAATGGCATTCGGTCTATTACTTACAAAAGACATTACAGCGTAGACAGACAGCCATGACTCACAGACACCGCCTTAGGACACGCTTCAAAGAGTTTGTATTGGACTAAACACATTCTCCTAATAGGACACTCTAGATTAGGAAAATATCGAAATTTATCATAGTAAAGTTTTGGGACAGTGTCTTCTTTATTTTTTATCTTTGAAATGAATTTTTTTTATTAGCAATATAAGTTATTTTATGATAAAATTACTCATTAAAGTTACTTTTCTATTTAATTATTAAGTCATTTTGAAGGAAGAAGAGAATGTTACTAGAATGGGCATCATCACTACGATGTGATGAAAATTGTATTTCGCTAATTATGTAGAATCAAAAATTCTTCCCAGATCAAATTTTAGTACTTACAACAAAATTAAAATCTTCTCATGAATAAAGAAAGGTTATAATAACAATAAATGACTCAGATTTGATTTTAATAATGATAAAAACAGTCCTGTCACAAATTCCAGAAATTAAATAAAAGTTTCTGTTTATAGCAATTTGTGATAATAATGTCGTAACCAGAGCATCATTCGCTCTTATAACAATCGACAAGTATGTTACATAAATGTGTCTACTTCCAAGTCGAAGCGCATTTTATTGCAAAATAATCATAAAGAGATATACCGTATCCGTAGAAAGTATTGGAACGAGACCAAAAAAAGAACATAAAGGATCTATTTAACTTGGATTATGATTGTGGTAAAAATGAAATGAAATACGAAAATAAACTTATATAAACATTATTACCGTACCGTATGGCCGTCACGTACGTACTTATTCCAAATATTGTAAGTATATTTTACGACCTTAATTTTCAGGATCGACCGCTAAGTGCCTTCGCTTAATGTTTTTTAAGGTAAATTAGCTTGTGAACTCGGGCAGAACATAATGTGGAGAAAAGGCTGCCAAGAGAGACCCGAATCAATTAAATCAGATAATTAAGAATATAACATATGTTAACATAAGCAATAACATATGTTTACGATGGTGACAGATCTCAGCAAAATAAAC
Organism: Papilio glaucus; assembly: GCA_000931545.1. Taxonomy (NCBI): domain Eukaryota; kingdom Metazoa; phylum Arthropoda; class Insecta; order Lepidoptera; family Papilionidae; genus Papilio; species Papilio glaucus. Next base: position 175,966 of record JWHW01001766.1, read on the forward strand.
TCTACATTGTATAAATTCCAAGGCGCTATTATTCTGATATTTTGTTGTGGATGTAAGTCAAAAAATATGATTGGAAACTGAAGAAGAGTCATTATTTACATTTAAAATAATTTCGTCCAAACGAAATTATTTTTAATCCTTTAAAGTGTTGGATTGTGTACTTCGAATAACATTTTGTAATTGGAGTTAACAGTGGTAGATTAAACAACAAGATCTGTAGCACGGATGGGCCGGCTCGAACGGTGAAATACTACGATCACACGCAAGACAAACGTTAAGAGGAAGAGTTTTTACGTTTAATCTGATGAGTGAGGTGACAGTGGCCTAATCCTAGTCTCTTTCCCTTACCTATCCTTTTCCAATAAGGAAAGGATGGGAAGAGGAAGAGGATTTGACGGGAGTGGGGTTGGGTGGGGAAAGGAAATATCTTTTTGTAGTTTATCCCCTCCTCTGTCTATTAAAGGTAAGCAACGAATTTGCAAACATTAGCTTGTTGCCTATGGGTAGCGGTCGCTTAATATTAAGTGAACCGTTAGCTCGTTTGCCACCTTTTGCTATTAAAAATAAAATATGTACTTTATTGTAGTTATACGTGGTCAACAACCAGTATAAAGAAAATGTCAAAACATAACGTGTTCTACATGACGACACAACTCTAGCCATAAGAGGACGAATGGAGAATAATTTTCCTGGCAGTTACCGTGTCTGTTGGCATCATTCCAACGCATTCGCTTTGCGAGATACCAATTACCAATTTACCCTGCCGGCAAATCGAAATGATGTTTCCACCATATTTGTAATCGGAATAGAATCTCTAGTGTTGTTTGGACTGTATGGGACATCGAGTTAAACTGGAAGTAAGATCGATGCAAGTGTGGAAAATTGGACAGTATTCAGATCAATGTGCGCCACTCGTCCGCTTCCTTGTTCAAGCAGTGGTTGCTATCCATCGTATCAGATGAAACACTCGCTCGTTTGTACCCTTTTAAAAACAATATGTAGTACATCATGTTACTTCTACTATGAAACTAAGTTGATTTACAGCCCTAGAAAGAAATCCTACTTTTGTTGCCGTTAAAAGTTACTTCTGCCGAGTCTGTGTTACATATACATACATGTATAACTAGACTAGACTTAAAATATTTCTTCAATAAACTAACCAGAATTTGGGGGCTAGTTTTAAGAGTACTTTCATTAAAGTCGTAAATACAACATCAAGGGAATAAAATCTTTATAGTACGTTCAGACATTCAGCGTAATTCCAAGCAGATTTTAGGTCGCATGCACATCAAAGTGTTTTCACAATCGCATCTCGCGAATCTGCCGCGAGCGTCTCCGACCTGGTTCAGTTCACGTACTAAGATCGGACGGTACGACGGATGTACATTTACGTACAACTGCAAGTATGGGTTTTGTTGAAAATTTGTACCTTATCAAATAGCAATACAGTTGAAGATTTTATAAACGCTTCGTACATAATTTAGTTATGCACGTGACTGTACAAGAACACGCGGGATCGTGAAAACTTGATACTAGTGACCTGCACTCAAAACTTTCTCGGTCTGAACGTCTTTTGATGTTCGTGTACACAGAATACAAAATTGGTCGAGATGTACAACTTGGATTTCCAATCGCAATACATATATTTTTGTATATGTGTAATTCTCTTTTACCACCATTATGGATATTGCTGGTGATATAGGGGAGGGGAGAAAAAGGATAATATTTTTTCCTATCCATCCCCTCCTCCGACAAATCTTCCTCCCTTCCCACCCTTATCTTATTAGAAAAGGTTGGGAAGGGGAAGACGACCAGAATTAGGCCCCCGGAAACTCACTCATCAGACGCAACGCAGAAACATTTGCTTCTATTTCACGCCTGTCTTCAATGAGAACATGGTAATTCACCGGTCGAGCCGGCCCATTCACGCAACATATGTTGTTGTGGGCTCCACCACTGTTGAAGTACTTTTATATATTGCACAATTGCAATACTGCTTTTTACAAGCTTTTTTTACAGCAATACATCTATTACAAGCAAAGGGATTTGTATAAAAAATGAACGTTGATATTAAAGCGTTCTGAATGGGTCATTAGGAACGAATGAATGCTTTAAAGCAGCGCTATGATAACAAGCTCGGGCGAGCGTGAGATGAATTTTCTTTTATACTCCAACCATCATACACTCGGCTCGATTAAACTCGAGGTATGCGATGTGGCTTCAGTTTTGATCCAGATTTCCAAAAAAGGGCAAACAATCAAAGTAGAAGCCCTGTAGATATTTAAGGTTAGTACATATACGCGATAGATATAAATATTCTATGTAGTTAAAAAAACCAAAGATTGTTCAATGAATGAAATTCTTAAAGAATTTATGTTAAACCTATACCATCCAATGCTGCACAAGTTTTCAGGTCCAAATTAATATTGTAATTAAGCTAGAAGTAACGAGAATGCGGTAGACTTGGCCGACTTTCGTTTTGGCAGACGCTCGTTGGATGTAGTAAACGTTAGTCAAATATCGAGACACGAAATCAGACCGGACGTTTTAGAGATCGACCTTATTGCCCATTTAACAAATGTAAAATATATAATAATAAAATTGACACAGTTCACTAAGGATAAGGGCAAAATTTTGCTTAAATTATAACTCTATATAAAAGAAAAAACTGACTGACTGATTATATGTAAATTTTGTACAGCGATTTCCGTTGTTATGTAGCCGCTAAAAAGGCCATTTTTTAAACTCATCCCCTAAAAGTCTAAAGTAGGGGATGACAGTTTGTAGGAAGAAATATTTGTAATCCAAAAGTGGACGTTAGATCTGATCTACATGATCAATCATATTAAATAGGGTTCAGCTTAGGCTGGACAATTGTCAGATAAATTAAATTGCACGGTGGGTGAAACCATGGGGTACAGCTAGTATGTAAGATATAAACATGTTTTCTTAGTTATTCTGATATTTGCAATTCAAGGATGAAGGTGATCGTAAGTTAGCTTTAGCTCATTACAATTGAACCTTGGCTCGAGAGGCTATCCGCTTAAACATGAATGCGTAATAGTCGGCTACGCATTTATTTTCCATGATAAACAGTGTCCATGATTCGTTCTTACATCTCAGTTTATGATTTATAAAAAGCTGTTATGACAGTGTTGATGGGTTAGCCATATATTGAGATAAACAGTTTTGGGAGTCCTTATCAAGTGGCGTGTAGTTGATACTCTAAATACACAAGAAAAATACTAATTACTAGAAACTCGACCTGGTTTTGCTCGACTAGATATACAGGCTATTAAAAATATAGCCTTGCCTCGCTGATAGAACTTGTTATTGGTGTTTTTGGATTTAATTAGGTACAAACAGTCAAATATATTAGAGTTGAAAGACCACTTTTTAATGTTTTTATTTTGTGAAAACGATTTTTGAATATTTACATAATTAGATTATAAATTTAACTAGCAATACTTTACTCACTTAAAAAAACAACATACGTATTGTATTTTAATATTACAATACGGGCTATTTAGTCAGACGCCTCATAACCATAGATAAAATAAAAAACTGTTAACTAGAGATGCATTACCGCATCAAAAATGAATCAAAATGATTGCTCTAATTACTAAAAGTGAAAGTATATTTGTGACCGGCGACTGCAACCGCTCTGTCGGCGTTGCAAAATATTAGACAATGGGAAGAGCCGTGGTACGTGGCCAATTGCACCGCGTTATGCAACGTTATGGAGCACTCGGTATCTCTTTACCACCGCGTACATATATGGCACTCTTTAAAGGCTTAAGAGGACAAACGAGCTGGGCAGGTAAGTATCAGCGGGCTATTCATCCGGAATTCTGAATGACAATATATCGTTCTTACTTGTCGAATGTTTAACTAATACTATAGTCTTATTTTTACCTTATTTAGAAAACAAGGCGCTGGTGTTAAGCATAAAACTCCTGTGATAAAGTTCGCTACTTGGACAAAAAAGTATCTATACTCAAATGAGAGGGCACTTGGGCAACATTAACATGGCATTGCAAAAATACCATGTTAATGTTGATAAATATCCATATACATTTGTATGATAGAAATACTACTGTTAACTTTACAAAAAAAACATGTTGTGAAGTGTCTAAACACTAATTTAGTAACTCGAGACGATGTAGATAACATCAAATACGAGACAAGTAATAAGGGACATTGTCATGTAACTTAATTTGCAACTAAAATGTTAACCAGTTGTCAAAGTAATTTATTAAAGCTTACAACATGGGGTTAAACTTAATTGTAATTTATTCCACGCCGATGTAATAATAATACGCATACTAAGCAGCAAAATTTGTTTTATAAGAGGTTGACACATTATTACAATGCGGTTGGTAAAGCACAATGCATTAAAATCTGTCACATTCACAATTACGTACAATGTATGTATGAATACATAGTCTAAGCGGTATGAATATAAAATACGACGATAATGTAAAAGAGTAGACGGACAGATATAAGTACGAGAGTGAGACGATAAACGATAAAGCAAAATAGCAATTAATGTAATAAAGCTGAAGGTTTTATTTGTTTGAACGCGCTCATCATAAAAACAACGAAACGGCTTTAAGAAAATATTTTTGCATTCGGCAGCCCAATTTTGAAGAAAGGTATAACGTTCAGCTACGAACCTTAGCAGCCGAGCAAAAAGTAAATCTAAATATACTAACACAAAGATAAACGTGACAAAATATTGTCTATTCCCAAGTATTCTATTTCTTTATAAATAGGTAATCTGATTTCATTTAAATTAAACGTTGCAACGAATGAAACCGTGGAACACACACCTACTTACCTTGCCCGGGAGCCGGGTTTATGTACTTTAAATATTTTTCTATTTTGGTCCGTTATTTTAACCATATATTCTCATTTAGAGTTTTTAAAGTAAATGTGCTGTCTCTATCATAACTTCTAGAAAGGCACAAGGTCGGCCGGGAGCAGGTTGCAAGTTATTACGTATTGAATAAACATGAACTTCTTGATTGACATCGCTTCTTAATAGGATCGTGTATTGAAAAATTAAATTTAAATTGGAAATAAAAATCAATCTAACAGCTCAAGGCAGACCGGATAGTTATTGATGCAGAACTATTCTGATAAATATTTTGTTTTATATTAGAGTCTCAATAACACGTTTATTTTTTTGTACACACAAGTTTAAATTTTTGAAGTTTAAATTCTTGAATTTTATCTGTATTGATATAAGGAGGAAATATTGTTTGTTTGTAAATGGAAAAACTGTGAAACTTCTAAACAAATCTAATGTACTTAAACGAGCAATTCTTGTGTATGTATATACAATAACCTGAATCTCGGAAACGGCTACAACGATTTCATGAAATTTTGTATCTAGATTCGGTTATTTTTTAAAATTTATCTGTATGGGCGTGTTGTCCATATAACTTCAAAAAATATGGAAATAATTAATGTAAAAAGATGGCACCATCTTTTGATAGGTTTTTGCATAGTCTATTATTGGAGCGTTGTCATGGGCAACTTACTGATATCTCATATTTTTGTTAGATGGCGCTATATATAAAAAACGATTTTACATATAAAAGAGAACGCAGAGCGAAGCTCGACCCACAGCAAGTTATAATAATTCGTGTAACATTAGACAGTTACATTATGTAAGAGTGCAACTGAAATGGTCATATGATAGCACCGGGCATTAATAACAAATAAAAAAAAACACAAGCAGTCATAAGGACTGCCGAAAGAAGTGAAACCTCAAAACAGATAGGAATGCGCGACAATAGATCAAAAATAAATAAAATACATTAGATCGAGAATACATCGACAATAGTTTAATAATAAATAATCAACAAAAATAAGCTGTTCCCGAGGTTAGTAAAACCATAATAGTCATGTCCAATATCAGTTGCCATGGTAACGTTATAATAAGTTATAATGTTTAATGACGAAAAAGATGGCGCGTAACGGAAAAATGTGACGCGTAACGGAATTTCACTTCAAAAATGTGACGCGTAACGAAAAAATGTTACACTAAATTTTTTTCCAACCCCGATAAAGAAGTTTCACTTCAAAAATAAAATAATATCAATGGAGTTATCAAAGATAATATTCAAGAAAGTAAGAAAATGAAATTTGAAACAGTATTTCCTTAAATCATATTGCGTGGCATTATCACTATAAAACGATGCCATTAGGATTGTTATTACCTCGTGTATGTATAGAAATATTTATTGCATCATGAAACGTATTCATAATGAGCACGACGATATTCCTTTACTTTACCACAAATGTAGATACAAAATGAAACATGAAATGAAGCAAGATATAATAAAACAATAATTACGCCACATACGGCTTGTAACGAGAATTTCTCGTTCAGCAGCTAATCAACATGAAATAAAACAGGTGCTAAAATCACACGAACGCGACTAATGCGGGTGACGCAACTATCTGGATGAGGTGTGACTCTATTGACAACACACGACTAGGTCTTAAACAATGATGTGAGTGATTGCAAACGACTAACGTCGCATTTTTTCATGCATTATTTTTATTACATCCGTTCGTTTCATTCAAAAGACTACTTCATTCACTGCTGAATGTAAGCCTCCCCAATTAATCGTCAAAGTCCATCTCCTGCCGCACTCATCCAGTGGACTCCCGCAACCTGGACCATATCATCCGATTTATTTAACTTTAAAATAGAGGTTGCTTGTTAAAACTACCTATTTACCCATAATTACTTAAAAATAGTGTCACTTATTACAAAGAAAGATAAGACAAACAATTTAATCGATGACAACATTACTCAAGTGAATTGAACTATAAAGTCTAAGCAAAGCCATTCGGATCGTATTACTGGGTAACGGTAATTATGTTACTAACGTATTATATTCGGTTTAATGACATTTAGAAGGATTCCGATACTGCTCTCGACGGAATGGAGACCGATTAATCGTTCGGAATTGGGTCGCTAGGTATGAAGGATGGAATCCAATTACAGACAGATATAATACAGGATTTCAAAATAACGTTAATAGAAATAATATTGCGTCTAACAAACCAATTTTATATGTATGATGCAAATTAACGAGCAAAAGTACTTTAGATATTTTCTTTATTAGACGACAGGAGGAGCGGTACATTGAGTTGATGGTAACTGAACTGAGATAAGTTAAGTCCCGAGCAATGTCTCTCATATGCATTTGCATATATATCTGTCCTCACACGACACGTGTTGGTTATCAAGAGGTACTTTCTGTCCCTAAACTTACTGTGAGTACTGATTTTACAGCTCACTGCTATGTAGGTCTTGTACAAAGTGGCAATATTGTATGTAACCTTAAGTTTAATAGGTTTACTAGGTCGCGGTTATACGCGTATGGAGTATCGGTGAACAATTTAGTAACGGACAATTGCTGGCTTGTTAAGCTCTCGCTGCAGCAAATGAGACGCGTGCGTCGTCGTGTCAGTTGCCGCGCAGGTCGATGACCTCTCACTTTGGGCACCCGTGACAACCAGTTAGATCATATGATAATGAAAGCACGGTCGATTTTTTTTCTCTCTTTCACTTTAGACAACCGTGTTAAAATTAATTAAATTCAGAAATAGTTTGCTGCGATTTCAAATAATTGTTTAATATTTATTTTCAAGCAGATAACAGTAATCAATGCTTTTAGGTCAAAAATGTGCAGGTTTACCGTGGCATCATTATACAACAGGAATAAATAGAAAGTCTTGACATCTAAGAACCGAACTCAAGGCTATACCCCCCTCCCCTTCCCTCCAAAAACAAAATTATGACTCCTATTATATGTAAAACAATTCACTTCAATCACCTTAGCTGAGAATCGAACCCAAAACCCACTGCATAATAGGTGTAGTCATAATGGCTACCGAGAGAAGTGAAAACTCAAAACGGGGAAGGCACTACACTACAATAGTTCAAAATTAAATAAATAATAAGATAATACATTTTCCCCTACCAAATATCGTCTTACACGGCTACAGAAGTCTTCACTTCAAAACTGTGCCAAAATAAGTCGACCGGCAACTGGTTTAGCCTGGATAAAGAACAGCTTTAAAATTCCACACTGAAATGATCTATGTAATGGTTACATTGCAAGCATGTCAACTCATTTAATCAAGACATCGCACACTTTGTTTTGGTTAATGCTCCGTTGACTTAGTAAAAATAGACACGTCGTAAATACAAAAACCGGCGCTTTTCTTAATCCAAAGCATCGAAAGAGATGCATACAAAAGATAAAACAACATATTAAAGATTGCCGTAACTCTCGTGCGTACGTGGTATAAAAGCGAGAAAGGAGTTTTGGGATTGAGGAAATTAACACTTGGAAATCCGAAACCTGTCTATGCCGCTAAGTGGTAGGCGTGAGCATTTACAGATGTATATTTTTAAGGCCTATGAATAAAATCAGATGCGTATTCTTTATTATGTTCGCAGTTCACTTGATTGAAATTTATACAACGCTAAACATAATCACGTTAATATTATACATGCAAATTGAAATTATTTATTTGTTTGTTTAACTCCTAAGCGACTCAACCGATGATCATTAAATTTTGCAAAAACATAGTCAGGGGTACAGAAAAGGACATGGGGTGCTTACCTTTTATTCCGAAAATAAAGCTGTTAAAACCTTCATTTACAATATCAGTTGCCATGGTAATGGTTCATGGTTTGACAATAACAACTTTTTGACACATGTTCCCTATAATTCGAAGTTATACATCTTACAAATATTTCCAGCGTTGGAAATGAGAAACGAATGCGTGCGAAGCCGCGTGCAACAAATAGTAGGGTATAAAATCTAAATTAACATACAAAGAAATAAATTGTAAATTACAAATGTCACTATAATACACTATTTCACTCAACTGTTACAACAGCACTTGCGAATATTTTTTAGAACAAGACACGATAAAGTCTTCTTAGAATTTCCAAATTATTGTAACTATAAAATTTGTTCATAGATACCTGCTACCTACAAAACCTTTAGAAATTATTTCTTTTCCTAAGATATTTTAAAGGTACTCGTGCTATCTTATTTGATTAATGTGGTGTAACAAATCGCTCTTATGACTGTGCGCATGCATCTTGACACTATTACTAAGCTATTTGCTTATCCTGCAATGACGAATTTTATACTAGATAAAACTTACGAAAAGGCCTAAGCCTAAAAAGATGCCAGTCAGTCTAAGAAGATGAATTACTGTTGTATTGAAAATTGTAGTAGGCAAGTTTTTTTTTATAGGAGAAGGTACGCAGGATGACCTGTCCATAAACATCCGAAACAGAGGAACTGTGTGATTACCAATCTATACTACTATAATAAAGAGGAAATATTTCATTGTTAGTTTGCATTGAATAGAAAATAAATTTTGAAGAAAAAAATAGGGATCCTTATGAAAACTTCGATAATGGAAAAAAAATATAAAAAAAACCGTTATATCGCGTACGCTGCGGAAAAGATTAGCAATAGAGCAAAGTGATGTACTACAATTTTATAGAGGACATTAATATACAAAAAGTCCGCGATACCATACGTATAACTATTACAGTTATGGCAGAATAACTGCTAATTTTTGAATTTCTTTATTAAATACCCGTGCGAACCCGGGGAGGGCCGGTAGTTATGATAAAAAAAATATGAAACAAATTATGCAATTACATCTTTCTCTTACCACTGTTGACTTGACCGTGAGGAATCTCCCCAGGTTCCCCTTCACATTTAATCACAATTCGCTCGGTCCAATTATAGATAGTAGTAGTCACTAGGGTGACTATTAGAACCGTTTAGAAGAACTTCTAACATAGCAGCAAAATGCACAACACACCCTTGGTAAAGCAGTTTAGACCTTCCTTAGAGCTCATCGAGTGTAGTAGTATACTATACAACGATCTAGATGATATGTTAGATAATATATACATTGATATATCACAAATGGGTTTCCGAGCCAAATCTGGGGCCAACAATGTTAAATCGTAAAAA
>JWHW01001766.1:234820-252170 GCA_000931545.1 Papilio glaucus
AGACGGGACCACCGCGCAGAAAAAAAGAAACAGGTAACGGTCGATTATCACATCGATGCGTTATATAACCAGGTTAGTGTCTTTAGCATTATTAAAATGTAACAACATTGTGCACTTAACGAAAATACAAATAACTAGATTGAACTCTAAGTTAACCAAGTGGGTCAGTACCTAAATTACTTAATTTAGGAGACTACAAAACAAATTTCTATGTAAATACAGTACGTAAATTTGGGAAGGAAAAAGGTTACAACAATTAATAAAGCTTTACCATAGAAGTTAAACTAATTTTACAAGGCAATAGTGATTCAAACAAAATTTACGACATTCTCCCGTTGTCGTTGAATATACTCGTATTCGTAAACATGACGTACTGTGTATTTACTTAAGCAGCTAGGTATCCACTATATGTGTTAACTCTATTTTGTCGTAAGTCATTAGCATCATTAGTGTGTATCACTTTTGTAGGCGCATGTATCTTACCGTTTATCGTGGGGGGCGTGGCCACTGCGTCGATACTGTCCTACTTGCATACTACTGTGCACCAACTAACGGGAAAACTTAACGATAAATTATATTTTAACCAATATGAGCTCATTGGTCACCTCATGTATGTCTCCGGTTTTTTTTTAATAGCGGAAGGCGGTCGGCGGTTCACCCGACATTAAGTGACCGCTGCCTACATGCATCTGCAACAAACTAATGAGTTTATCTTTAATGGCAGAGGGGGTGGTAAACCGTAAAAAGGATTTTATTGTTTTCCTATCCATCCCTCCCCCGTCAAATCCTTTTTCTCTTCCCATCCTTTCCTTAATTAGAAAAGACTAAGAAGGTGAAAAAACTTGGATTAGCCCTCCGACACCTCACTCATCAGACGAAATGAAGACGCAATTCTACTTCACGCCTGTCTTTTGTAACGACCTCACAAAAGACAGAGGTGAAGTAGAAGTATGTCGCCAGTCGAGCTGGTCCAGTCGTGCAACATATGGTGTTGCGGGCTCTACCACTGTTAAAAGGTAACTCAAGGTTGACAACGCATTGTTCATCATAAACGCTGTTAATGCTCCTAGACTCAGAGCTCACTTAACATCAGGCGACCCGCTGCTTGGTTGCTCCCTTACCTTTTATTTATAAAAAAAATGTGTGGTTCTAAGTCAAGTTAAACAGCTCTTAATTGTGACACAGGCATAGATCATTGTGGCTTTTCACTCAATTTTATTCTACATATAAGTTACTACTATTTTCTTAGTTTATAGTCGTATTACATAGCAGGATAGTGACTTCTAAACTACGCTAACAATAATATTTGAAAACAGGATTCTAGAACTAAATTCTCTCAGATTGAAATTATTTTCGAGATCAAATTTGTTGAAAAATAAATGTCAGTATCAAAGTAGCAAATCAGAATTTGTCAACGTTTGGTTACAGACTAAATATTATATTTTTGTTATTACAAAATGACGGACAGCGGAAGAGGATTAGACCGGGCGAGTGGATAATATTCTTTTTTCTATTTAGCTCCTCCAATGTTCATTAAAGGTAGGACGATTTGCTACTCATTAGCTTATTGCAGATGCTTATGGGTAGTGGTCACTCAATAGCGCGTGAACCGTAATCTCGTTTGCCACCTTGATATAAAATTAATCATTATAAACTGATATTTTCTTTTGTTTGATTTCGATTGAATTTGATATATCTTTGCCTAGAAATTTGATCTCGAATTACATTTAAAACTATGATTTTAAGAACCACGACCGCGCGTATCACCAACAAGAATGCTCAGCCTCGCGGTGCGACCTCCGCCCCCGGGGCGCCGTATCTCTGACGTACACAACAATATTTATTATTAATTGTTACAACTTAAATAACTAATTTATTGGGCTGTTTACTCAAGTCGTGAGCGTGTTCTTATAAATTTCTTTTTTTTGCAAAACAATTTTAAATGTATGTGTTTAGCGGTGGTCGTGCAAAACAGGGCAAGTCGGTTAGTTTTCTGGTCAAATTTTCTAATCGAATTTTTCTATTCAACAAATCAGAAGGTTATTGTTTGATTTTAAATTTCAAAATCTGTATAAATTTCTGAACAATATTAACACTTGTATATAATTCATCCTCCTGTCCATCCTCATGTCTTTAAACCTTATTAAAGGAGATAGATTTATACATTCGGTCATCGGATCTTCACATTAGTCATTATGACAAAAAGACCATTCTATTCCTAGACACCAGACACGTCCTATCTTTATAGAAATTATTGTAAGTATTGATAATCTAAACTTCTAAAATCTTAACGTAATAAGCATCTCACTCAGGCAATATATCAGTTAATAATTTGATGAAATGGCACGTCAAATTGTGAGTGACCCGTCCAGTTCACAATTTGAAGTGAGGTTATAAAATGTAGGCATTTCTAGTAAGATTATAAGCTGACGAAGTTCACGATCGTTCGGTGACATCTATAAGGAAATCATTAGGCAATTAAGATCACTGGCTGTTCTTAGACACGCGCTGTGCGCATACTGACTTTCGTGTTTGTGTCGTGGAGGATGCATGCTCAAGTGTCAAGCTTTGTCGCAAATTGTTTTGTTGTAATTAATTAGACAAGTACCTATATTGTGCTGCATACTTATGTAATACTAGCTGTACCCGACATGCGTTGTAAAAAACTGTTGGTTTTATTACGTGACTCGCCTGCGGCACATATCGCTTACCCATGTTAATACATCCTTCACGCTTAGCAATTTTTTTTTATTCGCTCCCACGACTCGTAGAAGTTGATTCGTCTATAATCTTGACCTTTCAAGTGCAAAAAGGATTTTTCGAATCAGCGTTGGGGCGAGATTAGCGCAAACAACTTCTTCAGCTTTATTATACTTTAATATAACATATTCTATAGCACTCAGGGATCATTTACCTTCCTAATATTAAATATCCAAATGAGCAGTTTGGTTGGTTACCCTTAAACATTGATACAATACCATACCATGTTGGTAACATTCTCAATTGTAGTGAAATTTGTTCAAGTTCCGATAAAATATCGAATGTCATCAGAAAATTTTGTTTTTTAGCAGTTTACGAGACGTTTGCACCTAAATTTTTCGACGAACACTCTTGGATTGCATTGTTTAGGAAATTATGGTCTCAGTTGCTACCAGTTGTATACTAACTTTAACAAAACTTCCAGGTAAAATATTAAGGGAACTTACCCATACTGCGTAACTAGTTCGGTATTTTAAAAATCCCACGCTTGGTCTGTGGCTAGGTTTAGATTTTCGTCACATTGTCAATATCCTCTAGGAAAATTTTGCGCTTTTTCGAGCTATTCTAATATGGGCCAGAGCTACGCACTTTTTATTGTGTGATTTTGGGTCAATGTTTCTGTTTTTTTTTAAAGCATAAGTTTTTTCTTTAAAGCATAAGTTCTTTTTTTCTCGGAACCTTCGTGCGCGTATGGTATTCCAAACAATGTGCCAGAGTTATTGCATTCGGATGAATCGTTTAAGAATAGAAAGACGACAACAAATTTTATTTTTAACCGACTTCAAAAAAGAAGGAGGTTCTTAATTAGATTGGATTTTTTAGAACTTCGACAGTTTTTGTTTCGCGAATTGAAGTCGATTTTTTGTAGTTTTACATTTTTGTAGTTTTTGTATTTATTATAATGTAACTGGTCGAGCGGCTCACGTACGTCTCGCTCGCACACACTGCTGACTCACATTTCATTCGCATTTACGCGGTCCCTACAACCTCTTTGTTTCTTTTAAGTCGGTTAGACTTCAAAAAGGAGGAGGTTATCAATTCGGTTGGTATTTTTTTATGTAAATACACCGATTACTCTGAGATTTATGATCTGATTTCGATGATTCTTTTTTTGTTCGACAGCTAGTGCTCGCGGTTATCTCACAATAACTACTTTTTCTTTAGAACAATTAATTAAAAATAATGCGCTATTTACGACGCTATATTTTCGTATTTTATATCCTTATCCAAATAAATATGTTTGTATGCTAGAGTATTAAATGTAGATTATAATTGTCTTTTACACTATAACGTTATAACATATAGTTTAGAGGATATCAAAAGTTTGAATTACAAAGTAAATAAAAACTACGCGCAAGTTATTTCAATAGCCGCACAGCAGAGGGCCAGGGTTAGCGATTTGTTACTTACCTTTTTTTTGTTACCTGTTTCACTTTTGTTTATTATCTTTCTTTGTCTGAAAGTTGGTTGTTATCATATATTTCCATATAAATTGAGGTATTCTTAATAAAGCGTATATAATTGACTTGGACTACATTTACGGTGTTCTCGTTTTGTGTTCAAACGACTGTGTATCAAGCAAAGGCGGTGGGCACATTGCTCCTCCATCTCGTTAGTTATACGATCGTGTATCAAGCCAAGATTAGTGATTACCTACATTTTTAATGTTCAGAAACCCGCATTTTAGAAAGCCTATTATTCACTAGTCTGTTTTGAAATGGCCCTGGTAGTGGTTTCCGTCCTACCTTCGTTTGTCTCATTGAACCGAAGCTGTCTCATATGAGCAGCGCGTTTTGTAAGTCTACACATATCCTGACAAACAAATTCACTTAACAAACTTTGAATTCACTAAAATTCGAGAAAAAAACAAAATTTTAAACAAAAAAAACTGACTTCAAAATGATATATTCAAACAGCAAATGCACTAAAATTTTAAAAAATAATTTTACTCAATTAAACATAGGAAGCAATTCTTTAATCATATTTATTTTTGGAGTCGGCGGCAGGCAAGGTAGGTCTGTAACTAAGGTTACTGTCAACGCGAGTTCCCGGTGAGAGGGTAGGAGGGGAACAATCGAGAAATTTTCATATAGTCTACAGTAGTGGCTGTTCCTGTGAAGTTTGGTAGCGATCGGATCAACATTTAGTGGTACCACAGGGCGAAGCCAGGGCGGGTCACTAGTATAGTATAAAGTTCATCTGTATTGGCTATCCTTGGCTGACGCCAACTCCAAAAATAATAATGATTAAAGAATTGCTTCCTACATTTAATTGCGTAAAATTATTTTTTACATTTTCGTGTATTTGTTGTTTTTGAGTATATATTTTTCGAAGTCGGTTTTGTTTTTGTTTAAAAAAATTTCGTACAGTGATTAAAATAGTGATCTAAATATTATATGTGTGTTTTTGCCAGGCGAATAAACAAAAATCTCTCTGTGGGCAATCTCGAGTGCAACGGAAGAGGGTCCGATGAAGAAAAAAGATTCTTTCTTATTACCAACACATGCCAATGTAAATGTTTGTAACGTATATTTTTATTTATTACAGTTGATATACTTAAAATGAACTTAATGTGTTTTTTTTATGTTAATTATGTGCATGTGTACAACGCTAATGGACAATGTTATTCTTTTACAATTAAACATTAAGATATCGCCCAAACTGTCATCACAAAGTTCATTGACCTAGTGATTATTTTATTCGAAGAAACATGTAAATAAACTTACGTAATTACGTCAAAACACGTTCCTTTCAAGACCACTCAATTATTATATACATATGTATTTATTTTTACAAAGTAAGTTTGCAAAGACCGAATTGTTGAGACCGAGTTGTGTGTGTTCAATAGAAATTGTACAGTCTGTCATAAAGAGCCTATATACTTAAACTTGCAAAACTTTAAATAGTTTTTTCAATTGTCTCTGTAAAGATGAAAATGTGAAAGCTTAAAAATTATTAAGTATCGAATAACCAACGATTTGAACTCTTTGTAGTTGTCATAACGGTATCGTAACGGCGCACTACTGTTAAATCCATTGGTCTAAGATCCGGTATAAGGAATTTATACCCTCATCTGTTATTTGATCAGGACCTAGATTATATGTTAGATATTAATTAAAAAGTAAATTGATAAATCACAAGTGTGTTGCCGAGCTCATTCTACTAACACGGTTAAAAAACACAGGCGATTCTAGGGGTAAGTTTATGTCGACGTACAACTCCAATTCGAGCTCGAGTCTCACATTCTGATGAACGTTTACATCAACTAGACTCCTAGAATTGCCAACGGCGAGTTACCCAAGAATTCAACCTAATTTGGTTTTTATCACTTGTCACTTATCAATTTACTTGATGTCTAACGTATAATGTTGGTCCTGTTCAAATAAGAGATGAGGGTATAAAATCCCTATGCCGAATCTTACACTATATACGACAAGATTGTTTAGAAAAATGCTAATAATCAACAATTGCTAAACCATTGTAACTAGATTGTTTTGGCAGAATCACAGAGCTAAATGTTTACTCGCTGTATTGTTTTCACATGCAAAGTTTCCGGGCTTTAAATTACATAGGGGAGGTTGTATTGAAAAGTAAGTCGTTTTAGCTTCTGCCCTATAAATTTATTTGCAGTTTTATAGATACGATCAAATTCTCAGTAAACATGAGCTCGTCAAAGCTGGGACATCAAAATCAATTAACTATTTAGTAGTGCTTCCATCTTACACAGAGTTCCAGGACTGTCTCGACAATGTTATTATTTATTTTTGTGTTTGTATGTTTAGAAGAACACTGTCAGAATTTGACGCGGATTGCTTTCTGAATAACGATTTAAATATAACAAAATATTACAGTAAAAGTTTGATTACTTTAAAGTCTGTTCGAGAGTTAAATTGAAGGTTAATAAAATCGCATGAAGGTTCATTGTTTTGTACATGTACATGTTTATTTTAGGAGACCTTCGAAAGAAACGCAGGATTGTTTGTACAATATTCCTGGCGTGTCCCACTTTCCTTGTTACCCTATCCGTGATACAATCTGTCCAGTGAGTACATCACACGCTATCGTATTGTTTTTATTCGCCGAGTGAGGTCAATTTGTCAATGTTTTTCAAGCCCTCAATTGATGACCAGGATTTGAGCAAACAAACGCTGTACTTTAATTAATGAAGATACGTTTAATTGATAGTCGTTATACTAATTTGAATATACATTGTAAAAATATAATATTCGCGTTGCTTACTAATTTTAGTTAATTGCGATACTAGATTTAGGTGTTACGCCGCTAGATGAGTTATTTTTAATGTTTCTTTAGGAAAACTAACACGCCCACATATTTTGAACCCGGGTACATTCTAAGCCTGCTATCTAAGAATAAATAAGAAAATTCTTTGGTTGAAATATTTTTCAATCTTTTTTGTTGCATGTAACTTAACATATCTTTTAAATTCTTAATCATTACGTAATCATTTTTTTTAATAATAAATAGTAAACCAGTGCATTAAAAAAACACTAGAGATTTGCTAAGCTAGGTCAAAACGTAAAATTTTTTTGAAATAAATAATATTTTTTGAAAAATAATAATCGTCACAAAGAAAAAAAGGTTTAAGAATCTTTTACTAAGAACTTATTTCAAAAATAAAGAGAATGTTATTATTTAAATTAAAATTTAATCTTATATTTGTAATATGTGATATGAACCGCTACTAATTAGGATCACTACACTGACATTATGTAAGTATATCACGACAGAAAATGACAGAATGTGCATGATCGATTTAATTAATATATCACAGACATAATCTACTTCCTCAGTAGATGTTTATTATCTTTTTCTTTTTAAAGGCTAGTACCTTGGCCTGTATCTTTTTAGTGAAACGATAACTTTCGATGTAATTTCACTGATTTTATAATATACGATTTATTCAATCACTTTTACTGAAACTCCCGTTTCGCTCCCGCCATTATTGATAGCATATTAATGAAAAATACATTTTAAGCCCCCGTTTCTTTTACGCCCGTAGAACCCTCTACATGTACTCACGATAGTGACACATGGGAACGTAGCTTCAAGCCATAATCACAATTGCTCTGCGATGTGTAGTTTTAGCTAAAAAGTGGAATATGGGGGACACACACCATCTCTATATATAGATAGATAAATGGACTAGAAACGTTCTTATGTCCTGGTCCAGATGATCACCAGGAATAGCACGGGATGGGAGAAAACTAATAAAAACTTAAAAAAGATTTTGGGTATTATTTTGAAATACACTGGCAATACTTGCCTTACAGAATACATTCGTATACTAGAGGCAGGATACTTCTGCGAATTATGGGCAACTTATTTTGATTTTTGTGCATTTGACGTCCCAATCATAGGCTATAGGCTGTTTAATATCATGCTGCGGCCCTTAGGATTCGAGCAAAAAAAAAAGATAATACTAAGCGAGAAGGAAATATAGAAATATAGATAATCTAATTTCATTTAAATTAAACGGTACGGTGTGTTGAACCGTGGGGCTGAGCCAGTATACATATAATTTGTTCATTTCGATATCAATGATAATCTATCTTAAAAAACACAGGTACAACACTAATGTACTTAGTTTTAACTGGTTGGAATAGGATAGTACCAGATCAAAGTCGGTTTGAAATTAAACTTAAGTAGAATAAACAACTGCTTTGCTTCTTGATAAAGATACTCTGATTATTTGTATCACGTGTAGTAATTTTCATTACGTAATCATTCGTCTCATTATCGATTTTAATTGACGACCCCGTAACCTCAACGGAGAGACGATGTCTTCTGAACGATTACGATCAAGGCTAGATACTTTTATTTATTGCCATTACCCAAATTAATTCAAATTATGATAAGCTTATGTATATACACAGGGCTGTCTTAACCATATTGGGTGCGAATTAATCCAACCCTGTTGATATATTTTCTTAATTATTTATACAAATACATACTTATTTTATTTCATAATGCATTTACTTAAATTTTAAATAGGTGGCGTTATTTTCAATTTTAAAATATATGTAATAATTATATTTCGTTATCCTGATAACCGCGGTTGTGACTTACGCGTTATCATCAGTTTTATTTTCAAGTTAATCGGACGTCCTAAAGTTAGTGAAATTGATATTGAAAGATTGCGTAGCATAGATACACGCGAAGATGCTAAAAGCATATTTAAAAGAAAAATTGATTAATATTTTTTTTCATAATCTGCATCGAATAAGGAAGTTAATAAAATTAAAAGTCCATGATATAAATATCGTATCGGTATAATATACAAGCATCTCTCTTTCGTACGCTGGGATCAAACATCCTTAATACTTAATAGCCATTTGATAGAATATTTAACTTGCATAATATGCCTTAAGCTTTTGTTTCAAAGCTTGCAAAAAGTGCGTTGTTTTTTATGGTACAAGGTGGAAAACGAATAAGCGCGTCACCTGATGTTAAGTCACCCTTACCCATGGACATCCGCAACAAGCAAATCGCAAGTAGCAGATGTGTTGCCTACATTTAATTGACAGGGGTGGGGATATACCGGAAAAATGATGTTTCCTTTTCCTATCCAACCTCTCCCCCTGCAATCCTCTTCCCCTTCCCATATTATTAAGAAAGCATGGGAAAGGGAGAAGGACTGAAATTGGGCATCCAGCACCTCACTTATCAGACGGAACGCAGAATACTTCTACTTCACGCCATTCTTCTATGAGGTTAAGATATTTCACCAGTCGAGCGACCCAAGATGTTGTTGTTGCCGGCTCTACCACTGAAAAAATGAACTAATTTAAAACTGGCGCCTGTACAATTTAGCAAAGAAATTAAGGTTTGTTAATTTATTGCTAATGATTTACGTAAGGGACTGTTTTCAATATAATTAGCTTTTTTTGTATTCTCAGCTCACTGACTTGGGCATGTGATCTGGTATAAATAATCGAATAGATTAATATGGACTAATAAATAATCCCCTCCGACTCTTTCCCGACCCAGATGGAAATGAGTTGTTGACATAATTCAAAACGATAGTTTATTAGTACCAAAGGAACAGGTTTTAACAGTGGTAGAGCCCGCAAAAACAACATCTGTTGCACGAATGGGCCGGCTCGACCGGTGAAATACTACGACCTCACAGAAAACAGGCGTGAAGTAGAAGTACTCTAGCGTTTCGTCTGATGAGTGAGGTGCCGGAGGCCTAATTTCAGTCCTCTTCCCATTCCCACCCTTTCCTCATCAGGATAGGGTGGGAACGGGAAGACGATTGGACGGGGAGAGGGTTAACGGGGTTCAAAGGAAATATCCTTATTCCTGTCTATGCCCTCCTCTGTCCATTAAAGGTAGGCAACGCATCTGCAACACATTTGGGTGTTGCGGATGTCCATGGGTAGCGTTCACTAAACATCTGGTGATCCGCTTGCTCGTTTGCCACCTGCTACCATAAAAAAAAGGAAACACCGACTTAGAGGTAGTGAAGACAGTTTAATAATTAGTTTGCAATTTGGTTTACATTATTTTTCTACTTACGTTATTCCTGTCACCTCTGGGATTTTCTAACAAACGAGACCTTAGGAGCAAAATCATGTATCATTTTACGGTCAAAAACGTATAAAATCGTTAAATTATTTGATTCTAAGCCCGATTAGTAATGGTCAAATACGTAGAAGCTTCATTGGGGGCCATTTCTGCTATGTCAAAAAGAGGCAGGCGGTACCATTCTAATACGGCTGATGTTAATGATTAATAATAAAGATTTTATTACGAAAAAAATATATTTTCAAACATTTTGCGCGTAGCATTTGTCTTGAGTGCATTTTTAGAAATTAAAAATTTAGTCGAACATTATCATGGTTATTTTTTTTTTAACTTTTAGTATGGTTGACGGGATTATAAAAATACAATTTTCAGTAATTTCCAGTGGCGCCTTTACTCCAAAAACGTTTCGGTTTCGGAGTACATTCCCCAGAGTTTGTTAGAATTTTCGTGGTCCTGCGGTAACCAACTAGCAAAGTTGAGCGACTATATTTTAGACGTAGAATCAACATCCACAAAAGTTAAAGAATGTTCAGGCTAATCGCAGCTATAGATTTTATACAGTTTTGGCCGTATTGCTATGATGCACAAATGTTGGTCGTGTAAATATAACATTTAAATTGCAATAGGCAGGGAAAAATGGCCAAATGTTCGAATCTGTCATTCGACTATTGTTTTGAACCACGTCCAAGCAAAAGCTTAAAGTGTAATGGTTAATTAAAAGAAATGTTAGTTAATTATTTACAATCTACTTATATTTTTATATTAAACAAACAACTCGTACAACGGATAGCCTCTGAGTCTTTGAGGTCAAATGTTTATGATGGCAGCCACGTACAGATGACGCAGCTTCTTTAGCCCTCCACAAAGATAGACAATCTGGTCAATAAAGGAGTGAAATTGACGGGCTGGTCGGCATGGTTAGTAAGATACTTGCTTTTCACGCTGCAGGTCGTGGGTTCGAATTTTTTTATGTATTTCCCATCTTTTTTTCATTCCCACCCAGGATAGACATTTGTGTGCATGAACATGTCAAACATACATGTTCCTGAGTCTGGGTGTAATTATCTATTTAAGTATGTATTTTCAAATATGGTTTCCATAGTACAAGCTCTGCTTTTTTATGGAAGGTTGTGGCAAACGAGGACCTGATGTTAAGTGAACGCTACCCATAGACATCCGCAACAAGCACATGTGTTGCAGATGCGTTGACTACCTTTAATAGACAGAGGAGGGCATAGACAGGAATAAGGATATTTCATTTTCCCCGTTCCCATCCTATCCTTATGAGGAAAGGGTGCGAAGGGGAAAAGGACTGAAATTAGGCCTCCGGCACTTCACTCGTCAGACAAAACGAATATTATTATTATTATATAATCTTGGTAAGATCCTTGCTTGCTTACGTCCGAAAATGGCCATTTTATAGTTGTCTAGTGACCCGCCCTGGCTTCGGCAAGTAACATTAATTAAGTTGATCCAGTCGCTATCAAACTGGACGAAAACACCCACCGGGCAAAACTGAACATTTCCAATTTAATAGAAATCGGTCTAGTCGTTTCGGAGTTTATAGGGAACATAAATACACTCATCGCGTGATATATATACAGACTAGCTGTGCCCAGCGGTTTCACCCGCCCTGCAATTTTACCTAAACGAAATGATATTACATACTTAGTACTCTAATTTATAGTAGTCTATATGATAGGACTCTATTTTATAACATTTTTATCGAAAAAATGTTTGACATGGTTCTTTAAATTGACATAATTTCAGAGATAGCGCTGTATGTGAAAAATAATTTTCCCGGTTTTCCTGCTTTTCTCCTCCAATTTTCTTTGCTATAAACCTCACGGAGCCCGAGACCTTTCCAACGAATGCAAAACCGTGGAAATCGGTTCGTGCGTTCTGGAGTTATAGCGTCAGGAAGGAAAACCCGACTTATTTTTATATTATAGATTATTATGATGACACGGTTAGCAATTTTTTTTGCATTTTCGTGAAACATTATTAAATAACTACTTTACTCAAGTGTGTGCCCGTGTGTGCCCCTCGCTATACTCGCCAACCGCGAACTCTTCCCAGTCACACTCACCCTGAGGAACGGCCTAACGGGCTCGAAACTAGTCGATACATACACCGGACTACACGAGATTTAAGCTGTTATTTAACTTATTTTGTTGTTTATCTCGTCTACATAGGCCTGTCATGGCGAGAGAGAATAATGATGAAAGTAAATGATCTGCTCATGCGTTTAATCTGGTTGGGAACCTTTCACATCACAGACCGTAATTCCTAGTCTAGTATGGATTTTATATTCAAATAGAACATAATCAATAATTTATACGCGTAATCCTATTGTCTGTTAAATAGCATCCATTTGATTTACGGAAACTATTTGGTGCGCTGATCGAATTCATTATACGCAGTTCATACTGAACCTTGAACATCCTTAGCAGGTCAGTTAACTAGTAATAAACAAGCATCGGTCGCGACGTTCACGGCTTTGTGGTTGTGAGACGCTGAGCTGACTGTTAATACGATGTATTAAGAGACGTCACTTCTAGGTGACGATCTTTTTATAGAAACAAATACATTATGAGTCACGAAGTTAGATACATATTTAGGCACTCCATTGATTTTTTTTTCGAAGGTGCCTTTTTTGCAAAGAGTACATTTAGTGACGGTTTTAGTATATCTCATAACATTTACATAGGTTTCAAAGATATCAAGGACCTACAATTTTCACAGACTTACTCTGTTTTCACACCTAATCTGTTTTTTCAAGCAGACTGATAGTTATAACATTTATTATTTTAAGTATAATATTTTGTCTTCTTGGGACTATATTTGGGTTCGTACAACTATAATATGTTATATATACTCATAATTATAATATTTTCCATTATTTTAACTCAATCTCAACATCCTGGTTTAAGTTATTGCAATCTTTTCATGGCGCCGTCGACTTGTCAGTTAGGAATAACATTGTGCAGAAGTGGGGTCAATGTATAAACAGCATTTGTATTTGGTAGTATGTAGTGACTATATGTCCTTAGGAGGACCTTAGTCATAATTATATTTCTGACACCAAAGATTACGGCGCATTATCGGTCTGACCGACTGGGTGCGCAGCTGTTAGTTCGCGAACTGCCCCGTCCGAGTGCAACCGTGCTTTAAATTTACGACGTGTGTAATAAATATTAACAATGAAAATCAAATCGAATCCGATAACGTTGCCCAGTGGAAGTATGTTGGTGACCGTCCGACTGTGGTTCTATAGCTTGGCGTGGCTGCACCTCGTGTTCACAGCGGCGGTGTCTCTTTCAGCGGACATGTCCAAGGACCAAGATCCTAGAGTCAGCGCTTACATCAATATCAGATGGAAATTGATCACTTGCTGGTTCAATGTAAATATTTTTGTTGTCTTTAATAATTTCTTTATTCATACATACAAATAATCATTAATAGAGACCTAAGTTTATCAAAATTGAGTTGAATTTTAGTAAACATATATAACAATCGCTGGATTGGTTTTTCACCTTAATCAACTCCAAGTCGACGACTTATTTGACTCCGTGTAACTTCGTTCTGGATAAAGCAAGAATTTTTAGGGGTCAAAAACACTATAACTGGCTACATTGCTAATTTACCTAATATTTATACCTGTCAGGTATCGAATTATCGGTAGTAAAAGTTCTTAATTTTTGTCACTGACACAGTCACCGATCAGTAAAATTTAAGAGGTACTTCTAGCAGTCTCACAAAACTTTAAATTTTGAAGTTTAGGCACCATTTAGCCTATAAAGGACCTGAAACTTAGGATCTATATACTATAAACGATCTCAATACGTTTAACTTCACTACGACTGATAAATTTTAAAATTTGCACTTTATTAGGGTCTGATCACAATATACAAATTAAGCGCCAAGAGCCTAACGGTTAAGGCTGCGAACATGAGCAACATAGTCAAGGGTTCGAATCCGCCATTCGACTATTGTCGTGAACCATAGCCAACAAAGTTAGAGAGTGATTAAAAGAAATGTTAGTAAATTATTTCGATAATCTACTCATATTTCATAAACATACCGGAGTAGGGGTGGCGTCAGGCAGGCGGTCGGCCGTAAAATAAAACTACTGTACCGACCTCACATAAAAAAGTGGGAAAAGGGCAGTGAGAAGATCAAGATAATACAAAAATGATGACTTACTTCCAATGCGTTAATCTGAATCATAGGGAATGAACGAATGTTGTCACTTAGACCGGGAGAGAGTGACACAAAATTTCCGATCGTTCGTACCAGTATGGCAACGCTTCAGGGGTCTAATTACGTAACGACGAAAAGGAAAATGATGGTCATGGAGCTGATAACGGCGGCCGGTATTCGAACGTGTCGGATAAATTACGACTGTCGAAAGGCTGTAGGCGGTAGCGTAATGCCATATTTCTGTAGCATGCCGTACTCAGAAGACTTTAATTTAAAAAAAAACAATTCAACCATTTGCAACAACAACTTATTTTTGCACAGCTAATCATCGTCGAGTTACAAAAGGTTCCAAAAGGCCGCCATACAAGGGAGTAATTTTTTTATGCAAAACGATTTGCACCACCCTATATTTTTTTAGTAGTTCTTTGTATGATTATAAATAGAACTGTGAGAATTATAAAATTTACGGATTATAAAATCCAAAGCCTTATATACTAATTACAGATAGTATACTCGACTTACCGATGATAAGGAAAATACAATTAAATTATTAATTGATTGTTTTCGTAAAACAAAAATTATTTGCGCTAAACACAAGTACACAACACAGTACACAATGGATAGTTCGTACGATTGTAAGTGACCTTTGCTTCACGTAACCATTCAGTTTCGATAAAGTATTAACTTTGTGTTGTATTCCCTAGGGTTATGAAATGATAGGTAAAATAAGCGTTGGCTAGGAACACTTTCGGTATTCAGTATCACTTAAAACCTAACCGTTTACACTTTCTTTTGGCTCGTACATGACTACTACTAATTTTCGGAGATCGTTGCTGGTAACCTTATTGACGGTTCTTACGGCTTCATTTGATACAGGGCTTGCGATCCGAGTGATCGTGAGCTAAAAGTAAAAAATTCTAGGTCCCTAATGTAATCTAGGGGCCTAGTTGCTGATTTAGCAGCTATCGGTGTAGGTGATGTGTCTACTCAAGTTGAACGTGATACCGTCGAAGATTATAATGACGTCGCCGAGCTCATTCACCCTAAGCGTATCAATTCTGCTCTAGACAAATGTTGTGTTGTTTATTTTGTTTCTACTTCGGATGCACATAATACATTATTAGATCTCGCGAAGGTACATCGAGCACTGCCTTTTGATTGGCCTTTAGTGTTTGCGAAAAGAAATTTAGTCAAGTAATATAAAAAAAATTATCAATATAAACAAAACAACCAAAACTTTTAAAGCATTGTTACTGCTAAACAATAGAATACCTTTTTGTGGTCTTTATTAAATTCAACAACAAACGCTACTCTGGGAAATATTGTCCCATTCAATTGTTTTAATATTCAATGTTGTCGGTGAGTGTAGAAATTAAATTCACAATGTGCTTTACACGAGGCCAAATTGTTTTGAACGTATTGTGATGCCCCAGTCATAAATTTCAGCAAGAGGAATTCAAAAGCTTTTATTACCCCCGCAAGTTGATAATGCGCTGGAACTTTGTCAAATTTACATCCACGTGACGTTTCCGTAACTAAAAAGTTGAGTAATTATTATTGTTAATAAGATTAATTAGGTATATAACAATTGTATGTAAGATATCTTTTAAAAATAAAACATCCGATGTTGATTGCCATGCCGTGAAGAAGAATTTATACTAGCTTGGTATACAGATTAATATTTTTATATTTTATATATTTTATATTTTTAATATCACATTATATCATCTACACTAATATTATGCAGAGGAAAGATTTGATTCTTTGTGTGTTTGTTTGCATTAAATAGGCTCTGAAACTACTGGGCCGATTTGAAAAATTCTTTCGCCATTAGAATCCTACATTATCCTACAATATAGGCGATAGAATTTTTTTTTATATAATTTTCGTTACATTTCGCCGGGGAGGCTCGCTAGTCATCAATATTTTGATTAAGATTATTTAATCTCATTCTCAAAATTTCAATATCCGTGATCAACTGTGACATTGACTGGACTTTGGTTGTTCATATTTAAATTATAATTTCACTATTAGCGTCGTTAACGGAACTAAGAGTTGAATATCGCGAAACTGCGTCAGCATTAATGGTAATGGTCTTCCTTGTGCTTTCTCATTGTATAATTATAAAAAAATATATATTTTTTTCATTTCAGTTGATTACACTTGCCTACTTCCCCATGTGCCTGTACTGCGACTGGAAGGAGCGCAGTGGCCTCTGGCATCTCAAGCACGTCGCCGCCCTCAGGCAACTCAAAGACTATGTCATGACGAGCATTCTCTTCCCAACCACTTTGGTATGCTCAGTGGCATTCGTATATTATAAGTAATCGTATATTTGTGAATAATCACTTGGTCATTTGCCACAGCTACTGCATTGGATTTTCTGTCCTAACTTCATCTTAACCTAACTTAACTACCCGCCGACTTACACGTATTTAATTTGAAATTGTGAACTAATATTCTGCTCGCTTTATGATAAACATCTTTATAAGATATTATTTTAGTCCTAAATAACAGATCTAACCCTTAATTACCTTCCATTCTAACTTAAACTTTAACGTTGAAATTTTGTTTAGAAATAAGTTTGTTGGGTTTCACACGATTCATCAAATTGTCAATGATTCCTTCAGTTTCAATCCATTAATATTTTATACTATAGATATGTTATACTCATACACAATGATATTTTATACTAAAGATATGTTATACTCATACACAATGATATTTTATACTATAGATATGTTATACTCATACAAAATCACCGTCAAAATATTTCAACGCAATGACAGCAACACACACATACACACATGTCAAATGGTGTAAAAAGGATAGCGCAAAT
>JWHW01001766.1:260212-273441 GCA_000931545.1 Papilio glaucus
AAAACAAATATAATTTTAAATATAAGTTTGGTACTTTTTTTAAGACATACGATACATGCGAAAACAAGAAAAGATCATATGACCATCCATGAGTACTATGCAAACTCGTAAGAGCTCTTGAAGACACTTTTAAAGTTATTAAATTTGCAGTTAATTCTTAAAGCTCAACAGATTTTATGTGGCCCATCGGCGTCAGTAATAATCATAAGACTTAAAGTTGCGTTCCCAGCCGTTTGTCTGCGAAAATTTAGGGTAGATAACAAAAATAAGAGAAGGAAATGAGGTAGAAGTTAGCCTGCCACATGCCTATATTCACAAGTGGCCTTTCTGTTGAGCAACAGAAACAGCAATGTATCCTATGAACTTTATTACATTTTATTTATCACTTTACTTTACTTCAACTAATTCGCCGGCGAAATCTAGTTCCTTATAAGTAGACGGTACGATGACTTACAACGACGTTAAAAACGGCGCCGATCATAAGTCCTAAGCTCTGCGCCACCAGCACCGTGTACAGCGAGATCGCGAAGAACATCAGGAAGCGCACCACGTCCAGCGGCTGCGATGACATCGTGTACACTATTATACTGAACACCAAACATGACACGATCTGCGAAAAAAACAGTCACAAATTGTTTTAACTGTAATCTATAAAGCTCTATACAGCACAAATTTTCATTGTCTGATCGCAAAAAAAATTTTGGGTGAGAACAAATTCCTTTTACTTTCGAAGGAATAAGTGGATCACAGGATGTCGTGTGACCATTTGGACCTATCTATATCCTCTAATACCAACAACGTTATAATAACAAAATTAACAATAGTATAACTGTCACGTTAGGATGCGTTGCCAGAATGCAAGTACCCTTTTTTAATTCTTAAAGCCTTCTTGGACTATTTCACGTCGAGTGGGGCTTGTACTCTTATAAAAGTAATATCATGAAGCGCAATAGGTACTTAAATCGTAATATTAATTAAATATGACTTTATAACTGGAAACCACTTACAGAAATCGGCAGGTCCACAAGCGTTATTGATATGTAGTACGAGCCCAATGAGTACCAACGATTGAAGTGTTCTTTAATTATAATAGACATCTCCGATGGAACTGTAAAATAAAAATAAACTACTTAATACACCTATAAAGTAAACCACACAAGAACCAGTCAACAGTAGTCTAGTGTTTAATGATAATTATGATTGTTCCATTTAGATCTTAATGTTTGAATGTAGGTAGGTCAAGGAATTACTTAAATTATCAAATTTATGTAATTTTTGAAATTTGACATTTTAATTGACGAAATATGACATTAGCAAAATTAACATTAGATATAAACCTCTCGGAAAATGGGTTGATACCATCTGACGGTCAACTATAGCACTGCGTGCGATTCTGGGTCAAATCAAATAGTGCGCGCTTCTCCGGCTTCCTGTTACACACTTCCGTTCCTTTTCTAGATCAGTCGCACAGATTGTAGGAAAGCGAGAGGAAAGATGTTACACAGCAAAATAAATACATATGACAAATCATACAATGAAGGACGACTCTGCATTTGGATTTGTGGATATTCTACTTTATCCTGGACTGGCCATGCATCCATCAACTGCTCGTTAAGAGTGTCAAAGGTAACAGTGGTGGTCAACTTACATGTGAGTATGGTGAGCATCATAGGCGACATCATGTGGTGCATCAGTATAGCGAAGAGCAAGTTGTAGTTTTCTATGACGCGGGAGCCCTCGTTTCCGGCCTTGATGAACAGGCAGCCAAGCATGATACCCACCACAACGTTCACCGCCAGCCTCAAGTGTGTCATGGTCTGAAGTAAAAATATGGAAAATATCACAATTTACAATTATATTGATTGGATGAAAAGACAGTCACCCCTGCGTCAAGTGGAACAGTAATTGCATTTCAGTCGCCGCCGATAACGTTGCACACACACAGAAATTCACAGAAATCCGACGATTGTTCCACTGTTAATGTATGTTTTCTGTATATTAAGACGCACTGTTATAACACAGTTTAAACATTAAGTATATGTATATTTGGAAATAATCGTATTTGTTTTGGATTATTAAAAATACAACAACCCTGGTGAAGATACAATTCATGAGATGAAACAGATGTTTGCTCTATAGCGCTACTTGACTTTTTACTAATCATTTAAAAAATCTAATAAATTTTATTTTAACTTACAGAATCGCGTTTAGCCTTCATGAATCCTCTTTTTATTAACACTGAGGTCTGGTTGGACTGAGAGGTCACCTCACCAGCGGGTCCCGAGTCCTGTTCTTTCAGGATGCTCAGAGGGAACTGCTTCCGCAGCGCCTCCATGCTAGGGATGGCTTCTGGCTCGTCGAACCAGCTGAGGTCCCTACCGTTCTCCGATTTGTTCGTCAAGTAATCGATCTTGTCCTCCCCGTACTCGCCGCATGCTAATTCGATTACTGGAAGGGTTGAATTATAAATATTAGTCTTGATACGAGAACTTTATTTCAACGTTATTTTAATTATTAAAGCTATATGTATTTTCTTTTACTTTTACGTTTATTTGAATAAATCAATGTAATTTCTAAATCAGATCAGAAACAGAAAACTGTTTATCGAGCACAATTACATCACTCTACGTCACAGCGTTCTTGTACAGTACTGTATGGTTACTACAATGTATCTGAGTATATATTTTTAACTAGCTATGTATACTTTCGTAATAGTTCAAATGTTATTCGACTGCAATTGACGACGACGTCTCGCACAGCAAGTTGTATTCGAGTCAAAACAACAGAGCCCGATGGTTCATTGACGTCAGCAATATTACATTTATCTTTTATTTACCCGATAACCGGGGATTTAGATTGAAAGCATTAGCTTTAATCTCATTTTTTAAATGCCAAAAATCCTTGATAGGTTCTGGATTTTTTCTCCACTGCCACGCGGCAATTAATTTATTTTATAAAGTGGCAGTTTTTTGTTGGTAGTGGGGAATAAATCAGTTATTCGGCCTCTACAACTTCTACTGATGACCTCTAACTACACTACTACTTTTTTTCTTTTGTAGTTGCTGCTATTTTGTACTTCCCTTTTTTCTGCATTTATTTGTAATCCTAAATGTTTGTCTGCTGCCTAAGCTTTTTATATAGAAGCATACCCATTGTAGTATCCAATAACTTTAAGCAGCGAAAGAGCGAATTCCATGAATTTAAGTCACCAGTAATTGTCCTCCATTAACTACATTACTACTATAACTACTTACTATAATCTGCGGGATTATGGTACATGGGGCACGGTATGCCCGCCTGGTGCAGGTACGGCACAAGGTTGGCGGTGGTGCCCTGGTAGAGGCAGTTGCCAGCCGCCAGCACGTACACGTGGTCGAAGAGCGCGAACAGCGACGCCGAGGGCTGGTGCACCGTACATACGATGGTGCGCCCCTGATGCGCCAAGCTTCGACACAGCTCTACCACGTGCGAGCACGATGAACTGTCCAGCCCTCTGAAATGTAGAATGATACAAGACGTTTCATATTTCTCAATCATCAGGTTTAGAATTTAATTTCCCCATCCGCAATTTATCTCGCATGTCCACACTTTACTGGTCTCCAAATGGATATATCTCACGCTAAGCTGATATCCACAAAGATCCCTTGACTCCCGTGACATTGTCTAAAACAGCAGTTCAACTTGTGTAAAGCCCTGTCTCGTTCTAAATCTGGATGCCTTTCTAGACCCTCGTAGAACAAATGAGCGAGCATGTCGGGTAAATTGTCACGTCTACGTTTTGTTTATTTTTTTTTTCCTTAATCCTTTTCATATTTTCTTTCTCCTCTTCTTCTCCTCATTAATCCTCTTTTATTTGCCATATAAAACTAGCTCTCCCATATAAAAAACGCAAATCTGCTATACATGTTTTTGGGTTGCGGTGACCCCTGGTGAACTGTTGACTTTTCTTCCAAGACTTAACACTTACGTTGTGGGTTCATCAAGGAACATGATGAGTGGGTTGTTGATGAGCTCGAGCGCGATGGAGAGCCGCTTCCTCTGACCGCCGGACAGCTGCGCGGAGCTCGTGTTCATGTGCTCGTACAGCCCGAGATTTGTAAGGATATCTTCGATCTAGAAACAGGTGATTGCAACATAAAAAAAATTACAGTTATATACAGGACCGTGTCAGTGTAAAATTTGATGCATTTTCGAGACAGTTATTATTATGAATTAGAATTAAAGAAGTAAGAGAGACAATATAATAGAATTAAAAATTTTTCCTTTCCTGATTCATACCCTATATATACCCTATATATATTCATACCCCATACACGTATATATACAAAAATTGGAAGCTCACCTGCATGTCTTTCTTTTGTTTACGTTTCTTGGTATATAGGATGCAGTTTAAGGTAATGAACAAGTGGCAACTAACTTCGGTTCGTTTTCTCTATTTTTCACAAAGGAATATATATTTAATTGATAAAACGTACCACTTCCCCCTTCTCGTATTTGTCGAGCTTGGTGGGTAGCTTGAGGTCAGCTGCTAGCATCATGTTCTCGCCCACCGTGAGCAGGCCCTGCAGCCGGTCGTCCTGCTGGATGTAGCATGACATACGCTTAAATCTCTCTGTAATTACAAATAAAAGTTGAATTAGACTGAGATAGCAATGGTTTGTCTTCCGTGAGCCGTTCTTACATAAGACTTAGCATTCAATATATTTAGTATAAACAGTTTCGGATTTTACTCTGTTAAATTTACGTATTTTGAGCCCAGTAGGAACCAAAGACTTCATGAATCTGATAGCCTTCTGATATAGGATCATTTGTATTACTTAATTATTCTTACTGTGGACACGGCCCCTTCCGTTAATGAAGACTGCACCGCCAACACCGCTGATGCGGTACCCGGAGAGGACGTCAAGCAGCGTCGACTTGCCCGCGCCCGACGGACCCATTATAGCGATCAGTTGTTTCGGCCTCAATCGACCATTTACCCCGTGCAAGATTTCTTTGTAACCTGCAAAAGGTAAAAGTATTGAATATGAAAAATATTGAACAAATAACTTCAAGAAAATTATGTATCACCTTAGGAAGTGCTAGCTCTGTTCTAGCAAGCAACGAGACCATTAAAGTTAAATCCAAATTAACTATAAATCAAACGTTTTTCAGTTTGTTAATTCGTCTGTATGTTTTTTTTTTGTTATGGTTCAGTATTGCTTGGCGAAAATCCCACCTAATAGTTCAACTTATCTAATGATGCTATTAGGCCTCTTCAGGGTGCCAAGTCACAATAGGAAGGAAAAACTGGCCTTGGCAACATGATCCAATTGTTTGATGTTGGGCTTACATAAACGAAGGGTTAATAACGTGAGGTATAACAACAAGGGGATGGAGGTTAGCCATATGTCTAAGCTCGTGCTAATTAGACAGACTTGTATTTTATAGCATTAGCTAAAAATTTAATTTATTCTCTGAAGTCAGCCTCACTAGACATCAATGTATCTATACGTTCAATGTAAGGACAGGTCGGTCACTACAGTTAAAATATCTTAGGATATGACAGTTTTGTGATTGCACTACATGTTAAAACACGTTGGTATAAATGAATCGAAGCTGTTTTTGTTTATTTGCATATAATTATGAACTATCGCTTTTCCGCGGTTCATCCCGACCCCAGCAGCCGATAACCCTTGCGTGCGTCATCGCCGTATCGTGCGGCGCAACACAGCCCTTCGCACGTTTATTGTATTAATTTAGTGGAAAACAACTCTATAGCTTAACATATGATAATTTCTTTATAAGAATTCAAAGGATATGTCATGTATAAAATAATATTGCACCGAAATAACTCGTGTAACCTAATCGTTGCGCGGTCTCAAAGTTTGATCACCAATCAAAACGTTTCGGATTAACCAACCGTAATAGGAACATCATATTTACTTTTAGGTAGTTATAGGGAACTTTAGCTTCAAATATTAATATAACAACTGCTTATTAAGTTGCTGCAATATTTAGTTTTATTAATATAACAGCTGCTGCTCATAATACCATTTAATGTTAGCGGCCATGTAATCGAAGGTTGGTACATCCTAGTTTAATATTAGCCTCTTTACTCTTCTTGTGACTCTGTCTACGTCATAATCTGGCGGTATTGGTGAACACTATTCTCACTAGCTTCTGTACTAGACTGCCTCAAAACATTTATTTTAAATTTACGATACAACCCTTTCTTTACTTTGATGAAACAAAATCAATAGTTTAAAAACTAAAAATACTCAAAGCTCTCATAACGTTTATGTAACTAGATGGCATTATACTTAATTTTAACAGAAATGATGGTCAAACTAAGGTATAAAAATATCCTTGATAATTAATGATAGCTAATATAAGGGTGTTAGTAAATAACTGTGTACATAATAGTTGAGTAAATAATGAACGCATTAAATCGTTTTGTAGTCGTCTTACGTTAGTAATATTAAATGGTTATAAATATATCACGATTGTGTTACATGTAAGTCGGCGATTGCGTAACACGTTTATAGATTCCATTAAAATGTAATCACATTATGTACTTGTGCGTTTAGATGTAAAATGATGTAAAAATTCCATTTACAATACCGGTCATATGTTACACTGCTGGTTCTTAAAATGATTTAAAGCAGTTTATTCTGCTTTTAATTAAAGATATAACAAATGTTCATTTGTTAAGACCCTCTCTTTGTTGAGTCTATTATTTACATCACATATTTTTGAGTCCGCTTGTAAACACAAATAGAAGTGAGCAAGAGAATTGCACTGTGTGATTTATTTATATAATGTACTTATATTTTATAATATACTCACATCTCTATATTTCATATAATATAAAGAGGAAAGTTTTGTATTGTATGTTTGTAACGAATACTAAAACCAAAAAACTAAAAACTACTGAACCGATTTTAAAATTCTTTCTAAAGTTACAGCGAGGAGAATGAGCGATGTGTCTATCCGTTGCAAAGCTAAGTAAAGTAAAAAAATAAGTGTTGGATTGCATATTCTGCATCTGTTTATTGAAGTCTCTATAAATGTCAAAAAAATATCAAAGTATTACGCAAAGAGTTTCAATAATAACGATAACAGTCG
This sequence comes from Papilio glaucus, assembly GCA_000931545.1. NCBI lineage: Eukaryota > Metazoa > Arthropoda > Insecta > Lepidoptera > Papilionidae > Papilio > Papilio glaucus. The sequence continues at coordinate 267,320 of JWHW01001766.1, forward strand.
ATAGGAACAAATTAGTTCCTAGTTCATTTTATTGACGTATTTTCAAATTAGACAAAGCACTGTGCAAAATGTTTCATTAAAACCGAAAACCAATTTTATATAGATTTTTTGAACTACAAACCTTATGCGAGCGTACTCGGAACACCATACCAAAGTGTCATCACAATGTAGTAGCCAATGGTTTCGGAACGCATAGCGGACAAACATACAAACATTGATTTTTATTTATATAGAACGTTTGAATTTTAATTCACATAAAAAAATTATATTCTCCAAATATTAAATTACAAGAAAACTAATTCCGATCAAACTGGCTAGATGGCATCATAAATTCATAAAAATGCGATGAAAATCTCATCCTTGATTGAACCTATTAAAATTGACCTTGTGTACGAAAAATTGAATAATATTACAATTATAATACCGCTTAAATTCTTTCTAAAATTACCTTCATTTTTTTTTGAGAATACATTTAAAGCAATGTACTGGGAAATATCTTAATGTTTTTAATGTGTTGACATTGGCTTGTTGATAAATTATGAAACCATACATGGAATTTAACCGAGTATAAAGTACAAAGGTGATGCTCTTGTTAGGTGCTGACTAAAGTTCAGTTATTAGTGGTAGGTTCATTAGCGATAATAATTTATTATTAAATTGTAAATGTTGCATTATGATATATGATATGAGTAATTTATCTATAAGTAAATATGTGGGAATAATAATTGAAAGGATTGCGAAGGTATATAAATATATAAGAGTATACTACTCACTGATTTTGATCAATCTTGACTTATAATACATAGTGAAAAGATTTAATAGGTTATTTGTTCCGGATAAACTCAAAAACTACCGAACCGATTTTAGTAGCAAGGGTATATATAAAGCATAGGTTGTCGGTCTATTCAATGGAAATTATGAAAGTGCAAAGGAGTGGTTAAGAAGAGAAGTGTGGGGATGGGCGGTCGACTGTCGGGATAGCAAAGTATCAATATCATTACTTCACGACCCAAAAATATAGAAGACGAGCAATACTCGATTGCCGATGCCTTGACCAGATTGTCGGACAATCTTGTGGATTCGATTTTCAAAAGTACGGGTCTTAATGAGTTTTAATATTCTATGTAACCAAAACTTAATACGATCTCACCGCTTTAAATTGAGTTAGGATTTAGTGCATTAACAGTAGCGATACGTGCAGCTCTATTAAAAACAACTAGCAGCACGCCCCAGCTTTGCCCGGGATAGACAAATAAAAACTAAACATACACAAATCTTTCTTCTTTATATTAGTATCTGAAAATAATGATCAAATAATTAGTATTTGTAATCATTGTACAGCGTCCTTTATTACAAAACCTACGATGAGCTAGTTGCTGATAACAGCGAACTACGATGTGTTAATACATTGCGACATTCAGTACAATAGACAATGTTAATTTATAAATCTATAGATGCTATCAGAAGTTGTACGTACGTAAATTTGAACATTTTTGTGGCAGAACGTAGTGGAATTCCATTTTTTAATGTAACAAGGCCCGGTTTAATTAGGATTTAAGACACTACGAGTATTTTAACATTAGACGATACTGTTTAAAATGAATCGTACCAAACAGTTCTTCGTAACAGTATTTCATATGAGGTTGAACTTGCACCTTATACAGCTGCAGGTGGTGGGCCGGCAAGAAATACTACTTCGCTCTACTGAGCACATCGATCTCTTTGTCTTCCAAGTGACAACAAAAATGAACGTTGCCCGATATTGTCAACGCCGAGAATACCGATACTGGCGGAGGCAAACAGGGTAGTAGGGTAGTTTTAGAAGTTAAGAGATATGATAAAAAGTTGTTTGCGCGCTTGTATCTTGTTGGGGTTGATGAGGACAAGATTTTGTCGACCCCAGTCCGAGACATCACCCAATAAGGTCTGGAGTTCAGACAAAAGTTCTCCGGTTCTCATTGGCGGTAGTACAAGCAACATTAGTGCGGGCCGTTTACAGTGCATCGGTGCTATCGTCTGCTTAGCAATGGATGTTGCTTATTTGCAGCATATCATTGATATGTGCCTTGTGATACACCAGCATTTATAGACTTGGGGTTCTAGCATACATCGTCGACAACCACCTTAAGATAACTGATAATCCAGTTGCGTAATTTAAATAATCAACTATTTTCCGCGATGGCTCATGAATTTTCTTGGCGTCTTTGAATATCAAGATGGATGCCGATTTTATACTTGTTGCTGATCTTTGGAAGCTTTCAACCAAGCTTTACGCTATTTATTTCAATATTGGTATTTCTCTGATTATAATAATGCATGTGTAGTCAGAAACCATTATCGCCTTTAACTGTACAATAAACAGAGCTATTGATTCTACCATACATTTGCAATACATATAAATTTAAGGAGAGTATAAATAGCTTAAAAATAAACTTAATGTTTTAAACATGCACCGCATAGTATATGATAACATATGTACTACGTAATGGAGTTTGTTGGAATCTCCTCGTGAATAAAACATAACCGATCCCGGAACAACCGCCTACCTCCGCGGTCGCGGAGATGTTAATGCTCGTTTTTAAATTCAAGTTACCTATTATCTATGTATACATTTATATAGATAATTGGTGTTGATAAAACTGGTACTATACAGAACTGTGTCTAGAGACTTGAAAATTTGTACAGATATTTCTGTTACGCAGGCGAGATTACGAGCTACATTCATCCCTTAAAGGTCTAAAGGAGAGGATGAAAATTTAATGGAGAAATAATTAAAATCCAATGTAAGTTGACCTTAGATCAATCATATTAAATAGGGTTCAGCTTAGGGTGGACAATGATCAGTTAAATTGATGGCTGTCCACTGTATTACCCTAATATCATATAAAGTAAAACAATGAAGTCTAAATTCTTCTAGGCTAAAAACTTTTCAACGTAGTTTTCACTGCGACCGTAGCCTATACTAAAATACTTATTTATTCATCTTACATGTATATTTTTAGTGATATGTTCTCGCTATTTGTAATTTTAAAAGGAAGACAAGGTTAAGACGTTCTATGTAAGAAATACGTGGTACATTTCTGTGTCTAAGTACATGTTCTGTGTTTACTTGTAAGTAAAGTTCCCTTCTTTATATCCGGATACTACTTACCTCTTGGAAGTTAATTTATGCAAGTGGACGCAAGGGGACTCACTCGATAAATATGTTGTGCATTGAAGAGAGTAAGCAAAAGTGCTATACTGTGAGATACAAATGTTACTTTTATACACTAATTTGTCACTCAAAAAATGTAATAATATTGTAGAATATTTTTATTTTTATTATGGATAGATCTTAATTTTTCTTTATAAGAGGGGAGGAGGGATATAAGACCCTTAGGATTCTGTGTATTTCGTAAGTAATTCGGTACTGCTGACTGAGCTCGTAAAATTATTATGGGTTCATTGAATAATCGTTATTGTTTACTCGAAACAATGTTCGACCTCGTAGTTGCTATATTAATAATTTAGTCATATTTTTAGTGGTTAATAATTTCATATATGTAATAACAAACCGCAAACTTCCCCTATCAAAAACAGGAAGCGATGTTTTGGTGAAACATCGTCACTGTTTTGTCGATTTCGGTGGCCGATGGCCCACAAAGCGTGGCCTATATTCCGGCTATCAGCTGGCGTGACGTCACCCGTTCACTGACACCGCGATAGTATTCGCAATGCTATTCGTGCGCTCACGTGCTCCCGCGCTCTTTGTTTTGACATCTATAAGGGCAAAGAACTTTACGACGTTTCCCGCGTGAAATTATATCAAATAAAATTGCAAACGTTGTGTCAAAAAAATAATTAATATTTACTTTCATAAACGTTTAAAAATTAACGTAATTTTCAAATTCTATAAAACAAACTTTTTTAGGATTAATTTATATTATTAACTAGAGAAACAATGATTTTATTTTTACATAGCAATGACACTATGTGTGTACATAGCTCAAATCCGAATTAGTCTCAATTTGTAGGTAAATCGACTATTGTATCGCCTACTATCTTTCTCAGAATAAACGTCCTAATTAATTATTACTGTTGCTATGGACATTTAAGCCGGTTTGGATATTTTATGTCGGTTTGATAAAGCGAGGACAGCTGGACTCAAACGATAAGGCTTTGCTTTTAGAAATATCCTATTTATGAACTTCATCAGAATAAAAAATAATATCTTTGTGATTTGTGACCTGACGTTAGATGTTAGGTAGCTACCCACTAAAGGAGTTGTACGTTGTCAGTCTTTTGTTGGAAAAAGGAAGAGAGTTAATGAGAAAAAGGAGTCAAAGGCGGTGAAGATGTAGTCCCATGCCTTCGATAAAAACGTTTATACTGCTAACTTCGCACGCATTTCTTATCTCTGGATTTTTTCCGCACTTATTACCTACGAATAATAGGTAACATGCGTTAAAAAGTTGTTATTGTCAAGACAAATAACATTATTATGCAACCGATATTGTAAATAAATGGTTTTATCTAGTTTCCTATCCCTTGGGAGAGTATATTTTCTATATAAAAATAATACATAAAAACAAGCGCGCGTGGAAATAGGTAAGAATTTCAAAAAGATAAGTAAAGAAATTTCGGAGAATTACGATCTTGAATATTAGGTTTTTATAATATAGATAGATTACACACAAATAGCATTTATATAGAGAACAAAAACGTGTCTATAGCAACAGTAATTAAAAGGCGTTTCGATGTTGAGTAATCATCATTTATCACACTAATTAGTTGGTAATTGTATCTTAAACAAAGGCAACAATTAAAACACATATTAACCAACAATTATCACGACAACTACCGTACAATTATTGTATCCGATAAGTATGAAATCGTGTTTGCAAGTCGATAAATCATATTCGCGCATGAAATGGACCATCAAAATATTTGTTTAATGCTCGACGCATATCTTGCATGTTTGATAAAATGTATTATTGTTGTACATTTTTTATGAATGTCGTATATAAACCTCAACAACAAACAGACATAAAATGATTAAATTTAGTTTTATGATCAAAGAAAATTTATTTGATTTTACCATTTGGCACGATCATGGTTTACTTATTATAAAATTAGTTTGATTCTTGTTAATTAATTAAATAAAATTTTAGCTCTGGTTTTCTAAATATTCAGAATTTGTAAAAAAAAACTTACGTATAGCAACATAAATGCGTTGCTATACTAGTTGTTTCTAGATAGTACGGTCTGTTCAAGATTAGTAATAGAAATTTTGTTTAGTTATAAATTTATTCGGTACTGAGATAAGGAAGGTCAATAATTAGCTTCTGCGCTGTGTATACACAGGAACGAAGTAACAGAGAACAAAACTACTATGTAGGAGAAACCGGCTCTTTACAAACCTAGTAGCTTAATGGTAGGAAGATATATGCAAGTAGAGTTAATGTCAAATCAATATGAAGACTATATCAGAGACTCGTGAGTTTTTAAGGCTTAAGTGAGGTCTGGATCATCCTCATCATTCGTCATACGCCTTCCATAATGCCTTCCACAGTATGCGTTCCTCCGCGCAGGTCTGGATGCAGTGGAAAAAAATCAAATTCCGAATACTGTATAATTTTTTATCGAGATCCAATAAAATTAGGGATTTTCGATCATAAAACAACAGGGCTGTGTCGTTGTATGAAAATATTATTTAAACTAATGTGTAAGTTTATTTAAAATATTGTCCTGAGATGTCTGGGGACTTGTGCCGGTGATAATAAAAAAAAACTCAATAAAAACGTAACAACTACAAATTATTATAACAATATTTACAGCTATGATATTATAAACAAATACATTAATGTGCTCAGAAAATTATATACAATTAGTTGCTTATTTACGTACGATTGGATAAATTACTCAGTCATTACATTTACAAGAAAACACAAGATAAATATTATCGGTGTTGAATTTTTATTAACTTGATGACTTATCATGCTATTTGTTCAGACGTTCGGTGTTCGATCTGAACAATCGTCGTTGCGACATTCACAGAACATAGACCACTAACCGAAAGGGGTAGGTGGAGATTACGTGGTAATTTGATCCACTCGCTACTAGATTACGATTGCTCCTGCTTT
>JWHW01001805.1:3781-21228 GCA_000931545.1 Papilio glaucus
TAAAATAAAGCGCCTGTCCGGGTTCGAACCCGCGACCTACATACAGTACGTAAGTCGGGGCGTATACCACTGGGCCACCACTGCTCTAATGATTGCAAAGCAAACGCTTATAGCAGTAGCTGCAAAAGAATCGGAGACAACGTCATTGATAGCTGTGGGTGCTTATGATATTTTGTCTAAACTTTCACGTCTTCAATCTGTGGTCTACAGAAGTATTCAAATGAGGGTGTTCAGATTTGTCGAGTAGAACCTATTCCAAATATAAAAAAACAACTATAGGACTGTATAATATGTAAAGTTCAATGTGGTATTTTATTGGAAATTTGATAAAAATACAAATTCCTCTTTGAATTCTCTTTTTTCCCGCTTCATTTAGTGTTCGGGGCTCTACAACACAATTATCGAAGCACTTCATAGAGTCACTCACACTTCGAACGGTAACGTTCCTCCGTCTAATGCGCTACGCTCCGGCAATTAATAATCGCCGAGTGACTTCTCGCTTTGATTAGAGCTTCCCGTAATGCCGTCTGAATTACTTTCACTTAAGTTCAGACGACATTATCAGAGAGATCGGCATACGGTAATGAAATAAGAGCACCATTAGAACTAATTAAGATTCTTGCTTCGTTTACGACATATACCACATTTGCTTTAGAAATTTATACTGTGACAAGCTGGCCGTGTGGAACAGATCATATACCAATGAATTGACTACAATGGCTGAGTCAATAACTTGGTTAACAGTAGAGCGAGCAAAGGCAGATCTTGATGAATAGTACTCCAAATATATCTAAAACATCTAAGATTTGAGAATATTAAATGATAACCCGTACTTCCTTACTTTTGTAAACTTACTGTATAACAGTGACCACTTAACGTAAGTTCTTTACAGGCTTATCAACGTTTGTGGTGTGGCAGATACGTTACCTACCTATAATAGAAGAGGAGAGGATAAACAGAAAAAAGGACAGTTACTTTTCCTATCTATCTGATATATATTTGAAGTCGTGGTATTTCACCGGTCTAGCCGGCCCATATGTGCAACAAATGTTGTTGTTGCGGGCTCTACCACTGTTAAAAATTGTCCTAAAAACAAAGCAAATCCCGTTTACGAATTAACAGCAAATTCACAAAACTCTATTAGTCCACCTAAATCGTAATAGTCATTCATTAAAATTTAGTTAGAACGTGCGGCCGGCGCAGTTAGCTGCGTTGTGGCGGGTACAGGCCAGGCCAAATTGCGCGTTCCAATGTACCATAAATAAATCAATTGGCCATTATGCGGTCACCATACATATTTTTAATATAAATTTACTGCTTGCTAATGGCGGCCGAGCTCGCAGCGGCTGCGGTTCCATTAATCTACTCCTATTGTGATTTATTTGTATTGAACATGGACCGTGTATGTGTTTAGTTTGTTTTAGGCACTTTAAAATCTCTTTTAAAGACACAAAATCAAATTCGGACAGAGTCCATTCGTCAGCGCCTGTCATTATATATGGAGCAAAAAAGGATGAAAACTATTTGAATCATGGGACCTTTAGATTGTTAGTTGAACGGCATATGCTATCTGTTTTATGAATAATTTTGTATTTATAATTTTACCCTTACAAATCCTTTTTACTATCTCTGTTTATCCTAATTAGGTTAAAGACGTGAGTGACGAGTTACTTTTAAGAAATAAATTAAAATTAATCCAATAAATTTGCCACTACTGAAGCGAACCGATGTTTAAAGAAGCTGAAAACAAGAGTTACAAACGTCGCAGCAGGTTATCCGGCTTGCAGCACTGTGGGTAGGCGGTAGCCGGGGAGGCTCGTCCACTAGACCGATTAATACAGATTAAGCTCCAGATTTTCGTTTTTTATCGGATTACCCGTCGTTTGAGCTGTGTTTTAGGTGTTGCTGACTTATTGCCTTGAATTTATATCTGTCTCTTCCGTTTGGATTTTTTGTTCCTTTATTGTAATAATTTAACTGTTGCCGGTATTCATTATGATAGGCATTTATCAATATATATGTAGGAGTAAATTGTATTTTTATATCGATTTCTATACTGAGTAGCTCTTCGAACTCGTATTTCAAAATATTGAACTAAAATTATTCGATATTTGTTTTCATCAGATAAATAAAAATTATATAAGGGAATTTGTTATATGACTAGGCTACACATATCGGAGCTTGATTGTTGCTATTTTAATTAACGGATTGAATTAAAATGATTGTACTTGTGTAACAAAACCGAGGAGAGCGCGGCGGGAGGAATTCCGGATCGGAAATGAACCGCATTTCCTCGCCGCGTCGATGTCGGACAGACTGAGAGAAGTATTCTGTGCGAGTTAACTAACTGATTTCATTATTACTGTCAACCGTAATAATACTGGGACAAAGTTCTATCGCTCAAATAGGTCTTATACGGCAACTCCTCCACCACCTATTCCATTTAAATAATAAGAAATCCAACGCTCTTCTTAAGCGAAAGCCAGACTACAATCTGTAAGAGAGCCTGTCTAGTTGGGTAATAGGATCATTTTAATACAGGTCTCCTGTTCTCTGCTTCCTGCCGACAAATGCAAATTACATAGGATCCGGCGAGAGGGGCGCTGTGGTCTCTTATAAAACAGTATTACCCTAGATTGTTATTAGAAGATAATGTTGACCTGTATCTTCAAAGTCAGGCATATCTCTTATCACTTCATTGAAAGGCTTGCAAATATCAATATTATATACGAATCTGCGTTCATAGGTACATAGTTTTAGGTATGTCATGAGATATTTGTAGCTACGGATAGGTACAAGTTTTAATGTCTTACAAAGCTTAAATACTCTGCCTAGCAGGTTCCGGAATGAGTTGAGGCTATAAGCTTTGGTGTTGCAGAATTTAAACATGAGTGTAATGAAATCTTGTTGCGCCAAGTCCCAGGTAGCACATAAATTTACCGCAGCTTTTACACAGGCCCCAACAAACGCTCAACAACTTTGCAGTACATTGCTCCATTCCTTAAGTAATACATGATAACTAAAAACTATTTATTGTCGCTTTTTATTGATAGATCCAGTCAAACTATGAATCGGTGTAGGATCGCCATATAGCGAAGATAGATTTTGCATAATGGACGTATTTGAGTTTATCCTCTGCCTTGCGCTCGATCATTGAGGAGTCTTGTAGTCCACTCCAATATGATTTTTTTATTTTATTTTTAAATATTCTGTACTTCACAAGCAATGGATGTTTAACAATATGAATTTTCGTTTCCTACTTTGTGCGAGTCGTCGTGCGCGAGCGATCGCGGGATTTAAATTTCACGTAAGGAATTTTAATTTAGCCTTGTTAGCGACATGTTTGGAGACACCGCGTGTTGGGTTACCAACCCGAGCAAAGTGCTACAGTAATATTAGTCGAATTGCATCGCGGTACAGCGATCCCTAACTACATAAATAGTATACGAATATAGACTTTATTGTGAAGGGTAAAAAGTGCAGTTTGGATTTATGACAATTTATGAATATTTATAAAGATGATCGTTTAGGGGAGAGATCGGAATTAATAGAGTTTTGCGAGTCATTATATGTCCATTGTGTTTGATTTTAATTTAATGTTTGGGTAATACTCTGCTGTAGAAGTTTAAGTTTAACGAGAATGTTATAACAATAAAATTAGTCGACACTATTTACTAAAAGTCTTTTAAAAATATATATCAAAAGAGCTTGTAATGTGCCGGTAAGTGCTTGCTGATATATTTAGGTAGCAGGGTGCGCTGGATTTTGTGTTTATTAATAACATTATTTCACTTGTACACTGTCACTACTAAGCCCCAGTTGTGTTTGTTAATATATGAACACTAGTGATGTGCCCCGGCTTCGCCCGGATAGTCTTTTCGGGATCTATAGGAAATATCGCCTTTTATATACGATATGCACCTGTAAAAAACAAACAAAAAAAACTATTCCACGGGAACCGTACATTTTTCCGGGATAATAAGTGCTATTCTAAAGCATATGCACTATTCCAGACTATAATCTATATTTGTGCCAAATTTCATCTAGATTCGTTCAACCGTTTTTGCGTGAAAGAGTAACACACATCCATACATACAAACTTTAGTATTTATAATATTATTAGTATAGATTAATATTTTCGTATTAATCGAACAGGTCCTTTAATAAAATATATAACAACGTCCAATGAAAAACTTTAAATATCTCCCCTCAGATAATTTATCACTTCTCAGACACCTTTACGATATCCGACGACAGACATCCTTAGCACTTTCAGTGGATCCAGAAAAGATTTATCCGTCTGAGCTGATCTAGGGATGTGCACAATCTCATGAAAAGATCCGTGTTATGATAATAAATATATTAGTTTTGTTAAAATGTTTATGTACATCTTTTTTTTTATGATACAAGGTGGCAAATGAGCTTGGCTTCGTGTATACTCTTAGCGTGGCGTTGTGCCTATGTACTGTAAAATGTTTAAAATTATCACGAGTTCAGATGAAGTCGTCACAGCTCACTGACTCAATATCTTCATCATCACCCTGCCCTTTTCCCGCTCATGTGGGGTCGGCACAGTATGATTGTAGCCCATAACTGTATAGGTTTTGGCTACAGTTTGGTCGGGGACATCCTTTCTCGTCAGGTTCGTCATTAGCCGATTGGCATTCATCTCTTCGATAATAATCCCGCCAATTCTCATTCCTAAATATTATCATTGTCCTAAATAGGGAGCTAGGAAGCCTGTTCCTTGCTTAAATATGTTCTGTGTCACACTTATAATAATTAAGTTTGAATAGCTTTTGATATAGCAAGTCAAGTTTCTGAATTAAGTTATTTTGAATTTAATATTACATCACATTTATATTGCTTTGTCTATCAAGTAAGATATGCGACATTACCACCCCTGTAGAGGGGGATGAAAAATCCCGTGTCACCCCGGCAGCTCCCCGCTAATGCGATTCGTAGGTTAACTTCCGAATTTACATTTTTATCATCCCCACCCCTGAACATTAGTCCGGGTGTAAAACAAGAGGTCGTCCTGAATGCCCTTAATTGCTTGTCGTACGATTGGAGTGGAATGCAATATGCAATATAAATGCTAATCGACTGCTTCACTTATTACTACGCTATTGTCATGCGGATTACGTTTTTTCTGGCGAACTTAACTAGAGATTAAGAATATGAACTCAGTTTACGATTACGCAATAAATCAAACGTCCTTGAATGACATTCAACCGAACTTTCTTTTATTTTCGATAAAAGGTTTTCGAATGAAAATTTGTTAAATAGACGAGTTTTTAAATAAATCCAGACTATAAAACCCAGAAGATTTTTACAACATTAAATTGAAGCACATCGTGATTTACAACGTATCTTAATCGAGAACATCCGGAATTAGCCGCGTACAATGTAACACGTCTATCAAAGTTCGGAAGGGTACTCGACGGGCAATCGACACAACTAGAAGGGCAGTTAACATCGGACAGCCGACTTCCTTTCCCGAGGGAGAGCGCGGGAACGTCGGTCCCCCAGTGACAGACTGCGGTCACACTGAGCTAGACGAACCGCCGCCGAAAACTGACCTCACCACCAAACATACTACCGATTCCGAATCATGGGTACATTTCTTGTGGCGCAGAACTAAGTCAAGTGAGATGGCGAATCCAGGCTCGAAGAAATCGAGTAAAGAGTGGGATAAAGTTAGTGTTAATAGTGCGGTGCAGTGGTGTTGTTATGTGATAGTACTGGCGCTGTGCGGGTACAGCATGTACCGCCAGCACTGGCTGGAGCAGCGGCTCTCGCTGCTGGAAGTGAAGTACAAAGGTTTAAGAAGAATGGTAACGGAGATGGAGCCAGTGGCCAAGACTCAGAAGGGCTTAGAGAAGAGGGAGAAGAGAGACGCCAATGACTGCATCTGTCCACCAGGTATGACTTGATTTAATATGTTATTTATTAGTTAAAATTATGTTTATATTTATTTCTATATATTTCAGGTTGTCTCTTATTAAAGCAAATATACTATCTCCGTGTTGTTTTGCGATTTATACGCGAATATTTTTTTTTCAATTGTTAGAATTTAATTAAATAAAAAAAGCGAAGAATTAAAAGTGTAAATCCAATTACTTTAAGAGAAACAGTCCTCTGCTTACACTGAAATTGTAATATTTTTAGGCAAAGGGCCGGCGACAGTGTTTTAATGAAATTACGTTTTAGATTGGAATTCCAATCGAAGTATTTCAATTAAATATTTTCCCGTTTCGATTTCGGGGCCGCCTAATTGTAACTGTTAATGAAATTAATAGAAGTTCGGCCCCGAACGAGCCCGGGGCTAGCCGCCGCGACATCCGCCGCATCGATGTTTCCCGACACATTGTGTCGCGTAACTGCCCAGCACTTTACAATATCCGGTGACAAACTCAATTGGGACGCCATCACAGATCTTACAATCTAAGACCGACCTTCGCTAGTTAATAATAAGAACCAGTTTTGTCTTTCCCGATTTTAATTTCATGTGACTTTACAACTCTGAGCGCGGACACCGCGAGACAAATTGTAACGCTCTATTGTCACGGCCATTACACCTAATGGCCCAATAACAAGTATTGAAAACACTCTTTCAGATCGTGATCGGGCTCACAAATCAGCTTTTATCCAATTCAATACAGCTATCATAGAAGTTCCAGTCGGTGCGTGCGAAGGGAAGGCTGTTGACCTCGAGCGGATATTAAAAATGAACCTTTCAATTGCTTCACTGATTTGTTATATACGGCAATAGCGTATTTCCTCTGAGCCTCGTCGCTATTGAAACGAAGCGAGTTCAATAAGACATCATCAAACCTTTTGATGTTAATAGATTTTTCGAGGGTCATAGTCCCCGTTCGAGATCGATGTGGCCCCGGAAAAAGGAAGGCATTCGAGAAATTTTTCGTTTTTAAAACGCCGGGAGTCGGGCGCTCGCTAATTACTTCCCATTGTTAGCGACTCCAAATAAAGGCTTAATTGTTTGAAGTTCGCCGGCAAAGTTACTTCGAGCCGTTTCTTATCTGACGCGCCAACTCAAATTAAATAAGCGCGAGTTGTTGATGGATTTAGTCTGTTCCGAATAGGTTTTACTTAGGCGTCCGTGTTTAACTTCAAACCTTATTGTTCTTTATGGACTGTGATCGCTTAAGTTGAGTGACTTGTGTTTATTATTGTACTCTTCGGACTCATTTATACCATGAAGCATACTTACGTATACTTCAATAATATAGATTCAATATAAAACACTCTCTTTATTTATTTCGCAGTGCACGGAGTTCCACCATTACTTAATTCATGGAATTAAAGCAACCATTATCTGCCTCATACAGTCTTATGTATTCTCATGTACGTGTAAGAAAATAATATTTGTATAACATCTAACGTGATCTAGAGTCTTGCACCCTCTTAAAATATACTCCGACGTATAATAATACAACCATGTACCTAGAAAATATGTCATCAAATAAAAATGTTTGTTCTTGAAGTTAATTTCCCTTTTAAGCTGCTCTGTGCTCGTTCTTGCCACATACTAATTTTCGTTTTTAAAACATAAGATCCGGTGACTACAAAGATATTTCTTCACATGCCACGTTTACGTTTGTATTACATTTGGGAATCGAGATGATAAAGTCAAGTGTGTATTATTCTATCTGTCTACGCACAAAGGATAAACGCATAGAACAAAAATAGCATTGTATTTAAATTTACTAGCTCCTACGTTAGCAAATAAATTTGTCAAGAATTATAATTCTCGCGTCCTTATGTTAGATTCACTCCAACAAAAGCTTTCCATGTTTAAATATGTCCATATCGAATGAGATGCCATCTTAATCTTGGTATCCTCGTATCAGGAAATAAATGATTTATGTCCCTTCTCTATAGCAATCCTCTTTCCTAAATCGGATATTGCTACGGAATTTTTTTCTCAATCCATTGTTGTCGACAACTTTGACACTTGCACCAAAATTTGTTTCCTCTTTCAATACGCATAGTGAATTAGATTATTATTTAAATCATGGAATCAGTAGACATATTTAGCTAGGGAGCTTTACGTTCCGAGTTAAACTGTTGTTTTCTTGTAAGATTGAGAACCGTCGTTATATTTAGGTTATTTATAAAACTGTGACTCGCCTTCTGATCTTGACTTGAGAGATTTTGTTTTGTCTCAGAACTTGTTGAATCTCTGTCATTGCTTCAAAAACATTGGGATGTCGGTACTGAGCACAGCTCTCGTGTAAATCATTGGGATATAAAGCGGAGGCTTGTAGTTGATTAGTGTCGAATGGCTGTGAATTTATTCCGTGTTAGTCGTCGCGTCCCGTGCCGCTAATCACGTCCGATGGCACGCTAAATCATTCGGTTATTTGCAACACTTGCTCACTGATTTGTGCGGTCACTCGGTCGCTACGTGCATTAATAAACTTCACTGCTTTGTGCATTTGGTAGTTAATTATTTGCTTCATTTCTATATACGAGTGTCGCAGTGTATTCCGTGGAATAACTTTCATTTGACATAGTTTGATTCCTTATTGTTAGGGAATGACTTAAGTACCTATACAGTTGAAGCGCAAGATGCAAATGATGCAAAGATCGCGCCAAATGGAGATCCCAGAACGGTAGGCATAGTTAACGGATATGGGATACGGATGTGGGATACTGGGGTCGTGAGTGCATATGCGTTAATAAATAATTAATAGGCATATATCACGGATTTACATTTTACGAGACCTTGGCACACATCTCGCGCTTCTTTTAAATACATACATCTACGCCCACGTGCTCATCGGTTACGGCTACTCCTTATATCGCCCTTCTTTAGTATGTTACTAATTTGATCGATATAAGTTTATATAAATGCACGTTGACATTAGTGATTTGACGAACGCTTCTGCAAAGAATTTGAGAGCTCTTTTTTTATGGAAGAAGGTGGCAAACGAACAAGCGGATCACCTGATGTTAAGTGAGCGCTGTCCATAGACATCCGCAACTTGTCCGCAACAAGCAAATGTGTTGCAGATGCGTTGCCTACCTTTATTGACAGAGGAGGGCATAGACAGGAATAAGGATATTTCCCCGTTAACACCCTCCCCGTCCAATCCTTTTCCCGTTCCCATCATATCCTCACGAAGAAAGGGTGGAAAGGGGAAGAGGACTGAAATTAGGCCTCCTCTTATCGCGGCAGTAATTCCTACATGACATCACTTCCAAGGATAAGTTCCGGTAGCTAGTATTTGCAATATTTAAGCTTCGTGAGGCGTGTTGAGAAGATAATTGGTCCCGCAATAATTGATACTAACTCGAGGACTGATACATATCAGTTGGCTTTATTTCAAAGTACAATACAAATGCATGTTAAATGCACGATAGAAAATTCCACAAGCCTTTTTATGGAAGAATGTGTCAAACGAGCAAGCGAATCACCTGATATTAAGTGACCGCTACCCATAGACATCCGCAACAAGCAAATGAGTTAGTAGAGAGCATATGTGCTGCCTACCTTCAATACACAGAGGAGGGAATAGACATGGAAAATAATTTTTGCCTATTCATCCGCTCCTCCGTTCAATCCTCTTCCCCTTCCCCTTCCCATCCTATACTTTGTAGGAAACGATGGGAAGGGGAAGAGGACTGACATCGGGCCTCCGGCACCTTACTCGTCAGACGAAACGCAGAAGGATAAAATACTCCTACTTCACGCCTGTTTTCTGTGAGGTCGTATTGTTTCACCAGTCGAGCCGGTTCTTGCGGCCTCTACCTCTGTTAAAAAGCCTCTAATCGTCAAGCCACAAGAAAGGGTAATGAATAGGTATTTACCTATTTATTATTTACCTACATTACACAAATTTTGTATGTTTTATACTAACTAATGTTCAAAGGCGCTTTATCATCAAACAGTAACTTCAATTCGAAAAATCTCTTTAAAGTCATTGTATGAATGAACTGGAAAGGAGAGAGATTAAATTGTAAATGAAAAATAAGTTTTCTCGAAGCTTTATCCGGAATGAAAGTTTTTAGTGCAACAACAACACGCGATAAATCTTGTCACGCCACGGGCGGACGGAAGTGCTGGCACGCTTGTGTGCCGATGAGATCTCATGCTCACTTCGCGAGCTTTTTACCTACACGTTGTGTACTGCTAGTGTTCAGGAGAGGAAAGCGACCAGTGAATTAATTAGTGAAGTTTTTGTTTTATTATTATCGTTTGTAAGAAAACTCAAAGGAGGCTGCTGTAATCCAAGACTGCGTGTCCAAATTGAATATATGTATGTATAAATTCCTACTTAATATTATTAATGTGAAAGTAACTCTGTCTGTCTATTTGTTTGTAACGCTTTCACTCCTAAACTACTAAGAGGTTGCGGAAGAAAGTAGGCAAAACCAGGCTTGTAAGTGTCTAGTGTAAAACTGTGTCCCAATATAATAATAAATCCTGAACAAAAATTTTAAAAGCCATTTCATGTATTTAACATGCAACGCGGCGGCTCACGAAGTGCAAAACATTTAGCTCTGCACTTAATCTATTATCGCTTTTCTTGCTCAGCTGAATGTAAAGTAATGGCAGTTTTTATTATTAAAACTATGACCTAGAAAATCTGACTTAAGATATTTTACATAATTGTTTTGGTTAACTTTTAAATCTAGGTCTTTTACGTTACATTCACAAATCCTGGTCATATTCATAGGGTATATACTCTCACGACTAAATTCTGTGGCTTGTGGAGGTATAGTATAAAATTCGTATGGTAAATAGATTTCATCGTACAGTAACAGCGTGTTCCACTGCTGGTATTTCGCTTCGCAATACCCGACGTGAAGATGTATTGCTTGTTGCAGCGCTGTACATTCTGAATTATGTTGCCCTCGCTTGTATTTTAATCTCTTGAGATTGCGCGACTTAGATAGATCACTAAATATTTTCAAATTTCTTGTTGAAAATATTTAGTGATGAATTAATTCTCTTTAGAATAGAAATACCTTCAGATATTATGAAACTCCTAACCTATAAAGAGTTATTTTGGCCCATTATGTTTCTTTATAGTTTTAGTTGATAATTTTTTTATTTCGAGTTTTTAGGACTAATTTATACATTGAAAAATCATTTTTAAATCAATTGTCAGCTGCATAATTAATATATAATTATTGTATATCACATACAGATTTGATTCCTTCCTTCTTAGTTGCGATAATTTTTAAATTTAATTTAAATCTTAATGACAAACAAATAAAAATCATTTTACATTGACTGACACTTTATTTACATCGTTTTCTTGCTTTTAGAGTTAGATGGTGCTTGAGTTATTTTTGTAAAAGTACAGATTATATTTGTTTCATTTTATATTTGGATAAAAATATGATTTAAAATTTGTATATTTTTTAGAAAATTGTGCTTAAGAATATTAGCTTTGCTTCTTACTAAAATAGAATTTAGCCAACTTCTTTCGGGGATATCATACTTTGAACATGCTGTATAACGGAACGAAGATCCCGACTTCACTTTTATCCTTATGCAAATACGAGGCGATCCAATTTGATGCTAAATCCCTTGAGACCAAAGTGCATAACGAAAATCTAAATTAAATTTATGAATTAGGAAAACTCCACTTTATTGCTAGCTCTCTGGATGCAATATCGCTTGAGTTTCGGATTTGAGCGTCGGTTAATTTTGTTAAAATCAAGATTCAGCTGAGCTGTAAGTCTGTCTGCATGCAAATGTCTTAAGAATTGAAATATCGTCATATTTTTGTCTGAATCATGACATCTAGTGTACGGTCGGGGAAACTATTCAGATATAGCAGCAGTACATCATGGAAGACAGATATTTCATCTGGAAAATCTTAATAGTTCTTACCTCTCACATCAGCAATGGACCTGCAGTTCCTCTAGCGTTGTTGATGCTCAGGAGCGCCGGCCATTACTTGATAACACGAGTGCTAGATTGTTCAATAATCCGACGACAATATGGCGGCACGTGTATTTGTTGAACAGTTTTATTCAAACATGTTTGAGGCCTGATTTAATATAAATAATAATAAATAAATCAGCTCTTTTTTAGCATGTTTCCCAACTGTCTCCTCTCCGTGAGAAGGAAGGGGCTGTAATCCACCACGTCGGTCAAGTGCGGGTTGGTGGATGTCACATGTGTTCGAATTTAGTGGTTCTAAGATACGCCGAATTCGTCACGATGTTTTCCTTCACTGTTTTTGGGACAGTGGTGATGAAATAAATTACACAAAGTATTTGAGGTTCCTGGGTTCGAACCCACGACCTAAACGTAAGTTAGTCGGGTCTCTACTACAGGGCCACCACAGCTCTTCTGACTTTATACGAATAAGTTTTATTTCCAGTTTAAATTTTTCCGTACTTTGTGATCAGTAACTTACAACAATAACGAAATGTTAATACCGTGATAGGTGCTCACGCAAGCCTCACAACTCTTAAGTGCCGGAAACGTAGCCGTCCCATTGTTCGCGCGCAAAGTTTTCTGTCAAAATTTACTGCAATAACTTTGCAGTGGGGAATTCGTAATTACTTTTGTTCTTGTTTACTTATTTATGTTAAATATATGTAAGTAAATAAGATAAGTATCGAGCATTGGTGCACATAATGTTTATGAATAAATAAAGTAAATAAAAGTTTACCTACATCTATTTAAAATATAAAGCAATTGTGGTTCTGGGTGATTGTATCCTCAACGTTCTCATGTACGAGGTGTAAAAGATACAAGAAAGAAAATGTATTGTTCGACAGTACCTTATAATTTTTCGTCTATATTATTCTGGAATGATCTGGAACGTTCTATTTCGTTCGAACGATATTTATTTTACAGCCATGTATTCTATGTACTAGATTTGTTTAGTATGAATGTAACAAGATTTATTTTCACTTATTGGACTTGTAAATGGCGATGCGGCGCGGCGGGAAATCGCTTGGAATTTAAACGATGGTGAAAATAATATTTAGCTACGGTGCAAATAATTTATTATCGAGTCGCTGATCAGTCGGGACCTGGTGAATATTCATGGCGGGGATGAATATACTGCGGGCGGTTGCATTTTAATACTTGAATATATAATGATTTATAGCTCATGGATTTAGAGCGGCTGATGAAACTTGACAACAATATCGTAGCTATTCAATAAATAAAATCGTTTGAGAGATCAGATAACTTTTACCTTCTTGAGTCATATTGCGCTTGCAAGAACTGAAATTATAGACTACGCACTTCTCATTTACATTTATTATTAATTAATTTACCATGTTTATCATTCAAAAACAGAAAAAATACATTTTATGGTGATTTAACTAAGTATCTTCAGTGTCTAAAAAAAAACTCGCAATGTCTCCAATATTTCTATCAAGTATCAAGTTATATTAGCCCGACTGTAAAGTGTCAAGTCAGCGCTCTCGGAAAACTCCTTAGAGCTGGTGTTTATAAATGATTACACAATTTAGTAAAATTAGGGACCGATTTACATTTATCGACAGTTGTTTTAGTAGTCTAGGCATTCAGCGAATGCCATCTGGCGGTCAAAATGTGTACTAAAACAACAATCAATAAAACCTTTTTGCTTTATTTTAATGACATGATAAGTATTTTTGATGGACACCCTAGTGTATCACATGAGAGTCGAAAAAAGGAGCTTATCTCGACCAGATATAAGACAGCGAGCTGACAAATGTTGGATACGATCACAGATATGCACGTGAGTTCGCGCAGTTCCGGGCTCATCCGTTAAAATGATTTTGCGTTTGATATATCGCAATTTGAACTTTACGTTAAGGACATAAAGCTCAAAGTTAGTTTTACCGGTGTGCATTATTTCCCGCACGTACAACACGATAGTTCTATTATTCATCCGGAATTATATATTATGAGTTTCTTTGTACACTACTTCACTGCTACTGACTGCAAAATAACGTGTTGGTTGGGTGTTTTTTATTCTTTTCTAGTATTTTTTGTTATAGCGGCAACAGAAATATGTCTAATCTGTGAAAATTTCAACTGTCTAACTATCACTATTCTTATCACACTGATGACAGACAGACAGACAGCGAAGTCTTAGTAATAGGGTCCCGTTGTACCCTTTGGGTATGGAACCCTAAAAGGGACTACTGTCACTTCCCGACCTGGTAAACTGAAAGTGATTTTAAAAACTTTGAAGAAGACGACACCGAATACCTAAAGTTTGGAGGTCTCGGGACCGTATGACCGTGGGTTCACACTGCCGAACATATTCACATAAAACATGTTCTTATCTCTACCTATCTCTCTGAAAAACTGAGATGACAATATGTTTTATGAGAATGGTTTCGGCAGTGTGAACCTACGGCGAGTTGCAATCATTGGGAGAGACTAATACATATAATCCTACAAAGGATTTTCAAGTGATTACCATGGATTACATTTCGCTGAATCATGTAAATAGCAATCTGGTGGTGATACGTGACTTTGGAGGTTAACATTTGTCCAACATCAGGGGCGTCAATCTGCGGAATCAGAATCTGAGAAGTGGGATGAGATCAGAGCTCAGAAATACATACAATATTCGAACAAAATCGTAGATGTCGTTGAACAATACATTCCATCCATTCGTAATCAATGAGATAGACAAAATAATCTTGTTAGAAGCAATGAATAATATTTGCTTGTGTGTAAAGAATTTATAATTAAGCTTAGAGGATCCCAAACTTGGTATACGAGCTAACTGCAAAGTTCCATAGTGCTTGTATGCAGATCGCAGGAATCTTGATATGCTAATATTGCAGTTAACAAACATAAATATTATTATAGTTTGTACTATGATATTCCCAGCCTAATTTGATGTACAATATTTTAGTATTCTGTCGAACAGAAAGAATCATGTGATCTGCGATGCGCCTAGTTATGATTTTAAAATGAACTAGTTTTTGTTGGTTGTATTTTATCTATATAAAAGATATTATAGTGTACGTATAGTAGGTTTCATATTAGTTTGTATAGTACCCATCATCGATGGAATATACTTTATTACAGATATTGACAGTTTTAATTTCCTTTTGTGACTGCTATAAAAATGAACTTTATCAAAATTCTGGGAATGTAAATAAATAAATATGAGCTCACGACCGTAACGTAGAGGGGTAGGCAGAAATATGGATTTCCATTTTGCGCGATCCTGGCACACCTCTCTCGTTTCTTCTCTACGCAGAATGCTCGTCGATTACGGGTACTACTTATATCGACCTTCTTTAGTATATTACTATTAGATAACTGTAATCGATATAAGTTCTTCTTTTGACGCTCCCTGCTAACGTTACCTGTGAATTTATGAAATTATTGTACAAGCTAGCATGTACAAATAACGAAAAAGTAAGACCAACATTAAAATATACTAATGCAAATTATTACTTTGTAAATAACTAAATAAGCATTGCATACAATATTATTAAAAGTAAAAGATATAATAGTATTTATATCTTTTACACTTCTCAATTAATGTTAGAACATATTTTGAAATGAAAAACGAACAATCTCATAATATCTTGCAAGCAAAGTTTTGTTGCAATTAATATAAGACCTGAAATTAACGTTTAATATTATTATAAACAAAATACTCTACATATTAAACTGATGTTACAAAAATGCATGAAATACCAATGTACAAAGGAGCAGTGGTGGCCCAGAGGTATAGGCCCCGACTTACGTTCTGTAGGTCGCAGGTTCGAACCCAGGCAGTCGTTTTACTTTGTGTAATTTATTTCATCACCACTGCTCCAAAAACGACGAAGGAAAACATCGTGAGGAAACCATGTGACATTCATCAAACAGCATTGGGCCAGCGTGGTGGATTACGGCTCCTTCCCTCTCTCGGAGGGGAGGCCTATGTACCTGCAGTGGGGAAACATACTAAAAAGGCTGATTTATTATTATTACTATTTAAACAAAACTCGAACCGTTTCGTGATCTTTAAAAAATAATTGAATATGTCAATAATAATAAAATAAAAAAAATTTTGCTCTAAATATTTTATGTTCCGTTCAAAAATCACACTGATCAATTGTTTTACAATAACTAACTATTTCATCATTTTTAACCGACTTCAAAAAGGAGGAGGTTCTCAATTCGTGTGTATGTTTTTTTTATGTTTGTTACCTCAGAATTTTGATTATGAAGTTGGTGTCAGCGTCAGCTAAAGAAATACCAATATACAAGGATGCTTTAAGAAAACATTTTACAAATGAACTTTATACTATACTAGTGACCCGCCACGGCTTCGCTTGGGTACCACTAAATATGTTGATCCGATCGCTACCAAATACAGCTGTCACCGACTCCAAAAATAAATATGATTAAGAATTGATTCTTATGTTTGATTGCGTAAAATTATTTTATACTTTTAAGTGCATTTATTGTTTTTGAATATAGTTGTTTTGAAGTCGGTTTGGTTTTTGTTTAAAAGTTTTTAATCATAACATTTTAAGATGTTTCAACAATAAATTTAAGAATGTTTTCATCCCTACAGCAGACAATATTAAGCGGTCTCAAACACCCTAATCCGAATGCTCCTTGAATCGTTAACTCTGCATAAACTTAGAACTAGAAACTGGAATTTGAGTTCATGGTGTTAGAGCATAAAGTTCATGTTCACTTATCAAAAGATTTAATTTAAAATTGCGGTGAGCACTCATATCTCGAGGGATTTAGCGTCAAATTGGATTGCAGTTGCACAAGCTGCGTATTTACGTGGAGACAAAAGAGACGTCGGGACTTCCGCTTCCGTCATGCATTAAGACCCAGAAGTGCATTCGCAACATCTTGCGGCGTACCGTCTTACTACGAGAACAAAAAACGCAAAATGATGAGAGTAGCGTACTTTTTTCAAACGTTGTAAACTTGCCTTCGCTAGGCGTTCGCTTGGCGTCCTACTAGCGTTCAACGCGCGTCGTCCGCGCGCACAAAAAACGTCGTGTGAAAATCACTATTAGTCGTGGACAAAAAGTACGTATCTCATATAATAGTATTACTAAAAATGAGTTCAGAAACCAAGTACCATAATACAGTAAATCCTAACTAATATTATAAACCGAATTTGAGTTTGTTTGTTACGCCTTAACTCCTTAATAACTAAACCTATCATCTTGAAATTTTGCACACACATTGTCAGGGGTACAGAAAATAACTGTTTTCCTCCACGGAAGCGGTAAGAATTCCAAATGTTATACATCTCCGTGTCCCCAATACGCTTAAAAATATTTATAATCTAAATTTCCGCTTCACGTATTAAAAACTTTAAATATATTGAGCAATACCAAAACCAGTATTGAACAAAACCACCATACATGATCGCAGTAAATTAAACAAATATTGGTCCCCGCTTGGAATGAAATCAGGGGCTTGTATCTGACCAAATCGTAGCTGCAATGATCCCAGCGGTCCATACGGA
>JWHW01001805.1:27422-37571 GCA_000931545.1 Papilio glaucus
GCAAACGAGCAAACGTTTCACCTGATGTGAAGTGCGCGCTACCTATAGACATCCGCAACAAGCACATGGGTTGCAGATGCGTTGCCTACCTAAATGCATTTGAGTGTCAACTTCGCTTTGAATGAGGAATTCAGGCTTGAGTATTAAATATTTATATATTCATTTAATTAAGCGTGAAAAGATAGACTGAAAGAAAATTGTGTGAGTCACGTTATTATCTATTTTCTATATATTTAAGGTTTAATAAATCGCCTCCAGGTTTTATGTTGTCGTTCGTATGTCAGCGATCGTTAAAACTAAAGTAGAAAAGGAAAATGTAAAACGGATACAGTTTTTCTTTAATAGCGTATTTATAATATAGCACGATTTATGATCGTGTGTGGTGTGAGCGAGGCGTTATCTGCGACCGCCGCCCAATTAGAAAGTCGCGCGCTGCGGAACATAGCGCGGCGTTACAGCTTAACATTCTGTACGTGCCGCGCCACAGAGCAGCTTTAACATTAGACACGTCATTTTAACACATAATTAATATTATCAATAATTATTAATTTTGTATAATGATATGACAAAGTTTTATGAACATTAAACTTTCCAGAAAGCTTTACACAAAGTGTAAACATTAAAAGATCATCATGAGTGGTGTGTCGAGGCATATATTATCATTTACTAAATATTAAAAAAATAAGAATTTGCCTCAATATTTATTAGATTCACACATAAGAGGAGACGGCTGACTAATTTTGCCCCAACTAAAGTATAAATCAGATATCTTTTGTTCTCCAAACCTTTGCGTGTTTGGGGAACACAAAACTCGAAGATTACGTACATTTGGCCTTGGACATAAAATCTTTCCAGTTACTTACTTGTGCGCGCCAAAGTTAAATCATAAATCTTTAATGCGTAATATAAGACAAAAAAATATAGCCTCGAACATAACCCTCTAAGTATGCAAACCTCGTCACCCCAATTCGTCTCGACGATTTACGTCTTCAGAAGCCGTTAGTCTTCCCAGTTAGTCTTCCCAGTTGTGTCGCAGCAATTTGTTAGGAGAGACACTGAAAAAGTTAAACAAAGACATAATATAATAAAATTAGGTTTTTATGTAAAAACTCGTCACATTGTAATCATAAAATTTTACAAGCTACACATTACAAGATTCTGAAAACATATAATACAAGTTTCTGTTTTTTTACTAAAAATAACTGTACAAAGGATAATTTAGAGAGTTACTGTGAGTTGACAGATAAGTTTATTATACATCTATAAACGTTACGTTGTTGACAGAGTTACATTGTGTGATGTGACTTGTGTAAGACACATATGTGTTTTTTAGAACAGAAGGTGGCAAACGAGCAAGCGGATCACCTGATGTTAAGTGCGCGCTATCCATAGACATCTGCAACAAGCATGTATTGCAGATGCGTTGCCTACCTTGGACAGAGAAGGGCATAGACAGGAATAAGGATATTTCCGTTTCCCCGTTAACCCCCTCCCCGTCCAATTTAGTTAGTTATGCCACTAATGGCAACCGATGGATTGGACCTACAAAAATATCGCTACCACCCACTATTTTCACTACGCGCAACTGAGAAAGATATTTTTAACAGTTTCTCTTCAAGGTGTAAAAGTATATTTACTTTTTGTATTGTTTTATTGATGAAACTCGTGTTTGCAAATTCATAGTTTGTTGTCAAACTGCACTAACGAGCCGGTCGGTGGCGGGACATTTAAAATTCCCTGCGAGTCGCCGCAGCGTGTCGCCGCTCGATAGGGCCTTGTGTTGCCGGAACTCCGTCTGAATTTTTATTCCTTCGATCTCGCACACTCGCTTATCGGACGTAGGGGCTCTTTATTTGCGAAACATGCTTCGCTTGTCTACCGACTTATTTTGTAAATTTTGTTCTTAGAGCGTTATATCTCTTTTTATATTATTGTATTTATACAATAAGTTAAAAATAACAAACTCCTTTTTAAGCTTAGAGAGTAAATGACAAAATGAAATTATACATTTCCAAGTATATTTTTGCAGTGATAGAACCCGCAATAACAACATCTGTTGCACGAATGGTCCAGCTCGACCGGTGAAGTACCACAACCTCGCAGAAGACAGGCGTGAAGTAGAAGTATACTTCTGCGTTTCGTCGAATGAGATCTTTCCCATCCTCTCTTAGTAAGGATAGGGAAGAAGATTGGATGGGCAAGGTATGAATAGGAAAAGAAAATTGCTCACTTGCCACCTTATTTCGTAAAAAAATAATTTAATTGGATATTCGTTGTATCTCATAAGATATATAATCCATATTTAAGCGCCAATAGCCTACTGGTCCCTTAAACGGTTGATAATGTGATCGTGGGTTCGAATCCGCCATTCGACTATTATCATAAACCATATCCAAGCACAAGCTTTTAAACGCAAAACTCTGTACCTCTGAGGCTAGGCATGTCATTCACCAATGTACCCATCTGCTGAATAAACAAAAAAGGAAAAATCTTTAAATCACTAGAAAAGACATACACGGTGATTATCCCCTATTTTATCGCGCATAAATTCCGTACTGGTCTATTCTTCACTAAAAATGTGCACCAACCTCACAACCAGTATCGAAGATAAATTGACTTCTGTTGCTTAACTTGCAGTATTCTAAAAGACGGGTACGGTTCAAGAGCGCTCATAAATCGAACGATACTACGATAAACATCTATTTATATAATGGAGATCATTTCTCTAAGGATAAATTTATCTCCCTAAAAGTATTTCATGTATTATTGTTTGACGTATTGTTTGTTGGCATAAGTCTAAAGTTTAGATTGAGTGGTTTAGATTAAACTGTCAGGTTGTATGTGCCCGCGGTGCCTGGTTGATACCGTGCCAAGAGAAAAGGTATATCCCACACATAAATACTCGCTTTGAGACACAGAGTCAGGGGAGACGGACGAACGAACGAATAAAGTTTGGCAAACGAGCAAGCCGAGTAAAGCGACACGATTTAAAGGGACTGTTACCCATAAATATGCGAAATAATTTAAAGAATTAGACGTGATTCCTGTCTTTATGTATGAAGTAGCAGAGATTTATTACAGAAAAGGATAAGAGTAGAGAATGGAAAGGGAATAGCGCTCCCGGGCACCTCATACACCGAGGTAAATCCCCTCCATGCAGAACAGAAAGTTATCGGATCTAATTATAAATATAGAAGCAAAAGTAATCAAATTCTATTTTTTACCCAAACGTAACTGATAATTGCGAAGTGGAGAAAAACATCACTAATCATTTTCGGAAATAAAAGGGCCGGAACGAGCGTTCGAACAATTTTTCGGGGGTTTGCGTTGTAGCCTGTTTTTATAGATGGGGTTAAAACCGGCCGCGGGGACCGGCCTGCTGGGATATATAGTCCAATAAAGCACGCCCGGGCCCATAAATGTCCGCTCACACTTGCACCGACGCCAACTTGACGTTAAATTACAAAAGGGGGGAAATATGGCTGCTTTTTCTTGGACAATTTTCCAACGATATCAGACTTTCCCGTGTTATACACGAGAATGTGACGCCGGCGACAGTTTAATCAATTTGAAAACTTGTAAGCTTTTACTATGCTAGCTTAGATGCCAGATTTGGATTTTAAATTAAAATATGAATATTAGAAAAGCCCTTCTTCGCTTTGATAAAATGTTTTTATTTTGTTAAGCTTATTTTATTTATTTAGCAGTTTCGTTTTTATGAAAAAGAGCATCAAAGAAATACGTTAAAAAGCCAATAGAACGCAAAAATATAAAAATAATCCCAAACTATAAAAAATGTTGGTCTGTTCGTCGTTATTTTCCGGCAATCTGTTTACTAATTTATTGCTTCAAGTTTATAATTATAGTAGTGCGTTGTTTGAAAATTTAATCTTTATACCCTTACGTAGACACTTTATAAACTTTAAAATCCAGCTTTATAGTCGGAGCGCAGAACAACAGGACCTCTCGGTGCAGCTGCGCTCGCAACTATAAAACTGATCCCTTTTCATTGTTGTCTCCGCAAAGCATAACGCAGACGCAGCGAGCTACAGAGGAAAATTATTGTATCTTAACGAAATAAATGAGCCAAGTACTGGATGCGCAAAGTTACGATATTGCGTCCCCGGACCCTTGTTTTCTCTTAAACTTACTCATACGGAACATATATTCTTAGGCCAGGAGCCAAACACGACGAGTGCGACATAAAAGTTATTGCTCGGACTTTCTTCACGACTTTTGTTCGAGTGCGTCGTTAAAACGACTTCAGAGTTGAAATTATTTCTCTTTTATGTCAATGAACCGACAGTTAAATCTTATATGACTGTCTCTTAACCAGTACAAATGCAAAGTTAAAGTGACTTTATGAATAGTGTAATTTAGGTTGAAGGTGAACGGAGAGCTGGTAAAAAGTGATTTTAAATAATAATTTTAATGTTCTATGCTGATTTGACACGTAACTGCTATCTGGCGGATAAAACCGAAAGCTAAACTTTTTGCTGGCATCTCGCTCGGCGTTTAAGGCCGTTAATCAAAGGTTAATCTACTTGGCCTAAAGAAGATTTGCTGTTATTTACTTCAGGCTCCTAAAATATTAACGATACTCAGCCAGCCAGTATTTCGCATAATGAGTAAAGCACATAACTGAATTATCAAATTTCTTTCCCTTGTTTTCATTGTGTCCTCTTAACTTTTTTTTAAATTTGACAACGAATCTATAATTTTTTTTTGGTGTATATATCCATCCATCCATTAATTGACATATCAGTTGACAATAAATATGCCTTGAGTTACAGGCACTATTTGTGATAGCAAGCTCCTGAATCATACCGTCATCGTCAAGGCGCGGCTGTAGCCGGTATCTCGATCGCAGGATCTTTTTATCAGCTATTTTCCCCGTCATATCCGATATTATTGTGCTCGCCGGCGTGCTGGGAGCTTGCACCCTATTTTCCTGCTAAATAATGAGAAGATTGTATATACATCGAGAGATTGGATAGTGCTCGCGTCCGCCTTTTCGGCTGCGCATTTTCCAACCGGCAATTTTGTTTATAATTTATATTCGGAATCGCTTCTGTTGCACATCTGTGATTGCTTTTAGTGATATTAAAAAATTTCTACACTTCAGCAGATACGATATTTTACAATTACTGGTACCCTAACTCGGCTCTGCGTTCTAGTAGCAATTTTTAAAATGGATTCCTTTAGGACTTAATCCAATCGAAATCAGAAAAATTTCAACAGTCTACAAGTGTAGCTGAGATAAATTATTACTCCTTAAACTATTCTTCGATATAAAATCAACTACAACAGAAGAACCGTACACGTCAAATATCTGAGCCACATTCCATCAACTAATTAAAAAACAATACAATGGAAGAGAAGACGCAGTTAATACTCGAGTTGGTATTTGTGTGTGATGTAATAAAGTAGCCGAAGGGACCGCCGCAGTCGCTGGCTATTGTTCTCCTGAACTATACGAAAATAATAAATTGTTAGGGTGAGCTTGGACCTCCTCGTCCTGCTTTTAGAGGTCCGTGAGATTAAATTCCTGCCCATTACGCTTGTGAACTTTCTGTTTTTAACAAGTTTTCGATTACTTGTTTATATTTATGTCATTTGTCAGTTAAGAGTCCTCCTATGGGAAATCAGTGAGGACTTCTGAGTGGAGCAAAAAAATTTTAAACGTTAAAATTGCTTAGTAATTGGTTGGACAACCTCCAACAAAGTATGACCCCGGATCGAAATTCAGACAAAGCGCATTGATAATTTACTTATCTTTATTTTATAACTAGCTGTGCCCCGCAGTTTCCCCCGGCCTGCAATACTATCTACCTAGTTAATACTACCCTAACCTCATCATCATCTCCCTACCCTTTTATGTATGGCCGTAGCACAGTTAAATTGATATAACTTTTTTTATTTATAAACCGATTGAGATAAAACAAACACTAAATGTTGAGTGAAGCTTACCACAATACATTAGTGAAAACCGCACCTAAATCGGTTAAGCCGTTTCTGAGATTAGCGGTAACAAACGCACAGACAGACAGACAGACAAAAAATCTAATAATTATTGTTTTGAGTTTTATTGCATTTATCAAGACACATACAGACATGTACAGACAGCGATCAGTTACATTTTTATTATATGTATAGACTCTCACCATCAATCCTTTTCCATTTAAAATATTTCAGACATGTTTCTAGAACTAAGTTCCGTTCCTGTATACGAAATTCGTTCGCAATACGGACACAGAATTTAATTTCTTCTCCTGTCACGGCCGTCCTTAAATCGGTTGACATTGATTCCACGGAATTTTTCGTAATTTAATTTGTACCTCCCGCTGTGAGGCCGGGGCCCACCCGCGCGGGGTCCCGGGTTCAACTCGACACGGTTTGGGCGTACCGTACGCAGCCAGTACTGCAGGTCCCTGTCACTTGTCTAATAGAACGACGGCTTCTCTTAAATAATTCCGAACGTCTGTTGTGATGTTTATGTCGCAGTAAACTCCGTGATGAATAGCGTGGTGTGGCGCGCCTCGCCGAATAACAGATCGATTTAATATTATCAGATATTGAGAAAGCATTTTGAATAGGTTAGCGTTTTATAATCCCATAATCAAAGTCATAAATAAAAGGCTTGCGTTTATTTACATTTCAAATAAAAAATATTGTTACTCGTTTGCTGCTCAGTTTTAGTGAAATAAATTGGGCTACAAAGCAACATTTGAACTAAATTTAAGTCAAACGTTATTCCACCTAGCTAGCAAGGAAAATATTTTATTATAGGGCTTGACTTAACCTAGAAGGAAAACGGTGACCATTGAAAAAACACTGTGTCTGCTGTGCTGATATAATTCACATTTTTATGAAAAATTTAATTAAAATTTTTCGAAATACAATAAAAAGTTTTTTTTAAAGATTGACTCTTTAAAAAAACTTTTGGCTATTATATTTTGTTTTTTTCCCGCTTCAAAACTTGACGTTAAACTTAGTTTTAATAATGTTAGTAAATAAATAAGTTTGTGGAACGAGAATTACTACAAATAAATACATTTCTAATAAAATAAAAAAAAAATCGTTTTAAAAAACCTCGGCATATTAAAGTAGTTAAACGGTGCATTTAAAAGTTATTTTTCTTCTCAAATAGCGTCCCGACATCTCGTTCCTCTTGCATAGCAGCCAGCCGACGATCTAATCTCTCCGCAGCAAAAAGCCAACAGCCGTGCGAATCCTGTATCAATAGTGGAGGGGACGTGGCACCGCGCCAGGCTCATCCCTCCCGTATCCCCCACCGTCTGTCGGCCAGTCTTCGACGACTGACTGCACTTAACGGATTCTATGGACTTAACTGCTTATACTGTGCTTTTTACAATTTCTCTTCGCATTCTGGCTTTCTTATACTCCTATGTGTTAACCTGCGGTTATTTATTATTTAATCTTAAGTCTTCTTGTAAGAGCAGTGCTCTTTTACTATAGGAATCAAAGTTGTTTTTGATGTTTGCGGATACACTGTGTATTGAACTGATATTGTTTCATGAAATATGGACAAATACGATCATAATTATAGTTAAATTATCTACTTCGTTGGTTCAACTGGTGGAAGCTATAATGTAACGCTTCTCGGGCTCGGTACCCATTGGTGGAAAGTTTTCAATAATGTCGCTTAAATATCATAATAAATGTACATTCATTTTTCTAGTATAGTGTATATGGTATACCCCGTCACTACCACCCGTGTTACATTTGAGATTTGAAAAGCTCGGAAAAAATTGGGCAACGCTATCCCTCTACCCCCAATCAGTCGAAAATTATGTTGTAGTTTTTAAAGCTTAACATTTTGCCTGTGTTTATCGCAAGTTACACTCAGTGTATACAGCAATAGGACTTGTAATATAACGGTGGGCGAGCTATGAAGCACGTGTGCGGCCGCGCTACGTACGTGCCTCCGGTACAGACAAATTATCAGCGCAGTTGCCGGAGGAAGTTCGTCCTCGCGCGCCGCCGGCTGCGACGGATAATTCCTTTAATATTACCAACATTTATTATATTGTCGAGTACTTACGAGATTCGTATGACAGACGATACTTTACTATTACTATGGTATTATTTAAGCCATGTAGTGACGCGAAGCCTCACGTCTGTAGGGGGAGGTGAGAGGGCAGACAATTAAGAAATTCTCAACTCACATTTCACCAGAGCTTTTACAAACCAAGAGAAAAATGTTAAGTCTGTTTGTTGTCCTAAAGCTAAAGTTGATATTGTCAGAGCTGCGTTCGTGCATCTTGAGGTAATTTAATTCAGATTTCCGTACCGGTGAACATTCAATAATGTTATGTAATGTATGTTAGCAGATTTTCTTTATAAATATATATAATATATGTGTATGTACATATACAAAAAATATACATAAAGCTTTGGTATCTTTTGAACTCGGATAAATAAATCTAGAGTGCTGTGAGAGGATTCGGGCGGGTGCAAAAAAACACCCTCTGATGTAAAAGTCGGTGCCAACTCGGCGATGCGACGCCAGGTGCACTTTATGGTCACGCGGCGGCCGTCATTTTTTCCTGTCTACCCTCTTTTCGTAAATATTGCAGAAGCTGCAAGCACACGCTATGCGGTATGACTGCGCTCGTATGATAAACGACCGCTACCTTACAGAGTAAGTGAGAAACGCAATTGCGCGTCTGCAAAAGAGATTAGCCTGAACGGTTTTTTTATTATTCAGAAAGCTTACAATCTTTAACTAGTTGTATATTTTCGTAGATTGCGAAGTTTTGGACTTTATGAAGATATTTGACCTTTTCAGCGGAGGCTGCGGCTGCAAATTTGCTAAGTTATTGAGCACCACTTTAATATTCTTTTGTTGAAGTTACTTATGTGTTGATTTTATATTCTACCCAAACACTTTTCATATAAAGGGTGAAAAATTACATGTATTTATCATGTCTCCCTAGCCCTTCGCAAAAACACCTACTAAACTTATAGCTTTTCAATTTACGTTCGCAATAACACGAGGCCTTTAACTTTCTTCATAACATGTAATCGATTTATTGCCTCATCCATTTGTCACGCCGAACAATCGCGAACCTAACCCGACTTCATACAAACTCATGCAAACTTCATCACCCGCTGTTAAAGTTTTTTTTTTTCAAATAAGCTTACACGTGTCGTCTGCAACTTTGCTGATGGCACTTTGATAGATTTCTGATTTCGTGTATCTAGGGAAGTTGTAAAGGGAGGGTCGTTTGTGTATTTTAGGTGCTGTATGGTTTTGTCATTTAAAATAACTGCAGATGAATTACCTTTGTCCCGCATGCGAAAAGGATCTCGACGGACCGAGATTAGAAGGACAAAGTTAAAAAGGTCGTGGATTAACTCTTATTACTTTTTAGGTATTTATTGAACAATGCTATATTTTCACATATTTTTGTTGTATTTTTAGATAGTAAAGAATAGTGACTTGATATCAGGTAAATGGTTTGCTTATTTGCCTGTACGTATCTGCAACAAACAGTTCGACGTACTGACATGCAGTTTTTTGTAATCGAAACCCAAAAAACTGTGAAAATTCTTAAAACATAGATACATTACGTCATCCATGACGTGATTGATCAACCTCGGCACCAAAGCAAGCCGGCCTCTAGTATGCAGTCATAATGGTGTTTCTTATTAAAGTAGAATCGACGCCCTAGTGGAGACGTCGTGAACATTTACAGCCCCTGATAACGGCGCCGCTACATTAATGCGAGCGAGATTGAGTCGGTGTTTGTCCGGGATAATTGACTGTACGATGGACACGCGGAGCGCCGTGATCACTTTGTGCGACGGCGTACTGGCGGCCGACCGTGTTTGCGACCTCTGTTTACTGTCAAAGCTTAATTTTTATTAATTTGACTGCCTATGTAAAGTGGAATCTTTTCATCAGGCGCATTTGTGTAAATGAGTAAGTTAACTACTCGAGCACAATCTCGCTTGCGACGATGTGCTCGATAGATGGAACGCAGTAGTTTAGCATAAGCCTATTCTTCTCTTGAAGGTATCCACATCCAAATTGAGTAGGAACGAGAACTTGGCAATTGAAATTTCAATAACTGAATTTCGACTGCGTATTAATTGGCTAGTAAGTACCAACCAACAAAATAA
>JWHW01001805.1:55392-72567 GCA_000931545.1 Papilio glaucus
TTGTCTATATTGTTTTTGTACGGTGTGCGCTTGCGGCGTGTTTTAGATTTTCCAATGTAGAATTATTATATGAAATTAGAATTATTGAGCAGCGGTGGTTCAGCGGTTTAGGCCCCGACTTACGTACTGTAGGTCGCGGGTTCGAACCCAGGCAGGTGCTTTTGTGCATTTTATTGGTGAAGGAATGTATCGTGAGGAAACCGGCATGTCTTAGAACCACCAAATTCGTGGATATGTGACATCCACCGACCCGCACTGGGCCAGCGTGGTGGATTACCCGAAAATGTCCGATTTATTATAATTGTGAAATTATTGAGACTACAATTAATTAAAAAAATAAACACAGTTATCGCAAAGTTTTCATTTGTATCGGCAGTCTCCTGCCTATTTTTTATTATTATGTTATAATTTTATATTAAACTAGCAGTTGCCCGCGGCTTCGCACGCACTCCTTTGTTATTTTCCACATAATAAATAAACACAGTAATTATATATTACTTTTTTAAATCTAAACCATCCTCGGATCCCCTTGAACTCACACAAAAAATTTCATCAAAATCGGTCCAGCCGTCTAGGCGGAGTTCAGTGACATACACACGCACACAAGAACATATATATAAAGATGTATGATTTTGGAGCCCGGGTAATCTTGCCAGGCGAAACACAAAATCAACATCAATTCAGGGCACGGTTTAAGTAGTATTTACATAATGTTAATTGTTAATTATCTATTCGGCTGCTTTTTAACATGCAAAGTTTTCATTACATAAGGCACTAGGTGGCGCTATTCTAAATCTTAATATAAAATAATTATTTTTTATCCTAAATGTTCTGACCAGGGCTAGAACAAAGTAAAAAGTGTATTGTCATCGGCACTTTATATGACTTAAGACTTGAGAAATTCTAATCCATGTTAATCTACAATCTAAATTGAGAAATAACTAAAAACAAATAAATTCTCGTGACGTAAAAGAAAAAGTCACGTTTACCAAAAGGCAATAAACTTTAAGCCTCACAAAGCGTACGCTCTGTATCTTGAGAAACAAGAAATGAATCCATTTATGAAAATCGGGTTAACATCGAGGGACTCGTCCCTCGGGAGAACCTTCCGGGACTTATTTAATGTCGCAAATTGGGCGAATGGTTGAGACATATATAATGCACACGAGTTTTGTTGTTCGTGGTGCGGCGGTACAGCTCGATGTATTTAATAGTCTACGTTGTGTAGCCGGGTTGGATCGGCTACCAGGGTAACAGATTTATGAAGTACAGCTTCAAAATTAAAATCTCAGAACATGACATTTTTGCTGTATACATAGATATACTTATATACAAACGTAAATACATGCAAATAATTTTAGATTGCCGACTACTTTGGAGTGAAATCTTTATATCAAATTGTGTGAATTAAGATTTATATTTACAAGAGAACATCATTTTATTAAACCCGGTTTCTCCTCTCATTTTTTATGAACCTGTATAAATTAATATAAAAGTTTTAATAAAAAATACATTTACATTATCTTTCATAAATTTATTCCAAGACTCTCGTTTTTCTCGTTAATTTAAAAATTTCAATTACCTTTGAATATTAATTTGTTACAAAATATTGCAGAAAAGTTGAGAAATTTTAAAGTAATAAACCTTGGTTTACCATATTAGTAATAGTTTCCAGATTTAGGGCTTGTGTTCATGACTTAGAGGTCATTAGTTCCAACTCTCACTCCTCAATCTTCGTGGTCGTCCACTGCTGGACGCAGTCATACTCCAATGATCGTCACAAAGATCGGTCCCCTGCCGCCCTCAGCCAGTAAGGTCCCGCACCTTTGACCAGATCATCAGTCCATCGTGTGGAAGGTCTACCGACGCTGCGTAGACCTGCATGTCGCCGCCTTTCTAGGACCTTTCGGCCCACAACTTTTTTACTTAGTCCTGATCAGGGCTATAAGGATAAGAAAAATAATTTCGTTTTGAGATTGAGAATAACGCCATCTAGTAGTAATAGGAGAAAATGGAATAACAATAGGCGCTTTGATTAATTTCGTTTCCTTAAATCTGTGGTTATTGAACTTAGCAGGTTAATATTTTTGATATATTCAAAATTACCTATGTCAACTACATAATTTAGATAATGTTCCAATAAGTCAGTGCAATCAGAGCGAGTCGGGATGACGCAGGTAGGGTAGACAGGGCGGGTTCCCGGGGGTCGGCACGCAACTGCCACTTTATTCGATTGCCCGTAATGACGTACGTGATTACCCGGCCGCCTAAGCCGCAGGCTTGTGTCACTGCAATATTCCCGGAAACGCGACCTCGTTTCATATAAATATTAGACAACATGTCATTTTCTGATGTTATATACATGTATTTAGGAGTTACTCTTATTAGATGAACAGATATTTACTAGCATATAACGATTATGTACATGAGCCCTTGTTCATGTGCCGACACTTGACTACTAAATAAGCAAACATTGAGTTGTAAGCATGTCTCATCATGTGTATAACGCTAAAGTTAAATTGTTTCAGACTGATCTAGTATTACTTACTTTTATTAATTTGCATTAATTTAAGTTATGGTGTTAAATAGCTTCTTCTTCTCCCTACCCTTTTCCCACTTTTTTACGTGTGGTCGGCGCAGTACGACCGTAGTTTATACTGTAAGAAATTTTGGCTATGGTTTTTTTTTGGGCCGCCCCCGCCTACCTCACGCCAACGCTCCTCGGAGAAATATTAGATTATCGAAATAATTCACTAATATTTCCTTTAACCATTCCCAACCAAGTTTATACTGGTTTGGAAATGGTTCACGACAGTAGCCGAATGGCAGATTTGAACCAACTATGTTGCATGTTTCGCAGTCCCTTATTTTCACGGCTATTTTTAAATCATAATCTTTACTTACAAAAATAAAATACATTACCGTAGGATCTTTTTACATCGTAACAACAAAATTTAAGCGCTATCGGTTCCGGAGATTTTTTTTTTACGGGCAATAAAACCTCTTTGTGTATTTAAACAATGACATACGCGGGAACGGATTGCTGCCACGTACTTTTTATATGAAACACTTTATGTAATTGTATGTGTTTAAAATTTTTTGACGTTCGTAAATTATACTTTAAAACAATGAACATAGGTACCTTATTCTAATAACAATTGACTTGGCCGATCTCTACTGCGTCAGAACTCTTAACGTGGTTTCACACTGCCGAAAACATTCACATAAAACATATTGTCATCTCAGTTTTTTTTTCAAAGAGGAAAATAGAAACCTTCAAAGTCCTGACACAATTTTACGCCAGCGAAAAACCACGGTTTAGACATCCGTTGCGTTGCCTCCCTTTAATAAACAGAGGAAGAGATAGACGGGAAAAAGGATAGGATAGGATCCTTTTCCCCATCCATCCCGTCCCTGGACTGAATTTAGGCCTCCGGCACCTCAGTCACGAGACGAAACGCGAATTCTTCCTACTTCACTCCTGTCTTCTGTAAGGTCGTGGTATTTGACCGATCGAGCCAGTCCACTAGTGTAATAGATGTTTTTGCTGGCTCTACCATTGTTAAATTAAGAAGAAGAGAAAAGAAGTCAAGAATCACCATTTTATAATTTATTTCAGTGCGCCTGTTGAGAAGGACACTTCAGATACATGACCTTAGTAGAAAAAAGCTATAGTATATAGTATCTTGCAGTTTTCGTACGGTTTCTGTATTGTTCGATTGAACTCCAATTATAATAACCCATTTTATTCATTATTATTTGTTCTCTTTTGTATTCGTATTCTTTAGTTTCAACCAACATTCGAAGCTAGATGTGACAATATACAATGTGTCGGGAAGAATAAGCACAAAGAAAGAATTATTTTCAATCCATGTTTAATATTTCGCGAGTTCTTTGTTGTCACGGACGACTTTGGGTAGCGGTGATCACTCAGCGCCTCGTTTAACCCTTATCCCATGAAAAAGTTGTACGCACTTTGACTTGAGTTTGTGCGTCGTATATAACTTTCCTCACTCTAAGTATTAAAGAACGGGCGTGCCGGCAAAGCGACGACAAATCTCCGGTGATTTCGCCACGAACCCTTCTGGGACCGGGACCCGGCCCGGCCAGGATGTACATAATATTCCCGTATTACCAGGCCCTTCATAATAAAAACACAAACCTACGGGAGTACGATGTTATATATGTTATACACACTAAATAAATATTATAAATAAAAAAAACAATAAAGATCAAATACTAGATGAATATTATGATTATTAATATACTAAAATTATAAATATATAATATGAATACATAAAATAAATGCTTATTTTACTTCATAAGAAAAAAAACAAAGATAAATATAACTATTTAACGGTATTGTGCTCAGAATTATAATTAAATTTGTGAGTAATGGACTGGAAGTCGTTTAGTTTCGTCTAAATAAAAACAAATTTATCTATTAAACATAATAACTTACCGCATCTAACCGCGAAATTAGCTAGCCTGCGCGGGGTATAATTTTCTTGTCCCGTCGAGCTGACCGTATAATTAAGTGAGAGGCATAAATTCACTTATCTGGATTAACGTCGGGATATTTCAAGTGAATTGCTAAGTGGCACTCTCGTGCTCTGTGCACCTTATACAAATTTCAAGATCAAAAGCAGTAAAAATTTATTTTTATATTTCACTAAAACGAATTCATGACGCGGCGATGACTCCTTGATGGTAACAGATTAATCATTAGGTCAATGATTCTGGTGATAACTAAATGCGTGTATGTTTAACAGTGGTAGAGCCCGCAACAACAACATCTGATGCACGAATGGTTGCGCCGGCTCGACCGGTGAAGTACTACGACCTCACAGATGACAGGCGTGAAGTAGAAGTATTTCTGCCGCTCGAGGTCCTGGAGGCTTAATTCTCCTGGATTCCCCGGGATGGATAGGAAAAGGAAATATTATTTTTCTGTTTATCGTCTTCTCTGTCCATGTCATGTAGGCATCGCATCTGCAACTCATCAGATGGGTAGCGTTCATTTAAAATTAGGCGAATTTCTCGTTTGCCAACTTTCCCTAAAAGAGAACTTAATTTCGTAACTTCACGGTATTCAATAATGATCGAGTGAGGTCACTAATGAATTCTAGAAATCTTGAAAAGGATACAATGAAGTATGTAATTACAGTTAACAACTTATTAGCAGCCTGACAACATTCAATATCTGTACCACAAAATAAAATATTCCAACCCGCTCCATAAATCTCTAGCGGAGACTGCAGGAAACAAAATTAAATTGTCCTATAACCAATTATTCCGCGTGTCGGTTCGTATAACTTCGTCCATTAGTTGTATAAAACTCGCCGTTAGCTGGGATTTAATCATTTCGCATTGAAACTAGATCCGCTCTTGCAACAATATAAATCAATCAATGCCGGGTGTATTTGCTGGTCGTGCGTGCCTAGTCCTGCGATTTGATCCCTCTCGCAAAGAGAAAGGCTTTAGATAAGGCGCGGTTAGCAATGCCTTATTGCTTATATTGTTTTATATAACTTGCGTCACAATGGACGAATTAAAAACACACAGACTTCGTTCATCGTGAGTGAGTACAGTAAAGGATTGAAATAAATTGTGCCAACAGTGTTTCCTTCCAATTTTGTACCATCTTCCAACACCACAACTCCACCACGTCACCACTTAACATCCGGTGAGTCAAACCCTTTTTGATTTTTTTCTCAAACTTGTTTTAATGCGTTTAAAAACGTATTAATGTAGTCAAAGCTAAGACATCAGAATGAGTAACCATTAGGTCTACGGGCTATCTAACAATCTGCACCCCGCACTCACAAGGGAAATGATTTATCTAGCTGTGCGACTGGCGTTATCGGCCCTAATGTATGGGTTAACTTGGATCTGGGCATTTCACTTCTTATCGCCGCTTTAAGTATTTGCAAACGCTACCAATGTTAGATCTATCACGATTACTAGAATTATAATTTAGATTTGATATCGCAATGTTGATTTGTAAAGTTA
Source organism: Papilio glaucus (assembly GCA_000931545.1). Taxonomy (NCBI): domain Eukaryota; kingdom Metazoa; phylum Arthropoda; class Insecta; order Lepidoptera; family Papilionidae; genus Papilio; species Papilio glaucus. The sequence continues at coordinate 61,405 of JWHW01001805.1, forward strand.
TTATCAAGCATTTGTTATTAAGAAAATAAGTTATTTATATCTCGTTTCATAGCAAGATATGATTGTGGTAAACAAACTTCATTTAAGATGGCGACTATTACATTTTTTATACTCACATCGGAAATGTTGTAATTTTGTGAAAATCGTTTGTTTACAAAAATCACATCTTGCTGTGAAACAAGGTATGTTTGCGTAAGAATTAAACATTTGACTTATGAAAAGTCACTGTATCTGTTGGAAAAAGTTAACTCTTTCTCATATTTTGTGACAAATATCGTCCATCATCGTATAACATATTAAAAAAAACAAAAAGGCTTCGGACATCGCGGACACGATCCTGTCAGCGTTCTAATGTACATCCATGCCATGAAAGTGATCGATGGACGTGGGCAAAGTTCCCAAGCTTGTACCCTGAGTAGTATTCATCCATAAGGCCTTTTAAATAAATGGGCACAATAATATTTGGCAATTTGGGAGGTATTAGGGTCGTAAGATTCGTAATAAAACGTGTATACAAGAGCGGATCCATTGCCTTATTTAGCAATTAAGCTGTTACAATTGTCGTTGTGCCGTTATTTTTACAATCGGCACGCGTGCGGCGCGGCGCGGCGCGGCATGAATAAGACATGAGGCAATTACGGGCGCCGATAACTTCAGCTACGTTTAAGCAAACAGATATCAGAGGGCGCGCCGTGCGGGCCGCAGAAATATCACGTTTGTTTTGTTTAATTAAAGCGCCATTTAATGAGAGAATATGCAAATGAGGATGAAACATTACCCTCGCCATATTTATCTTATGTTTCTACTTCGTTCGAACTGATATATTTTTTTACATTTAGAAAATCTTCATTTGATAAAAATAAAGTAATCTTCCACGTGTGATACCGGCTGTGAAGAGATAGTAGTCATTGCTCGCACCTATTACTTAAATAGTCGAGGTAGAGCCCGCATCACCTGTTGCACGAATGCGCCGGCTGGTGCAATACCACGACCTCACAGAAAACAGGCGTGAAGTAGAAGAACTCTGCGTTTCGTCTGATGAGTGAGGTGCCAGTTGCCTAATAGTAGTCCTCTTCATCCTTTTCAAATAAGGATGGAATGGTTAGCATGTTTTTAGAAGTTATAGCATTATAATTAAAGTTTATATGGTTAGCACAGTTATGTTGCCCTTGTCTTGACTGCTATTGAACACGCGTGGTTGATGGATTGCTAAGATATTCCATGATCGTTTCGGCACGCGTTCGACATTTATACGTTTAAAAGCTGGCGCTTGCCAGTGTTGAAACCTATCATATAATAATAATATTTTTTTCTATTTTTATATATTCAACTCTTGGTTGAAAATTGTATGCCTCGTTACTCTTTTCAAATTCCCCTTTCTGTTTCAGATAATTATTTTCTTGTCTTTCATCATTTTGTTAGTAAATATGAACAGGCGAGTGCGTGCAGTGCGCAATCTCTGCATTAGTTACAATTTGACCGTGTCATGTCACGTCACGTCACGTCACGTGCGTCGCCCGACAAGTGTCGCCGCATGAATAACGCATGAGACAATCATCCGTCTCCCCTGAAACTTTGGACACGTTTAGACAAGGCGGGGCAATAGGGGATGCTTTAAAATCTTCATAGTTAAACTGTATTTAGCAATCAGTGATGAGTATTTATTTTGACGTAATAGAATTGTTAATAAATAAACAGGCGCACAAGAAGAGATTACTCCTGGGGAATATTTCCGTTCGGTATATGTAGGGTTGACAAATGAAGGGTTGAATAGTCGCTCATCTGGACGGATTCTGTACGGTGCATAATGCATACTAATGATATGATTTGACTATATGAACTCGACTAAGATTATAAAAAAAAAAAACATTTTACCGACTATAAAATTATAAAACAAAAAATTTTACCCATTAAAAAATTGTTAAACAAGTGTTAAATAAGTGACAACATTCTATTCATATGCAACAAATTCCTATTTCTTTGCATTCCACATTGCGCTTATTTTATTCTAACAACACATAAATTCCTTAAACATAAAAAGGCTTTTACTATCTTACCCACACCCCTATAAGGGTAAACTATCGCACTAAGATTTAGTATTTCCCTTGAATTCATTGTAACAAAAAGTCAGGAGAATTTACACGCTCGTGTGGTCACATACACATTCTCACGGTACAACAGCTTAAAAACCAGCTCAACTGACAACTAGAGATTTCAAATTCAGTAAAGCAATAAAAAAGATAAGTAACCGGTTCAAAAGCTGTACAAATAACAAAAGGGAATATACACGAGTTGAAAATACAACGCGATACATTGCTAAGTGCGAACAATGCGTCCGCGTCATAGTTTTTGCGCTGCGCATTACAATAATCCTCGGCCGAGAGCACTGAGGACCATTTATCAGTCTGGACGGCTTTTGTTCGAGCACGTGAGTTGTCTCCGAGAAGTCGACGCGCGCTCGCCCACCCAAAGCTGATATTATAACCAACTTTTTGCTTTAACGCGAATACAAATTCAATGCTTCTGTGATAACTTATTTAAATGTATTAAAAAACTCGATTTCGTTAACATTTTGTGTTAGTTAAGATACTTTAGAGATGAAAGTAGCTGACGTCATCTTCACTTCTTTCAACTTTATTTCGTTACTTTCTTACTTTTGTGTGTCTTCCTATTTTTCCTTAACTCGTTCAAAGTTATAATTTTCGTAAACAACGTCTTCGACTCTTCGTCGAGTTTAATTCGACTAGATATCACAATTACGTCCGCACGAGGGGCAAGTACAACTGGTTAGTATTCTCCAGACCGTCGGCAGCCGCACACAGATCTAGGTGATAATTAAATGTCCATCGAAGTTCTGTACGAGGCAGGAACGTATAGCGACCTGACTGTGTGACCGAACACACTCTCTCCAACTGCATTCGGTACTAATTCATTTAACTACAGCACGTCTATGCAGGGGTAAGATAAGTCAATATTGTTCATGTTATGCCGACATAGACCGAAGTGCTTGTTCAATCGTTATTAGAATTTCATATCTTGAATAAACTCGTAGCGATACTTCAAGTTAAGGAACAGAATCAGGGACGATGCTTGCCTATGACACCTCACTTTTATATGTCTTTATGAGGTACAACTTATCAAAAGCGAGAAACCTCCGAAGCCTGTATGAAAGAGAACGAATTTGAATTTAAATAACTTGACTCTGATGTGTTCTGTAAATTACGCATTCCACGACACTCGCCGGCGAGCGGGCGAGCAGGCGAGGAGGCGAGCGGGCGAGCGGGCGAGCGGGCGAGCAGGCGCCGGCATAACTTCAAACGCGTGTATTCAACACGTGCGCGCCGACATGTCGTATACCAAATTGTCTATTTTAATTTTTCTTTTCATCTCCTATGGATCTAAGCGAAGCAGTATTGGTATATTTCCATAATAATATGAGACGTTGTGATTAGTTCTTGTGCATGTGAGAGTATATTATAAAGATTTCGTCTTATGAATACCAATTTAGTATCGGTTACGTAACGTCGACCAGCTTCGGGTATAATCTGAAAACAACAATTAGACTTAAAATGTCATCGCTGTTAAAGAAATACCTATTAATCAAGATGCAGATCTTCTTTGAATTGTGATGATGCACATTAAAATACAAGAAAATTTTTGTTCCTCGACTTTATACCTCCTATAAAATTCTTAACTTTATTTTCACACGAATCCTATTTTAGAAGTAAAAATCGTAGCCATCCTAATTAAATGTTGTTTCTTAGTTTTCTTAGAATAGACTTGTATACCAAATTCGGTACGCCGATGATGTATGTAGTCTTTTTTTTTATTTGGAAGTTCTAATTTTCAATAAAAACGAAGACCACTTAAATTTTTTAGATTTAAATACGCTCGAGAATCTTTATCGCAATGAAATTTATTTTTCTGTAAGTCTCTGGCGCGGCGCCACCTCCCGCGAGGAATTAGCAACACCTGCAGCAGATAAATGCCTTTAATTACCTTTGTAACACCTTCCCCCTCCGCTCGAGGACCCGGCTTAAACATTACAAGTTTTTCCGCGGATTTTCCTCAAGCTATTTGTTGAACTGAGTTCAACATCCTGTAGCGACTAATGTTTTACTTCAACTGACTTCGTGCCTACCGTTTGTAATGGTTGCCCTGGTTTATTGTCTCGAGAACTATTCTATACATCGTTTATATAGTGTCAACCATTTGCTCAATAATATATATAGGTACCATTCTTATTTATATTTATTATATACTGTTTACCTAAGGATTAGATGGAGTTGTCAATCGTTGAGTTTGAATTTACTTTATTGAAGGAATAAAATAGATAAATCACAAATTATTAGAATAATTAGTACAGTGCAGTGGTCATTGGCGGCCCCACTCGAAGGGACACGTCCACTTCAACCGTGCAACAAACCCTTGAGTACAGCTCACGGCGCGAAAGTCCAATAAATTATGTAATTCATAACAACTATGCCTTTATTAAGACATAAATATCTATTTACATATTTTATCGAGGAACGATCGCGGCTAATTAATTTCTGAAATTGTGGGATACAACGCAACGCACATTCGAGTTTCGTGCGATTATTTTATGTCTTTTTTATTTAATGCAATTACAAAAGAAAACTGCATATTTCATTGTAGACACATTTTATATGTAGCGACAACGTGGTCACTCTGTATTATTGTAATCTTGTATAACTTCAGTTCAGTCGTCCTCAGCTTGCCCCGACTTTTGTACAAATGACTTCGTAAAAAGGCACCTTAAATCGTTTTTACCTTCGCGTAGTTCCATATCTGAGAGAAAATTAGCGGCACCTGACGCAGATAAACGCTTTTAATTACAGTTTTGTACCTTCTCACCCTGCACCCCGCCAGGCTCCCCGGGGAGCCGTGCGCTGGGGGCGCGGCGCTACGTTAGCTGGGATGAAGACAAAGATTACGTTACGTTACGTATGGCTGTACTCACGTAAAAGTATTATGTAGATTTTTTTAAACTATACAACGACTCGTTGCATTTCAACGCTAGTTAATGTTATTCTAAACATAAATGCATTGCACGTGCTTTTTTTGTGGAAAAAATTGGCAAAAGGTTCATTGATATAAATGGATAGAGGAGGATGAACAAAAAAAAATTATTTCCTTTACCTATCCATACACTCCCCCGTCAGCTCCTCTTCCCTTTCCATCCGTTTCTAATAAGGAAATAGATTTATAATAAGGACTCGCTTTGGGCCGTCTGCACTTCCTGATCAGACGAAATGCATAATACTTCTACTTCTCTATAGAGACCTCTAAGAGAATTGATCGCTGTCCAGTGCCCAGAATGAAACACAGTTTTGCTAGAAAGAAATTGTATTGTAAAATGTATTGTACCTAATATATACAATAAAATAGATAAAGAATATAAAGTTTTGTTGTTGAAGAATTATAATTGATACAGATGTAAATGAATAACAAACACTAGTCCGTGTTGAGTGAGTGTCGGCTCAACCCGCACCTTAACTTCTCCTGGCTTGCGGAACAAGACAGATTTTTTCGAAAATATTTCATGTTTTGTCAATGTCCAATAGACTCGAAGAATTGTCCTCAATGGGATATCGGATAGGAGGATAAACAGTATTGGCAAAACTTTTTAAAAAGCGTTAATAAGCTTGGTCTGGAGACCTAACAATGAGAGCCTGTGTGTAAATTATTTGTACACAAATAGTCATAATAAAGCTATAACGCTTGTATGTTGTCAAATAAACAAATGTCGTACAAGCTTTTTTACGACCCAGTTCGATATGTAACATTATTCTTTTATACCCGCGTCGGATATTCAATAGGGCAGGCGCCGTGCGCCGGCTGTATCGGGTCTTCACGCCTCATTACTTTCGTCACTCAGCGCTATCCAACACCAAAAAACCCACGTCGTGCTCGTTGTAGATATTGTATGTTGACGGATATATCCGACGATCGCACGTGTCTTTTAACTTTTAACCGTTGATACCCTTTTCGAATGAACTACATATGTTCTATAAGGGTTTTAGGGTCCTGTTGTATAACCATAAAAACTATTAAGTTTTGCTTAAAGAAACATTATACGGAGTTGTAAACATAATTAACCTTTCTTCGATCACCTGGATTATTTCTTAACTCCCCCTTATGCCCTATTTTTTCATACATTCAGAAAGCGGTCAAGTGCGAGTCGGACTCGCGCACTAAGGGTTCCGTACCATTATCTATGAGAACGGCAAAAAAATGAAGTTTGTTATATAGTAGCTCCCTAAATACTTATTTTGTTCTGTTGTTTAGTATTTGTTGTTATAGCGGCAACAGAAATACATATACGTTAGTCTGTGAAAATTTCAACTAACTGACAGAACAGACAGACGGACTGATAGCGAAGGCTTAGGGTTCCCGTTTTACCCTTTGGGTACGGTACCATAAAAATGAGTATCCTCTGTTGTCTGGGTATGGTATCATACTATAGTGGTACATAGATATGAGCAAGGTCTTCTGACTATAAGGCCGAGCAACCATCCGCTGGCTTGCGTAATTCTAAATACATTTGTAATACTAGTTTAGAATATATCTGCATAAAATGTAATAAAAGTATTAAAGGGTAACAATGTTCGTTCATGAAAGCTATTCATCCGATATCTTAGCTTATTTTTATATCGAGCGTGGAACAATTCTTCCGCTACATTATTTTACGGCGATGTTCGCGTCGCGACTCGCGCTCTCCCATGTGCTGGAGTATAGGGTCGCGTATCGGCCTCTCACTCCATTAGCTCTCTGCCTACACCGCAGCACAGCATTGCTTCATCGTACGATACTTATTGGATATCGATTTAAACTTAAATTGATTTAATGTAATGCTGTTAGAATAGCATTACAAATAACTCGTAGCCTATCTTTTAAAGCGCTACTAACTAATGTCATTGTAGAATTTAAATGTTGCCTTGTTTGTAACTGGTGCGTAGCATGGCATTTGTGATTTGATTTGGCAAAAAGAACTCGTGATTTGCGCTCTCCCAAAAGGTTGAAGGATGATGTTGATAAATATAATTTTAATTCAGTTTACGACTAACAGAAATGTCACAAATTCAGCGTGAAAATAAGAAAAGTTTCGTAAGGTTAACTTAAATATTTATAGCTTATATCGTCGCTATCGCAGCTGAAAGTAACGTTTTCAATACTCTAAGATGAAATTAAGTTTTCGCTTTCCGGTACATCTAGATGGCATCGGAGAGGTCCGGGGACATAAATCTCCGGCGCGGCGGTCGCGGCGGTCGCGGCGCGGCGTTTATCGGCGCCCAAAACCTCGGCTATTTCGTTGCTTTCAATTCGATTTTCATTTTATGCAAAGACGATCCAATTTTCGACGGGCGGGGCAACGAGGACGCTAGAGAGACTTTCAATCGGGATAATGCCATAGAAGAATGATCTAAATTGAATTCGTTTCGCGAGCGCCCTCCCCGCGCCCGCGCTGCGGACCCCATCCTCCGAATACCTCCCGACTTAAAGGGCTGCGATTCAGCGAAAATTGTCGTCCTCGGTTACGTCCCTAGGATTTTTATTAAATTTTCCGCAATATCTCGCTAGATCGACGTCGCGGAGAAAGGACAATGGTAGGGGCGAGGACGAGGCGGCGCACGGCGCGGACCGTCTTTGTGTAGCAATGAAAGATATTCAAGAAACGGTTTTATCTTCGGAATCTACAGCGGCGCAATATCCCATCTTTATTTGGTGCCAGTTTGAGTTTATTTTTGTCGATCAACTGGTCAACGACTCGCTATAAAATTTTATTCCAACATTTCTATAAAGTGGGACCGCTTGGATTCCTTTATTTCTCTGTTTTGTTTTATACTTACGTTGCATCTGAAAACTTCTTTCGCAAATAATCTTTCCGTATTGCAATATTAAATAATATTGTTAATACTGCAATTATGTTTTTTTAATGCTCATCATAAGTAACAATAGGAATGAGATTTGTTTAGCGAATTCGACGAAATCGTGAATGAACTCGGTCGACGCGCGCCGAGCGCTACTGTCGGCAGCTTCTACGAAATATCAGCGCGACCTGCTTTAAGTGGGTTTCAACTGTCGAAAACATTACAACAGATAAAACATATTGTCATCTCGGTTTTTTAAAGAGAAATATAGAGATAAAACTTGTATAAAACTATAAAAGTCGGTGGCAGCATCAGCTAAGGAAATACCAATATACGAGGATGCTTTTATACTAGTGACCCGTCCCGGCTTCGCCTGGGTACCTCTAAATATGTAGATCCGATCGCTACCAAACACAGCTGACACCGACTCCAAAAACAAATATGATTAAGAATTTATTCTTATGTTTAATTGCGTAAAATTATTTTATAATTTTAAGTGCATTTCTTATTTTTGAATTTTTTCAAAGTCGGTTTTGTTTTTGTTTAAAAGTTTTTTTATACTTAAGTAGTAGTTTTTATAAGTAAATTATCAACCATGTAGCAGATTCGTTGCGGTCCTGACTCTAGGCGCCCCCTCTAACTTGTCGGAGTTATTAAACTCATAATTCCATTACGTATAATTGGGCCGCGCTCGATCGGACAGCATTAGCTGTTGTAAGCCGCTTAGCGTCAATCTGTGCCTGTGCGGACGCCATCATAGCGATCCTAATGCTATCACAATTAATACTTTCTTTACGCTCCTAATACATTTTCTCGTTCCAGATATTATGCTTTATACTGGACTGGTATTAATATGATTTGAAGACACATTTACTTCGTTAGAAGTAAATTTATTTGGTCATAACTTAGTAAAGCAACTAGCATCAACTACTTTCGTTGTCTTTATAAATACCTAATTACTTTCAACAATTACTTTTTTATCAAACGATCCTGTGCCAAACTTTCTTACCTCTTTGTTTCACGATCCTATCGTTTGCCAAATCTAGAGATCTCGGACATAGTTTTGGACGCGCGAGGTTCTACTACAATGGCTAAAAATCTAAGCCAGTGATCCACTGAAAGTTCAGTAGTTCACTATTTAGAGCGGCTGTGTGGAGGGTTCAAGTTGCTATGATGATCGCCAACCTTCGTTAGAAGATAACACCTAAAAAAGAAAAGTTAAGTTTATACCCAAACATTCTTCCCTCTTATATTGTTCAGCGATCAGTGTAAAATCTATCACTGGTGTCAGGCAACTTGCCTCGACAGATCGATGCAGTGGCGGGCCGCTGACCGCTCGTGGAATGCATTAACTTCGAAATTTGATCTGCGCTCATTCATCTTCCATATTTACTCAGTATTTGGTCAACCTCGTGCTTCCGATTTTGTTGAACTTTATTTTAATGGAAGCAATATAATGAGGTTAAATTTTTTCTCGTTCAAGTGCCGTCGTCAGGAATTACCTTTGTTTGACTTTAAATACTGACTTAATGAGACATGTTACATAAATCTCTCTTTAAATCAAAATAATGAAACAATTTAAATATAGTTGTAATGCTGAAGGACAGTTTTACCTAATTTTGTTTGTTCCTCACGATGTTGTTAGTCTTTCGATGTAAAAGTTCTCGGCGATATTGACTCATGTCGGAGTTGGAAGGTGACTCAAAGACGTCTGCCCGGAAATTGGATCGCTCCTTTTTATGCTACAGATTCCGAAGAAACGGAAAAGTGCGGCCGCGAGGGTTACTGAAATGGTTAATAGTCGATAGTGGCTGCGGACGGAAATGAGATATTCAACTGGACTTAGTATCCATTCAGTGGCGCGGCTTCTGGAAGATATAAATGTTTAGTGTAAAAACAGATTGAGTTGCTTTAATGTAATATTTATAGATGAATATCGTTTAGTGTTTTTAAAATGTGTTGTAAAGATATCGTCTAATTTCTTTTTCACAGGTATGTACTGCATTTATCAATTTATTTGGAGCTCCACTGCTTGGTAAGTCATTTTAATATTTCTTGTCTAGTTTATTCTCACTTTATGATACTGGTAAAATATTTAAAGTAGAAGTGTAGATGAATGGACATGGAAGGAACAACAAAATACTGCCAGTAAAGAATATTGTTATGTCTGATACTTTTCAAATTTGTCTTTTTTTATTAATTAACACAAACGTTAATAAAAATCATGGACCAACAGCATTAACTGGATACTATTTATTTTGTTTCCCTTTGAATAAATACGGAGATTGATAAAAGAAAATATTCCAGATAATATGACGTGTACAGATTAACGAACAATAAATTCCTTCTCTGGTGGCGCCACCGTCGCGACGCGCGCAATGGAGCGGGAAATTGAAACTATTATGACATGTCTTGTGTCTCTCTTTTTGTCATACTATATCGATAAATAACCTTTCTATCAATTTATGCCACTTCACTCGTCGAAGCGTTATGGAAGCAACAAATACTTTGCTCAAAGCTTATGAAATAATAAACAAACTAAAGTTTTATTATACATATTTTGTTTATTGCCCGAATTAATTTCATTATTTTACCCTTTATAACATAAAATATATCTACTTCAGGTTAATGTACCTTTCTAACGAACAAGGAATTTTTAAAATCGGTATTAAATTTCCTGGCGAGTTTACCCATTAAAAAAAAACTAATCTTTTCAAAGAATTTAAGGGAAAATTATTCATAATCGCCATCTACATTCTATCAGTTTTCATTTTAAGAGCCCGCAACAACAACATCTGTTGCACGAATGGGCCGGCTCGACCGGTGAAATACCACGACCTCACAGAAAACAGGCGTGAAGTAGAAGTACTTTGCGTTTCGTCTGATGAGTGAGATGCCGGAGGCCTAATTTCAGTCCTCTTCCCCTTCCCACCCTTTCCTCATAAGGATAGGATGGGAACGGGAAGAGGATTGGACGGGGAGGGGTTAGTGGGGAAAAGAAAATATCCTTATTCCTGTCTACGCCCTCCTCTGTCCATTAAAGATAGGCAACGCATCTTCAACACATTTGCTTGTTGCGGATGTCTATGGGTAGCGTTCACTTAACATCATTTGATCCGCTTGCTCGTTTGTTGTACCTTATACCATAAAAAAAAAATACTATTAAATGCTCGAGCACGCGCACTACACTCTTGACCAATCAGACTGAGCCATGTTGCGGCGCGAATTACGATTGGCGGAGAGCACACTTCGCGCGCTAATTTTTCGAGCT
>JWHW01001805.1:74152-88569 GCA_000931545.1 Papilio glaucus
GCGCGACGGCCGCTCCCGCCAATTTGATTTGAAGACATTAACCCGCCAAATTTCATATCGCACGCACAGACATCAAACTATATGAAACTTAACGCTTTTTATATATTTTTATAATTCTGTAATTATGTATATGGCAATAAATAGATAATTTTTGCAAAAGTAAGCGACATACGTTCACACTACGTGTACCTACTCGTATATCTCAAGATTGTCAACCATCTATTCTCCATTAAGACTGTATTAAAAGTAAATTTAGTAGTCCATTAGGACTGGATCAATGGACGACGAGGCGACTGGCCCGCGTCCAGCGGTGGGCATAAATCATGCGAAGTATCGGCGTAGTCGTGAGGAGCTATTGTAGTCAATGGAGGTTCGACTTCGGATGGAGCATAAAGTTTGATTTATTGCTTGTGATCGTGAATGTATTATTTGAATAATTCCAATTATATCCTAAATTTCTGACCAGATTTATTTATTGGCATCACTCAAAGGTAGCAAGCAAGAAAATACACATTGTCGATGTTTTTTTTTAAATCGCCTTGATACCGTACAGCAAAAAACATTCACAAATTACTAAATAAGAACGGTGTTTCAAAACATATTTTCCTTTAGAAACTTTGCGCCTTTGAAGTTAAATCGGATGTATTTTATTTATTTAAATTCTCCACAAAGCGCCTTCTGTTTCGGATCATTTTATCCTCGCTTTTATATATTTATCTCGCATCATTTATTCCTTGACGAATGAGAGAATGGAAAAAAATTTGCGAGAAATGCGGAAGTCGGTTTACGTGCAATTTCATCTGCGTATTTGACGCTCAGCGCGTTAGGGGCGCGCTCTGATCCTTTATCTTCATTTTAACACGTGGCGCAGGGTTGTCACTCGCAGGTTACTTACCGTATCGTTTACTCGAAACGTTTGTAAACAAGGTTGCTTGTAATATGTTGCTATATTTAAATAATACTTATGGTATTGTGTATTTTAATTCACTCAACGATATCGGTTTCTACTAATCTTTTATAAAACAAAGTCGATTCCGCCGTCTGTTCCTTTAGATCTTTCAAACTATACAACGGATTTTAATGCGGTTTTCATTAGTAGACAGAGTGATTCGAGAGGAATGTTAGGTACATGCATATTATAGTAGAAAAGCCGAATATTACAACAAATTGAATATCTTGGGAGTTATCGCAAAATAAAAACAAGCGCGCGCAAAAATAAATAAAGCTGAACGAAGTTTGCCGCTTCAGTTAGTTTGTAATAAAACAGCTCTTACCGTACCGTACCGTATCCGTTCTTTTAATAGGGTTGTCAAATACAAAAAATTACATGACTCTAAATTTTCACTACAAGACACGATATAATCTGGAGTTTCCAAATTTGATTGCAGACCATGTGGTCACTAGGCTCTCGTGAGATTAGATCCTCAAGCAACGGTAACACCAAGGGCAAGACAGCCTTGAGGCGGGAGTCTGACATGAGGTTTAAAGCATTTATCTAAATAGACGAAAGGTTTTAGAACAATGTGAGCTGACGCACGCGCGCTATTAGTTGGATCGATTTAGATAAGCAGGATGACGTGACAGTGTTCAGTATTCGCTACAAGTGTAGTTAACTTAACTTCGTCGTCGCGTTCAGTTTGTCAGAAGTGTGGAGCACAAGACTCCCTCCGGCGCGTTTGCTTCTTAATTCTTAATTTTATCTTTCTATGTATTGTATATGTAGGTATGTGATAAACGATTTATTGTCCAACCCCACATATACCTACTGTATCTAAAAATATTTTAAATAAAGAAGTAGTAAATGACTAATACGGAAGCATTGGTATAGTTCGCAGTGACTACAATCCGCAGTTCATTACAATTTTCACAAAAGAGTATCCAGTGAAGGCTCAATGGGATAGCTTGACACTATGGGGCGGATAAATCATAATGCAGCCAACTGCATAGTGCTCGAGAGGTGCAATTGTACTCAGAGCCCAATATGATTAAGCGACTGCGAAACGAAAAGCGAAAAGCGAAACTGGCTTCATATAATGCAGGTTTCAAGACAGTTTAATTCTTCTGTTCGCTTTACTGACAGCAAAATGGTATTATAAACTTGAGGTTTGTGACTATACTCTATTGTGAAGAAAATTATTTCCGACAAAATCATCTTTATTCAGAAAGATCTCACATCTTTTGGTTTTGGCAAATGAAATTATCATCACCGAATATTGATGTCCCCGATTGATAAAAAACCATCTAAATCGTTTTCGATAGTAATAATTTATCAAAATCTATTGCGTGGTTGTGTTGTCTATTGATCATCAATTAACAATGCAAGGAGCAATGTATGTTGCAGCTTTATTCCTCTCCGTATGAAAATGTTTGACCGAGGGCCGAAGTGTGCACACGTAGGGACAGGATACAATTAGCAGCGACACGTCACACTTAAGCAAAATATATGATGTTTATGTATAAGCCGCGCAACAAACGCGAGCTGTTTATTTGAAGGCGCTCGGAGGTCACGTTTCATATGACTTAACTTTGACCCCGCTACGTGCGCCGCGTGCGGTGCGCCGCCGCGGGGCCTTTCAACGTTTTCTTTGAATATTTTCCACGATATAATGAATATTATAAACTCAAATATAATTCATATCAAAGCTTATGTATTATGTAAATTATAATGTTATAATCGCGAGTTGATAATGTGCTGGAACCTTGTCAAATTTACATCCACGTGACGTCAGCCGTAACTGAAAAGTATAGTTAGCAAAATAATTCTAATATGTAGTAAATTTAATGTATTAATAATTATTGTCAATAACATAGGTATATAATAATTTTATGTATATTGTATAAAAATGAAAAATGTCTCTTATACGCCGATGACCAGGTCTTGTTTGCGTCATCGGCGGAGGACTTACAACTTATGCTGAATGTAGTGAATGATTCATTAGAAGATAAAGGCATGAAGATGAATGTAGATAAGACGAAAGTAATGGTGTTTGAAAGAGAACAGAGTAAGACAGTAATTGATATAAATGTTAACGGTAAAGAAGTAGAACAGGTGGAAGAGTTCGTGTATTTGGGGTGTATGTTTAGTAGAGATGGTAGGCATGTTAAAGATTTTGAACGACGAGTGAATGCAGGAAATAAAATGAATGGGGCTATAGGTACAGTAGTGAGGAGTCAGAATGTGTCTATAAAGGCTCGTCTGGCAATACACAATGCTATACTAGTCCCTACTTTAATGTATGGAAGTGAGAGTTGGGTTTGGCAGGAAAAGCATGCTAGTAGAGTTAATGCCGTTGAGATGCGATCCTTAAGAAGTATGTTAGGCGTGACATTGAATGATAGGATTAAAAATAGCATTATAAGGGACAAGTGTGGCTTAAAAGTGGATGTTGTTACTAGAATTGAGAAAGGTATGCTTCGGTGGTTCGGGCATGTTGAAAGGATGAATGAAGAGAGAATATCGAAACAAATTTATGTAGCAAAAGTGAGTGGCAGTGTTGGTAGGGGACGCCCTAGGAGAACTTATATCGATCAGATTAGTGGCTTACTAAAAAAGGGCGATATAAGGAGCACCCATAACCGACGAGCATGTATGCGTAGATGTATGAGTGTAGAAGAAGCGAGAGACGTGTGCCAGGATCGCGCCAAATGGAAATCCATGATCTCTGCCTACCCCTCTGGGTTACGGGCGTGAGCGCATATTTTATTTTTATAAAAATGAAACCTATTATTAATAATTAATAATCTATTTTCGGGTGATAAAAGTCTGCCAGTTAAGTTGGTGTCCTTATATAAACCAATGTTGATTCCGCGCTGTGATGAAGAATTTATACTGGCTTGTAGCAGGTTAATATTTTTAATATCGCCATGTCATTAATGTTTTTGTTAAAATTATTTTAATTTCTAAATATATAAGATCGGTCGCCTAATCTTATATTTTGCAGACGCTACCTGAAATTAACGAACCTCTCCACAAGTCTTAATATGTTTTTCTTATTAATCTTAGTTATGTTTAGCAATTAGGTTATAACACACGATATCTCGCTAGAGGTTACTTTGTAACACGGAGAAGACAAGTAAATCTATACATATAATAAAAATGTAACTGATCAGGCCTTCATAGGCTCAATAAAACCGAAAACAATGATTATTAGAATTTTTGTCTGTCTGTCTGTGCGTTTGTTACCGCTAATCTCAGGAACGACTTAATCGATTTGGGTGCGGTTTTCACTAACACAGCTAGTTATCAAATAATACAAATCAATAAGAAAGACAACTCAACATCGATGCACGTACATAAATCTACCATCGGCGTGCGCGCAGGTCGCGTGGGCCGCGGCGTGCTCTGCCGGCGACGCGGTGCATGTCTCGGTACATATTTCATCGTAAACATAGTTCACCTGTGGTTTATAGGACACGCTGAAACCCGCATAGGAGAAAATCTATCTATTTCCTGAAATAAAAGCCGAAGAGTTGGTTTCTCTCTCTCGAGTTGGAATCTCAGGAATACCAATCGGATTTTAAAAAATATGCCTACATTTGACATTATATTTACCAATGATGGTTTTAGGCTATTTAATAACACGCTACAACCCTTTGGAGCCGAGCAAAAAGGAATTGAACGCTAAGCAAGATCGATGTTGTAGAGCGGGCGCGCAATGCGATGCGACGCGGTGGGTCAATAAAAGTTTCCCACGAATAATAATTATGTTGTCTTATCTAATTCGATTGTGGCGAAAAATGGTATATACTAATACTATAAGAAACAAAACAAAAATACTGTCTATAGAAATCAGCCGTTTTTAGTAGGCTTCGTCACTGCATGGCCTCCTCTTCAAGAGAGGGAAAGGGCCAAAATCCACCACGCTGGCCCAGTGCGGGTTGGTCGATATTTCCTAATTGTATAGTAACAGGTAACCTGGTTTCGTTTAAGGTAAACAGCGCGGCGGCTGAAACCCTGGCCAGAGTTATAATAATCACATGTTAGCAAAATAAGTCTAATATATTGTGATACATAAGGGATGATAATACGTAATTACTGCAAATTATAGAAAGAAATAAACCGTATTGAGTGTTAAAATTTTGTATATAACACGCTATAATGTTTGTGTATATAACTGATTTCTCTTTAACACTATTTACTATATAACGAGTAGACCTAGACAAAGCGCACAAAGATTAGCATCCGTTGTGGCGCGAAAGGTGCAACAATTTAATTTTCTCCAACGCCACTAAGCCTTGCAACCTGGAGTAACGCTCTAGAGTCTAGATTCATCAATTCTGGAGTCTAGACGCCCGATAACCTTACCATAATTAAATTACGACTGCCTTGCAACATGCTAATTTTTCATACATATTGCCTGCTAGTACCTTAGCAAAATAAAATACGATGCTTCTTACAGATTTTTTTTTATATTAAGGATACTTTGAGGCCCTCTTATCTTTATCTTTCAATACTTCACAAAATCTTTTCAATAAAATATCTTTAATTTTTTCCCGTTTCGCATTCGGGCTGAGTTGTTGAGGAAAATATCTGTTTCCCTTAAATAATCTTCTTTTACAGATTGTGATTATTTTTGATAAATAAAAATAAAGAAAACATTCAACAGTCCTCAAACAAAAAATAAAGAAAAATTTCTATAAATTCGAAATGTTCGCGAATTTTATGAATGATATCTTCATTGAAAAAGAGTCTCCATTGAAACATTGAAAGGCAGACACAAGCAACATAACAGCAAAACTCTTTGATATCACAAACTACAATATCTGGGTCATAAAATGAGCAACGATAAGCACAACCTTCTCCGGGTAATATAGGGAAGATACAAGAAAAAGACCACTGGAAGTAGACGAACCTCATGGCTCGAAGGACTTCGGTTATGCTACTAATCACCGCAACCTTGTTCTACGCTAATGAATCCAAAACCCATATATGACGAGACCGTCCTCCAGTAGGAGATGGCACCTCGATCAGAACAACAGACTTTTCGTTCGTTATACACACAAAAAAAGAGACAAGAAAAAGTCATTATTTTTTATTGTTTAAGAAGCCCCCGTTAATATCAGCCCTTATACATATAGATAACTAGGATATACAGAGACACGATACGTCATCGCTATTGTTCGCATTATGTATGTACTTACTGTACGTATTTATGTTTTTATGTAGTATATCATTAAGTATACGAAATATTACTGCAAATTAACTTAGTTTTGCTCTATAAATATTGCTGTAAATAAACTTAGTTTTGCTTAATAAATATTGCTGTAAATGAACTTAGTTTTGCTCTATAAATATTACTGTAAATGAACTTAGTTTTGCTCTATAAATATTACTGTAAATGAACTTGTTTTTGCTCTATAAATATTATCGTAAATGAACTTAGTTTTGCTCTATAAACATTACTGTAAATGAACTTAGTTTTGCTCTATAAATATAACTGTAAATGAACTTATTTTTGCTCTATAAATATTATCGTAAATGAACTTAGTTTTGCTCTATAAATATTACTGTAAATGAACTTATTTTTGCTCTATAAATATTATCGTAAATGAACTTATTTTTGCTCTATAAATATTATCGTAAATGAACTTAGTTTTGCTCTATAAACATTACTGTAAATGAACTTAGTTTTTCTCTATAAAACTGCGACTTAAATAAGCAATGTAATAAATTTATTTCGTAACTTATTCTCAAAGTAACGAAAATAAATCGTCAACACTGAAACCTTTTGTGAAAATTGTTCAGTGAACGGAGCCAGCCCTCAGGGTCACGTAGCGATACAGACTTAAGTTCGACCTTACCTGACGCGACCTGTGTCGGGAATCTGAGGACGCTCTATTTCAATCGTAAATACTTCTCCTGACTGGAAATCTTTTAATAATATTATCAAGGACTAAGTTAGTCTATTCAATTGTTCCTTTAAATGTATAAATGGATTCAGTGTAAAGCAATGTTAAATGTATTTATTAGAATGATATATTTTTGCCAGAAATATTTAAGATGTTGTATCGAAAGCACTTTTGGAAGTTATCTACCATACCTTACTGTGCGGAAATGTGCATTTAAAAATTCGAAAGCATCAAAATCCATATTATATAGTTGTACTCGTATAACATCGTCCTTCTCCCTACATACATATAGCACCATACACATGCGAAGGAGGGAGAAGGTATACGAATATTATTCGTAGTTTGCGATGCAAGCGCTGTACACAACTTATCGCGCGTGCGATCAACCGACAAATGGAAAAAGTATTGTATCTTGTACACTTGGGTTTTGTTGTTCCCAATTTTAAAATAACAATATGAGATTATTTCTCTGTATAATTTTTAAATTTATTTTAGAATAATACCACTCTCTCGGATGAGCCAGTGTCTTACGCGGCCACCAACACGCGCTAACTATAGAAAGTGGTATCATGCACCTCTGAGTTTTATTTTATTTTTTTAGGTACACAGATAACAGTGGTAGAGCCTGCAGCAATATCTGTTGCAGGAATGGGCCGCCTCGACCGGTGCAACACCACGTACTCCTAAAAGACAGGCGTGATGCAGAAATATTCTGTGTTTCGTGTGATGAGTGAGATGCCGGAGGTCCTCTTCCCCGGCCCATCATTTTATAATAAGGGAATAATAGGAAGGGGAAGAAGGATTGACGGGGGAGGGTATGGATAGAAAAAGGAAATATCCTTTTTCCTGTTCATCCCCTCCTCTGTCCATTAAAAGTGGGTAACGCATCTGCCACTCATTAGCTTGTTACAGATGCCTATGGATATATCAGGTGACCCGCTTGTTCCGTTTGCCACCTTCTTTGAAAAAAATACACAAAATATTTTTCAATCTTTTCTATTTACACATAAGAAATGTAACTTTAACAACTAGATCGTTAACCCAATATATACACAGCGTGCGTTATATAAATCAAAATATACAGTGCGATAACAGTTGACAGCTTGGTTATTGCAAAGAAAAGATAAATCGAAACACTAGAGTGTTCGGGCCACGTGATACGTATGGTGGCCATTATGGTGACGCCGCCTTCAATTCCCTATTTAAATGACAATCAAAATGAACGAAGCGACAATGGGCGCACTTCATTAGAATTGAATCAGTGTTTGGTAAACTGCTAGCTGACCGAGGGGCTGCAGAGTGACGCTGCAATGCACCCCATCAGACAAGAGAGTATTACCACATTCTGTATTGATTGCCGCCTCGGACTACCATCCGGACTTATTAAGTCCACACACACGACAGAAGCTTTTCGTTATGCAACAGCTAAATATTTTGATGAGAGCATTTCCTTCTGCATACCGAAATTTGAAACTCTAAAACTTTGAAGTACAAGCCAACTGAGATTCAGAATAGTCAAATTAAGGCATCATCGCTACGTAAGGGTATCGTGTATTTAGTATGAACAGGGCTAAATGGACAACAATCCGAAGTAAGAACTAGTGTATACTTAGATTGTAGCAAAGCCTTGCGTCGACGAGATAAACCCATATAAAAGTAGAAATAACAGTAAATCCCCTGGATACGGTTATTCCGACGCAAATGCACGGCCGCCGGCACACTTGCCGGGACATTGCGAAGCGCCTTCGCATTTTTACACCTCTTTGTGCCGCGCTCCGGGTAATCCGCCGTTTATATACCGCACATCGCAACCATTGGAGCGAAATAACATCTAACCTGCCGTTAACATATGATTATAGGAACGTGATCGTATTGTAAATTATCTGCTAAGGATCGAGTCTAGGTTTAGAAGTGTACTACAGGGCTAAATTTTATCCACAAAATATTGGGAGAATAAATTATTACTTCCTATCATATTCACTTACTATTACGCTAATTTTATTACTGAAATAAATTTGTAAGTCGAATTTTAGAGTGACAGAGCCCGCAACGCAAATGTTGCACGAATGGCCCGGTCCGACAGGTGAAATACCACGACCTCACAGAAGACAGGCGTGAAGTAGAAGTATGCTCCTGCGTCTCGCCTGATGAGGGAGGTGCCGGAGGCTTAATTTCCGAACTCCTCCCTTCCCATCTTTTCCTAATTAGGATGTGATAGAAAGGGAAAGAGGATTGGACGGGGGAGGTGATGGATAGAAAAAGGAAACATTTTTTTCCTGTCTATCCCCTCTTTTGTCTCTTCTGCGATACATTTAGGTGTTGCGGAATGCCAATGGGTAGCGATAACTTAACATCAGGTGACCCGCTTGTTCGTTTGCAACGTTTTATCATTAAAAAACGCCAACATATTTTAAACTAAAACGATCCTGTCACAAGCCTTTATCAAGTTGAAAATTTAATAATATTCCTATCGTCAATCTTAATACAACGTAGCATTAGATTAATCTCCGCGAGCTGTTTGTTTCGGGCCCTCCATCACTCTCGATAACCTTAATGCGCTCTAAAAGCTCCCATAAGATTACTATTAAAGTGAATTAACCGTGACGTGGCATTACAGCGACGTGTCGACGCGGCCGATCGCGCCTGTTTTATTGTCGCTCAGAGGAACAGGTCCGGTGTGCTTTGTTTATTATAACAATTAATAAGCTTACTCATTTTTATCTTACTGGATAGCCATCGTTATCAGCTTTTCATCGAGCTCGTTGTGCCCCAAATGTAACAGGAGCAGGGAGTAATAGTTTAACAAAGGGTATATTTTAATGCCCCATTAAAATCTTCATAGTTATTTTATACACAAAACCCTAAGGTAATTAAAGTTCTAATAGGTTCCACTTACTCGATTGCTTCTCAACAAGATTGTGTCAAAACTTATTGGGATGTGTTTTTTTAATTGTTTTTTTCTAATTTTCCATTTTATACAATAAATATGTATGTATGTATGAGGATAAGACAGCAACAAATTGAACGAATAGAGTTCTCTGGGCGTCGTGCTCCTCGTCCTGCACCGTGGGTTCGATCCCCGGCGATACACTATTTATTCATTGCGCCGAACAACGCGGCTGAGATTTATGAAGTGAGATATCGCGTCCGCCGCGTATATGAAACATCGATTGGTCGACGATGCTGCGCGTACAGTCGGAGACCATTCATATTGATGTAAATTATCTTGCTGTACTATTTAATCTCAATGCCTTATTTAAAAGCCCTTATTAATTTTAATCCAGTCCAAATCTATGTACTTATAATTAACTCGTTTAGGTAATAAAATCCAGATCGCTTGCTCTAAAAAACTTACATTTTGTGATTTCTGGACTATTTGTTCTACACACAAATTAACCTGATACAAGAAACAAACTATTTCTTTACATATTTTGAAAGTACGTTTAGAATTTTAATCTGTTGAACAATATTTTGTCTAATTGAAACGTTTAGTTCTTGAACCTCGAGCTACACAAAAACACAGCACATTGATTTTTTTTTATTTAAATTATATTTCACGTCATTCTAACCTCAATGGCAGGACAAAAACTCCTTGTGTATAAATTAATGTTTCTCACAAAGTGTGCGGGCAAAGGTTTCCCCAAACACGTCGTACTTACATGTAGCAAGTGTAACCCTTAACAAGTTTTTGTTGAACGCGTTCAAATCGCCGCGTCATCGTGTTTTAAGCATGCCTCTCGTGCGGCGACCACCATTAGGAAGCCCTGGCGTCACTGAGTACATTGACCGAGTGAGAATAAAAGCCAACCTGCCTTCCAACAACGCCACTCTTGCGACATACATTTGTTTCGTTACTCTCTGCATAGTTGTAGACACATACGTCATAAACCTTAACGTAGAAAGTAGGAAAGGAACATAATTACAGGGTGAATTTAAATTCCTTCTTCACTTCTCTTTTTTTCCTCATACAAAATGTACTCATGAGATCTATCGTCTAGTAAATTTGTATTACGTAATTTTTTGTTTTACTTTAATAAAATGGGGAGCCGATACAAAAGTAAAGGTAAGCGATGTATGTACAAGTTCGCCCGAGCGTGTTACTTCCTTCAATTTATGAGACCCGTGCGGATCCCACGGGCGCTGCCAGTCTGCGAGGAGTGCGCTCGCTCCCGCACTGCCCGGCGCAACAACTTATCGCTTTCCGCCTGCTCAAGTATTGCCTGATAGACTCATTGTTGTGTTTGTTATGTAGTATTATATATTGTATTGTATATCTGCTTTATTTGAATTGAAAATTACAACCCTTTCACTGCCATACTTATCAGACTGTTTAACACAAAATATGACTTGTTTTTTTCTCTGTTCTTGAGGTCTTATAAGGGACAAAGTAAATACAAATGCAATTCTTTAGCATTGACATTATAGTAGTAATGAATTCGGAGTCTTGTCTAGGTTATTTAATTACTAGACCAAAGCCACGTAGCTATGTTTTATGTATCTGAACGATGAATAGGAATGTATAAGATCTCATATTTTAAAATCCTGGCTTTCCCTTTCTACCTCGGTTGAATGTGAGCAAATATAGAGACCTGTATGTGCTGCCAGTAATGAACTGTGGTATTGAGACGAGGCCCACTGTGATCTCCATTAGACGGCTCAAGGCCAAAGGGCAATCGTATCAGAAATTAAATGAACCGTACTAGAACCAAAGCAAAGAGTTGAAAACCTTATGCGGCAATGGACCAGACACATTGCTCGCAGAACGGATGGCCGATGGTGCCAAAACGTCCTGGAATAGTGGTGGAATAGCGGTCGACGCAGCATAGGTAGATCTTACGATGGGCATATGACCTGGTTAAAGTTGCGGGAGTTAGTTTTTCTTTTATATTAAAGTTGAATTAAAGAAAATATTTTAGGGAGATCATTAATTAAAAAATATGAAGAACTCTCAATCTTTATTCAGTTTTTTTTTATATTATTGAAGGAGCCTGTAAAGTACACGGTCTCGTTACTTTGTCTTAATTGTCTGCGGCACTTATAATGAGCTCGCCGTTGTCCGAAGATCGCAAGTGTACTTTATCATTTTCGTGTTCTCCCTAATTCTCTGCTCGATGGCTATTAATCAACACAGGCCTAGCATATAGTGGCATGAGCTGTAGCGGAACCGATTCAGCTACCATGAGGTACAACTCTATGTAAAGTAAAGGTAGACAATACATCTACAACTCATTTGCTTTGTGGAGATGCTTATGGGTAGCGGTCATTTATTATCAGATGAACCGCTTGCATCTATGTAGTTCAAAAGTAAAAGAAAAGGTAAATAATTTATTCATGACCCTTTAACAGTCTAGTCTAGTTGGTGGTCAAGCATGTTTAAAAATGAACATTAAAATTGTTTATTAATATTGCCTCTCGTCCTGTACACTTTCAATATGCACAATTTGCACGACCTCACTAACATTGAGATGTTAATGTGAAGTCTGCTTTGCAGCGCAGACGGCCGCCGACCCTGGAAGTTAATAAAATATTGTTTTAATTATTCTTTACATGATTTTCTGTGCGTGTAGCAATTAGCATTTAAATGCAGACAGATAATACAAGTTAACTCCCCTCCCCTCTCCCCCAGGTTTAGTGTGAATCGGTAAAGAAACCATGATAGATAGATAGATGATAGATTACTTATATTGATATTGAGTTCAAAGACGGTTTTGCACCACGGTGGGCTGTCGCAAATCACAAAGCAATTACTTGCATGTTGCCTTGCCGGCGCTGCCATGCGCCAGGGACTGATCTGAGCACCGAGGAACAACACGGCCGCACCGCGCCCACAGAGCACCGCACACCAGAGACATTATTTATATTAAATTTGTTTATAATTGTTTGCTCCCTACTCTATCTGAAGGTTGTTAACAGGTTATATTTGTTGTTTTAAACTCATCTATGAATTTAACTCATCAGTTAGTAAACATCCGAGAATAAAATCATACAGAAATGTTGAATTACATAAATAGTGTATCAGTTATAACAATTTAGTTTATTGGTGACGAGTTGTAGTATATGTTGCAAGTACTTTCATAGTATTCATGTTGTAAATCAAATTCTAAAAATTTGTATTCAGCTAATATACACAGGAATTGTATAAATACATCAAGTACTAGAAGAAAGATATATTTTTTTTCAAGTTGATCTGCTGCGGTTCGTAGCTACACTGTGGTGGCTCGCAATCGGCGTACGTCGTATTTACATGGGCGGCTGTTGTTTTTCTTCGTTAACGAATTTCGATCTCGTTTGTCGTGTCCCGAGCGATGGTCGCCGATGAACGGACCATAAGCTTTGTGCTGCGATGAGGTGGAAACAATTGAAAAACTGCTTTTTATTAATTGTACAATGATTTTAAGTATTTTACTATGAATAAAGTTGTAACACTGTTTAGTGTCACAATTCTTTTTGTGTCAGTGGCGTCTGTCGTTTGACGATATTCAATGGCAATATAAAGATGTTTTTTACCACGTAACGTTTAATATTAGTTTAATTTTAGTTTTACACACAGTACAGCAAAACGTTTTCTTAGTTTGACAGTTGAAGGAAGAGAGCGCCCAGCGGGGCAATTATTATACACCTTCTTTAACGGAAGTTATCACAGATACACAGCGTCAAATTGGTCATGTAGTATATAATATATTTTAAATATTCTATTTTACACATAATTAATATGACTTATTTTCTAAGAGACATGATCCTAAACAATACTCGCGCCCGCGCATAACACTCTGCTCATTTCACGACGCTGCCCGCCCTCCTGTATACTTTAAATATTTATTTATCACCGTCTACGCTTGGCCCGAAGTAAGCGGTTCACGACAAAAACATGAAAGACCTTATACTTTGACATTGAAAGTATTAAAGCTACTAATCTTTCTTTTCTAAACCCAGTTACTTTTTTTATTTTACTTTAATTTCTTACTAATATAACAATTATAATAGGATTCCTGCCAGTGTAGATTTTCTTGTTATCTTTTATCTGGGTTAAAAGGGAACACATAGCTGACTTAAAGCACCCACGTTCCTAGAAGTCTCCAGTCGGTGATCATGTTTGAACGACCCCCGCCATTAATTAAGATTTGATAAACCACAAGTCCTCACAAAAGAGCGCCGCTTCCTACCCAAGATGATACGCGAGGCTATTAAAATTAAAAAACATCCTAATTTCAATAGGGAAGATGGTTGTGTACCACCGGCTTTAGATCCCGTAATTAATAAAATTAAATCCCAAACCAAGCATACAACTGCAAGATCTCAATATACCGTGACCTCATTCTGCATAGATGGGAGCAGAAATAATAATTGAAAATACCACGTCGAAGTACCCGTCCGTGGCCATGAGCGCTTTAAAAAACTTAAAATAAACGCGTAAATCCGTAAAATTAGTTTTATTCCAATGCGTATTACTCATAAATATAATAAATCATTAAAAAATTGAGTGTGAGGCCAAATATACAATTACATGGTACTAGTAAAAGTAAGTAGCAATTAATTTTAATTAAAGAACAAAAAAAGTAAAACTATTA
>JWHW01001805.1:100488-112208 GCA_000931545.1 Papilio glaucus
GCCGCAGACGTCACCGCTTTGTGGACATTATCCATCTGACTGCGGCACGATACGGTCTCAAGTTGTCCTGTAAATACTGTTGCATTTTCACTGACTGTGACAAAATTAATTTTTCAAATTTTTTCTAACAACAGGGATTTCTACGACGTTTTAAATTGTGGGTTTCCACTGACATATAAACTTGTCGCAAACATATTGGCACCACTGTTTTTTTCAAAGAGAAAGATAGAGAGAAAGCTTGTGTCGATACACGATTTTACGCCAGTGGAAACCCACGGTAATAGTCTCACAGTACAGCGCATGCGACGTTCTGACTGTATGAGAACAGAATATTCGGTTGGCTGCGACTTGTACCCGTTGGTATTTGTTTGTAACTTATGTATGTAAAATGGAACACACTAACTATTGTGTTTTCTTCAATCCGTAAATCGTTTATTATAAAGTAAATTTTTATCTTTTTATCTTTTAATTTTGATCTTAACTCAAAAGGAAAAATAATATTCTCCGTCGAAACACATGTTCACTTACTTTTACTTTCCCTTTAAAAATACCAATACGGAAAAGTTGTACTATTATGTAATTTTCTTTGCATTCATTTTCTCTCAGGAGAGACTTTACAAACGATTCTACATTCACTTTACATTCTTCTTCGACACCCATACTCTTAATAGCAGGGGAGCCAATCATGCTAAACTTGTACATCTTCGAGCGTCATGCGGACCTATTAGATTTTAAAGATTAAATGGAAAAAAGTTTATATGACATTTTAATTTTTATTACTTCGACTGGTTGAGATCGTCAGATTACCTTATCACGTTGTGCTTAAACCATTTCCTTTAAAATGAAATAAAAATTGACCGCGCTTGAGGATGTTTTGAAAATAATACAATTATACAAATGCACAGTTATTAGCATGTAAACAACTCCTATCTTAATCTGACGCGCTCGAGTAAGTCCGATGATCATTTTTATTTACAAATTTAATGAGCATGCACAGTTATTAGCATGTAAACAACTCCTATCTTAATCTGACGCGCTCGAGTAAGTCCGATGATCATTTTTATTTACAAATTTAATGAGCTACCAGGGTCCAAGGTGGCCCCGATATGTAAATCTGACGCGCCCGATCGGATGTACAGACATACCCGCTTCCTCTCCCCTACCATAACGAACGAGGAAATAGCATAGATACCTCTAGTAGCACTATAACTTTTATTATTATAGTATGTTTTGTTAGTATATAAATTTTGTTTTTTCATTTGATTTTTCTTTTATACAAATACAAGTTATCGAAGTATTATCATGTCTCGTCTCATAATATTCTCTAGTCTTATAATCCCAACTTCCATTATCCATTAAATAGCATTGAACATGAGTAATACATAAGATATGAAGGAATCAATTATACATTGTGTTGGTGCGGCGGGAACACATTAGGAGGTCTTAATGAAAATAGACTCACATTTCCCGGACAATATAAAGCAAGCGGTCACATGTCGCTCGCCACAATGGCTTTCTTTCGCAGCCGTCGACGATCACTCGCTCCCCTCCATTGTTCTCACTTAATGTCGTCTCTTCATCAACCTAATGAGGTCTAATAACGTCAAATATACTTCTGTGGACAATGTCGAGCTGACTTGCCAGTGAACTAGATTTTTTATCGTTAATATATATTGTGCGCTGTAAGTTCTTCTGTAATAATAAATATGGTTCAGTCTACATACGGATTTTGTTAAAAAAATATTTATTTATTAATTAAAATAAATTATTCTGATTCATATCAACACTGGTTCAGTAGGCAGTTTTCAAGCTTATAATTAAAAAAAATTTAATAAAAAAAACATTTAGTAGTTTACAAACTTATAACCGTAATGAAGCGGTTAGCGAGCGGTACCACTTTTACACCAGATACTGTTATATGACCAGCGGCAACCTGTAATTGTCACACATCCTAGAATTTATAGTTAGTCACTAGATTTAGACCTTCTATGCCTATGTTATAAAATGAAAGTTCGTAAGCTAGGGTTGTCACCGCTGTGCTTATTAGGTTACTCGACCACCCGCAGTCGGTCGCGTGCGTGCGTGAGTCGTGCGATAATTCAGCGGCAGTTGTAAAACAAACTCAACATCGGCACGGCGATCTATTATCCCAGACTCTGTAAGTGAAACGGGCTCTTTATGTGTTTCGATTGCAAACTAATGCATTTACAGCTCTCGGCTTTAAATTTCAAAGCGGTACTAGATTTATACGATACGGAGTCATTTAAGAGTAACAAATACATATTGAAAGGAACAAGGTGTGTTGTGAGAGGTTAGACAACATGTTGCCACTTTTATCTTGATTATACATTTAACATATATATTTACACAAAAATTACGGAATCGGATCATCAATTATCTTCCGTCATAAAATATATTTTAAATTACTCGATAGATAAGGTTGCATGATTGCATTTCTTATTTTAAAAGTCAAAGGTTTTAAATGAAACAAAAGGAATACTTTGTTTCATTTAAAACTTGGACCTGTTTAAGTACTAGCCCAGAGCAATATGCTTGTAAATAAATTAAAGCTCCCCGCTATTATTTAACACCCGACAGCATATCTAATAAAGATTTTGCGTGAAATTTCTCGTCGCCTGTAGGAGAAGAGCCGCAGTAAAAAACGGCGATAAGAATTATTTATGAAGGAAGACGAGCCATTACAACAAAATTAATTCGTTATAGCGCGCCGCCCCGCCGCCGTCCCGCTGCCGCACGGCTCCCGCGGGTGCGGTGACGCGCGATACTATCGCACGTCTGAGGCGGCGCAACCTCTCATACTTTCTGCGCGACGCTTATCTTATTTACAAATTTAAGTGTTTCAAGTAGCGTTTTGCTTATTTTTTATCTGTAGTTGGAACCATTTCACGGCTCTTTTTACCCTGCAGTCGGTTGCTAAGTAGTTCTTATGATAAAAGTTATTTTTTATATGAAAAACTCTAAAGAATCTAGACTTTGTACTTAGGAAGTAGGATATTTTGGTAAACAAATTTGTAAAAGACGGTGTCATTAAGGATTTCCAAATCTTGCAAGCAACCACGTTTTTATTTTCACTTCCAGATATATAAAGCAGAATGTACACTCTCCAATTTTGCATTAATAATGTATCATCGTTCAATCAAGTTGTTAAATCATCATCGTTAAAATTTTCAATATAACTTCGTAGATTAAGAAATAGCCAATGTGATATGTTATAAATCTGTAAAGGGAACTTTTTAAATGTGATTAATTAAATCCAACAAAGCTCCCAAGTCTTTCAAGGTGTAGACAGGGAAGTAAATCACCATCTGCTTTTCAAAGAGTATTTCTGACACGAACGCTAGCATTAGTCGAATATTACAATACCGGCACAGCCCTGTTGCCGTTACCGAATGAATGTGGAAGTGACAGTTTATTTCGTTAGGCCCTCGGCCGCTGATTGACCTGCTCTCGCATCCGCCCGCTGTCACAGGAAGTCGCGCTCCGCCGCCCAGCGCCCAGCAGCGCCTAGCAAATTGTCCACTTGCTGTTGACCAATTTAAATATCACAACTCTTATATATCTTTCTACTATATTGTTAACATTCATGTAGAAAATGTTGTTCCTACGTTAATGTGAGGGCATTTATAAATAATGATACATCGCAGCCAAGCGAATAAAGTCGATCGACTACACTATCTAATTATATAATAGTAGTTATGTAGTCACAGCAGCGGGGCGTCTTATATAAGATAAGTCTGGTTTTGTGGTAAAGGATGGCTTTATCTAATTATACAAGATACGAAATTCATTAAAGGAGAACATTATCCTAACCAAAACGCTATACCGTGCCCGGTTCCCGACTCTAAACTAAAGCCAAATATTTATTTAGCCAATGCAAAGGCTGCGAGGTTGCAGCCGGCAGTCGGAGGCAATAAATTCCAAAGACAAGATTAAACTTGTCACGGGACCCCATTTACTTAACGCAAATTTATGCAAATTCCACTCCTCTTAATGCCTCGGCAAATCGCGGAGATGTTTTTGTTTCCATCTGAAATACTTCCGAGATTCCTGACGGGGACGGCCTATCAATCGATGTTTTATCAATGGCCAATTTGCTGTCAGACGTTAATGCATAATAAGGCGATACTTCAAGATGCACCGCACGGAGACTCTGGCCGGGTTTCTTTGTCGGAGAATTCTCGTGTAAGTGATAAACTTTACCACTTCATATTGTCCAGGTGAAAACATAAAATGAAATGTGTATCATTGAACAAGTATTGCAGATTACTTCTTGCGATTATTTATGACAAACTTAATTATAGATAGGAAACACGAGAAATGTAGGATCAACTATGTCTCCTCGTACGTTTCGTTAAGCAAAAAGTGTATCGACGTATTTAACCGCGTCCTGCGTTTTGTTCCCTCTTCTGTTTCTTTCGCTAGGTACATCTATATTCTGTGGATTACTACTCTTCAATACTTAATACCTCATCCCTGATGTCTTCATTATATTATTAACATGTTTGTTTGCCTTCATTGCATGTCATGCTGTTACACCTTCTAATAGATCAATGTTACCATTAGACATTTCCTGTGTAGCTCTAGATCTGATTCATTAATCACGTCATTGTGAAAACTACATGCGTACGGATCTGTTAGCCGATCGTAAGCTCTAATTTGTTCTGCACAAAGTCTAATTTCAACTGCCATGTAATAGGTTAGGAGATTAGAATGCCGTATTTAGCAGGATCACGTTGATTGATTGGCGTCCGACGGGTCAGAGATCATTGCGCCCTCACTCATTCGTTTGTTCTAATCATTACGATAAATGATTACTGTTTTATTACATTTACTAATTGATGACGGTGTCCTTTATTGTTTTGTATTAACAGGAATTAATAGACAATGTTTCATTAAAACGTATAGAGAAACAAAACAATTTGTGAATTCATTGTGGCGCTAAGCGCGGCTCGGTCCGGAGCGGGGGCCATCTAATGTATTTCGTCGTCGCTCATCACATTTATTAAATTAAACGCAAAGACGTGTGCGTTAATATAATTTGTGAATATTTTCAAAGTTTCCATTTCCTACAGGTTCAGTCGAATGGCGGCTTAGGTCGTCGGTAATAAAACTCAATTTGGTCCGTGTGGGAGTCGTAAGGAAATTTGCTCCACATCTAATTTGCAAATGGAGTCGTGTCGTAGGCTCTGCAATTTGGCTTAAGCGAAAACTCTTAGAGCACCGTTTACCGTAGCAAACGAGTTCACTGAAAAAGTATTCTCAATACATTTGAGGAACCGCAAATCGTTTGTAATTGAGGCTTTCAAAGAAATTGTGTGACATGTGGAGTTTTTACTTCTGATGAAGTATACGCAGAAGTATTAAAAATGATATTTATTGTACATACATAAATAGATTAATTTTAAATAATCTTAAGTAATTTTACTTTTGAACCGCACCTTGGTTTCTAAGTTAAGTAATAAAATTTTTAATAACTTATATAACTGAAATTAAATTAAAGTAATAATTTTAATGCAAAAAACGATATAAAGATATAGTGAAATTCTTGAAATGTTTCAAAAATGGTAATGTATATTGGACGGACCTTTAAACTGTTGTTTACATGCATATCAAAAGCTACTCATATTCTCGATTATCTGTTTCTCTAGAGTATCTTAATATATTAGCGATAATGGCTAACACAAAAAATATAGATATATGGTGTCGTGGGCTTGTTTGTAGAACTATATGAGGTAAACATTTCCACAATACATTATGTACTTGTAACTCTAACGGTTTTTGCAGCGCACACCAGAATAGCTCAGATATGGCCGCATTTTTTCCTCCTTATTTGACACTTGTCGTTATATTTTGGACAATTTACACAATAGCCTTTTGAATTATAGGCTATGTGTTATTTTAATGTATAAGCTATATAATTTTACAATTTCACTAAAATCAATTCTGTAGTTTTTGCGTGAAAGAGTAACAAACATCCATACATACAAACTTTCGCATTTATATTAGTAAGATTCATCTGTCTCCTTTAGTTCAGTTACCGTAAATATAAGCTTATTACTAATATAATAATAAATAATAACAATGTTAATTAACAACAATTATAGTGACAAATATAATCTGATCTGACCATCAACACCAATTTCATTATAATGAATTTTGTTGTTATAAAATTTATAACAATATTTTATATCCGAGTGTACTACAACTATTATCACTTACAAATCGAACAAATTATAGATCAAAGATTCAAAAAGATAAAACAGAAATAAGATTAAGATAAGAAAAAGATTAAGAATAAGGTTTACTCGTTGTTTGTTTAAACTGATACAATCACAGATTGACAAAACAAAGCGAAACGATACTGAAGTTCAAAGTTTAATATGAAAATGTTCAACAGTCCAACATAAAGAAAAGTTTAATGGAACTACGTGAGAACGATGATAAAGCGAACATCAGTAGCCAGATACATTAGTAGGTCGGGCCGCAGTCACCAGGTGCAGAGGCAGTTCATCTGCCCGATGCGTCTTGTGGTGAGTGATCGGAACTTATTACAATTTAACAAAGCATTCCGGAATTACTCTTCATGAAGACGGCGGGGAAGGATTTTGATGAAAATCATCAAAATACGATTTATATAAATATTTTTAACACATTTCAAGCAAGTATTGCTTAGAAGGGAGACAGAAATCAATATTAAAAGCGCAGTTTAATTGTGACGAAAGTGCCGTCTATGTAATAACTAAGTAAATATTACATATTTATGTGCTGATGAATTTATGTAGTAAAAGATATTTTATATGAATATATTTACATTTATGTCACCTGTATATGTACATAAGTGGTTACCAAAATGTATATACACTTTCTCTAATTCTAAAATCTACTTAAGACCAACACATATATTTATCGTGCCTTCTACAATTTCTTTGGTATTTAAGTTTAAAAATAATGAACTTTCAGCGTAAAATACAGCAGAAGTTCCAACTCCATAATAGATTAAATAGTTAAAACTCCATAATAATCAAAGTTAAACTTAAAGCGAAGCGTTCGATACACATTTTACGTTTAGCGGCACCCGGGAAAAAGTTTAATGAAACGAACAGAGAAGTAGATAAAACAGTAGCTACGGTCACTGGCAAGCCGAGCGGCGCACTGCAGAGAGCTGCGGTCACATTGTGCGCCGACGGTGAACACCGCGCCGCGTGATGCCCGACTCGCGAACAAAGCCGCTACGGAACCTACTCCACTTTACGACGAATTAACTGAGTTTCGCCAACTTGTTCGCGATATATTCGCACCAATGAACGCTTTGTTTTTCTTATCTTACATTTCCTATGCGGGATAAAACTTGCAATTTATTATACACGTAAAGAAAATAACATAGTTTCGAAAACAAGCTCGCATACATTTTAAAAATAAAATTACCCTATCCTTACTGGGCACACATTATAAATTTCGCTTAAATTATTTTCTCTTACGTGTAGTACCGGAGTCTGAAAAGCTTGTACGGTATAATTTAATATTTCCAGTGGACGCCGGATGCAGCTCCTCGAGCAAATGTCGCCGAGAAGGAAATGATTAGACCAGCTTCGAATGTCTTCCTGGATGGTGGAACTCTTACATAAAATAAGATTAATGAAGTAACATTAACAAGGTTGCTGCATAGTCGAACCTCTCGATCTATAGACGTTGGTTCGAATCCCGGCCCGAGCGTTTTATTACTTGGTATAGGTACAGTAAGACGTTATCGTATCTTAAGTTCAGGTGGGTCAAGTGCTTGTATCCTGACTTTTGCAAGTAAACATTAACAGCTATACGTTCAAAGTAGTTTAACACGGTCGTGCGATCTCATTTATATGTATTGATCTCCGTCGTTAGATAAAAACAATTTAGAAATGATATGACAAGCGATCGTAAACGTGACTTGTAGCAAGAAATTAAATTAACCGATATTGTTATCAGGAAACATGAGCGAGGTTCCGATCGCTCGCTTTGTTATTACAATCGCGTAATGTCGAGCCCCGAAGCCCGAAGCCCGAAGCCAATTTTAATGAAACATTTTGGGAAGATTTGCCGCTACAGGGCCCAGCGGGCAAATGATGGATTGGTCATTTATTTGAAGAATCGCGACTCGAGCCCCCGGAGCGAACCTTCGTGATAAGACCCCGCAGAGACGGTTATAATAATTCATTTGTTATAGGGAAACTTTATATTACTTGTTAATTTGTTATTATTACAACTATCATCACATTATTTGTGTACAAAATAGATTTAATATTACACGATAACATTGAAAAATAAATAGATATAACGTCAGACCAGCTGTTTACACATTTGTCTCCAACCATAAAAAATATTATTGTACTATTATGTTCATAAAACAAAGAAATAAAATCAAATAAGATACTTCAAACTGGTAACACAATAAAAAGACATTAACATGAAGGAAAGAACATAAAAAGTAATATTAAAAACAAAGAGAATTGTGATTTCAGAACACGTGTCAACATGTGTCCGCCATTGTAGGTTGTCGTGTGGGCGTCGGAGGTCCACCTACACTCTATCTTGCAACATATCAAAGTGGACCGCGGCGGTATAGACCCTAAGCCTGATAAGGGACCAGATACCGACTGATGAGCTCGGCCGTCTTTATTTCGAGATCGTTAAACAATTGAGATCGAGCCGGGAGATCGCCTGATTGCGCGTAGGCACGGACCCGCGGTGACATTGTTTGCTCAAACAAGAATGAATTGTGTTACACAATAAGCTTAATTGATATACAAGTAAAGCTCATGGCCTTTTGTGCTTACAATATAAACAGAACATATTAGGTACTTGAAATAATTTATTGCAACATAACTTTTTTTATCTTAATAAATCTAACAACACATTAAAGGAAATTTACAATATTTTTTTTATGGAAGAAGGTGGCAAACGAACAAGCGGATCACCTGATGTTAAGTGTGCGCTGTCCATAGACATCCGCAATGTGTTCGCAACAAGCAAATGTATTGCAGATGCGTTGCCTATCTTTATTGACAGAGGAGGGCATAGACAGGAATAAGGATATTTCCCTGTTAACACCCTCCCCGTCCAATCCTCATCTCTCCTTCTCTTCCCGTTCCCATCATATCCTCATGAAGAAAGGGTGGAAAGGGGATGAGGACTGAAATTAGGCCTCCGGCACCTCACTCATCAAACGAAACGCAGAGTACTTCTACTTCACGCCTGTCTTATGTAAGGTCGTGGTATTTCACCGGTCGAGCGGGCCCATTCGTGCAACAGTTGTTGTTGTTGCGGGCTCTACCACTGTAAGAATTGTAATCGGCATCGTTTTGTATTGTAATCGTATTGAATAATACAATGAATTAATAAACTCCTTCCTTAATATATTAGTTTTAAAGTAACGGTTACCGATACTTATATTAAAGTAATAAATTTGTTCTAAAGGTTTCGAGGGTGTGGGTTTATTGTCGATTATCGACGATGGACAGCGATTCTCATAGAAATCGCCAGTAAAATCCCGGCAAAGTTTACTAAATCATCAAATTCCCTCAAGCTATCAAGGGGACGAGGGGCCTCCTATCGCGCGCTGCTCCCGTGGGCCCTCAGAGGTAATAAAAACTCCTCAGTCCGTCCAGGGAGCCCTGCGATATATGATTAATGAGCGCCTTGGTGCAGTCTTTCCTTCACTATCGCTTACTATGGCTGGAATGGAAAATTGTAATGATTTTTTCTTTATCTATAAAGAAAACTGGATGACGTTTGCCATTGAATTAAAGAAAAACGTTAAATCAACAGATATAGCAACAGCTATTCCCTTTTCCATGATCGGCATATGACAGTACTACTTCCGTGCAAGTTCATCCGAATTCGATCTGTCGCAATTTAAAATAATAAATAACTAAAAACTTATGTAAAATTTAATTCCATCAAAATAATAAAAGCTTATAAACGATTAATATAAATCATACTTTCCTAATTAAGTGATAAATATAAGTGAATGAATTAAAATGCGTGTTCCAAACAGATCGAGAGCTTAGGGACATGTTTACGAAACAAATTAAATGATGTTCCAACAATCAGGTACACGCCTACGCTCGGAACATCGCCGGAACTTTTTATGCTTTTGTTTAATTGCATCGCTGTTATGATATATTGTAATTAACTTTATTAAGGCTCGGCTGTGTGTTTTATTTTAATGGATTATACGATATTTTAAAATGTTTGAAAGAGTTCGAAAAAGTTCATCGATAATAAATGCCCACCTTAAAATTAATAAGAATAAATAAATATGTGCTCACGCCCGTAACCCGAGGTGTAGGCAGAGATCATGGACTTACATTTTGTATAGTTATTATCTCTTCATTCATTCTTCCAACATGCCCGAAAAATAACAAAATAAATCAAACCAAAATATGTACTCAGTTCGTATGCAAAACAAAATCTAAGAATTGTAGAAGTCACAGCGAAGCACAATAATGTCGCCGAAGAGGGAAATTCTACTTTGATTATTAAGGAAAGTGGCACCAGGAGGACGTAGTTTAGTTTGCAAAACATTCGGCATCGAGCAAAAGTTTGTGAAGTTGATACAAAGGGAACGCTCCCCGGACTTGACCGGCTGCTGAGAATACAAATCGCTTTAAATTTAAGTCAAATGAGAATAAATAACGCCCTTTTGTAATTATAATAGACACCAGACAAAAGACCATTTTGTATTCCAGAAGGTGTCAAACGAGCAAGCGGTCCACCTGATATTAAGTTATCGCTATCCATAAGCATTTAATTTCCTATCCATTCCATCCCCCGTCGTAATCTCGACCGCCTCCCATCCATTATTTTTGATAAAGATGGAAAGGGATAAGAGGGCCAGAAGTAGGCCTCCGTCTACTCATTCAGAGGACGAAAAGCAGAATACTTCTACTTCACGCCTTTCTTCTGTGAGGTCATCCGTGCAACGGATGGTGTTGTTGTTCCGGCTCTACCGCTGTTAAAAGTATTGACTTACATAACTGTTATATTTACAAGATAACAAACAAAATCTATTAAAAAATCTGTACAGCGTCTTTTAAAACATGTTCGCACTTAAGTTATAAAAACTGAGAGAAATCGGAATCAAATAAAACAAACACTCAAAATCTAAAATGGGCTATTTTAAAGTGTCCATTCGGTAATCTCGGCGCCATTACGTTTAATTTTACCTTTATCAAAGCTGTAAGTAGCTTCCCATTAACGGCGCGGTCGTACGTCTCTGCGGGCAGCGAACAGAGGTGGTGTTCCACAGTTAGATAATGCATTAATGAAGACAACAGTCGGCGCGGACATGGCCTTATGAGACAAGATAAAGCTGGTAATGAGGCAACTCTCTATGGTAATGCTGCTGTTATGTTAATCAGGGAAACAAACTAAACTCTTGTTAACTAAGGGCGCGGGTCGACGGCGCGTGTATAGTGAGAAGTAATGAGGTAATCCAACGCGATGGTTTTATCACTCAATCAGTAAATCTAACAATTTTATATGAATACATCACATCAATAGCTTGAACATATCAATAACTTGAAAACTCCCGTGAGATATTATTAATTAAATTTTTATAACAAACGGCTTTACTCGCGAGTAGGGGCG
Source organism: Papilio glaucus (assembly GCA_000931545.1). Lineage (NCBI taxonomy): Eukaryota > Metazoa > Arthropoda > Insecta > Lepidoptera > Papilionidae > Papilio > Papilio glaucus. The sequence goes on from JWHW01001805.1 coordinate 112,135, forward strand.
CGACCGAGAATCACCCTGAAGAAGGATCTTGTCGAAAGTTGTCGGTACAAAAATACCGAAGGAAAAACGCGAAC
>JWHW01001805.1:113851-130803 GCA_000931545.1 Papilio glaucus
ACTACAAATTACCGACTCGCGATCATACTCAGGATGTTGTTGGTACTGCCACGTACCCTGCGCACCAGGGATGCATATATTTTACGCATGGTAGCACATAGGTACGCATTTAAAATATGGTCTCATACTGTATTTTTAAGAAGTCATTATTATAATTACCATTCTATACAAAGTTCTATACAAAGACAACAAACGTGTACAAAGAAATTTGGTCCGATTTCTAAATTTGTTGTTTTAGCGCAATAAAAACCAAAGTGCAATATGTTATAAAATCACTATGAAACTCCCCCTTTTACCTTATCAGGACACTTAAAATTCACTCAAAGTGCGCCCGATAGCCGCGCAAATACACTTAAGAAGTGAAATCTAAAGCTACGAGCGCATTGCTCATTACGATCGGCTATATCTCGAGCGAGTCGGGTCTGAGCTCGCGGGTTTAGTAATTATGCTGTTTTCTCCGCCGCAGCCGGCTCTGATAATCCCATTCAGCAACAACACTGTCGGGATTATCTCTGCGCCTGCGCCTGCCGCCCCTGTGTACACACCGACAATGCTGTTGTTGTTTCCTAATCAGTGTCAGCGCTCACGTGAATATTCTTATGTGCTGCGCCACCACTGACCGTATAACTGTTGTCGTTACTACTATACAGTTTTATTGCTACGGCTTTAACTATAAATTTAATACTGTGCATGGAATTCTTTATGTTATTTATATCAATATATACCTTCCTCGTATCATTAATATTCTTCTTTTTGATTTAACTTAACATTTTTGAAATAAACTTGAATAGATTTTAAATAACATCCATTAGGTATAACCACGTTAGATGCCACACGATCCGTGCGATGTTAAATAACCCATAGGTCATGTTGACGAGCGGACGAATATAATAGGGCATTAATAACATCGGGTCGACAGCGACAGCGACGAAACATTGCGTGATACGATCTATGTGTGAATTATAACGGCTTCCGAGAAAACCCAAGCCTAACAAGATGTTTGGTATTCCTGTGCTTTATTAAAAAACAATAAAAGTGTCTGTGGTACGATTAGTGGAGAGGAATGGACAAAGGAACTGCTTTTTTAATTCATTACCAATAAACACGTTAAGATATTTGTTTTTTGTTAAATATTTTATATTGGCAACTATTAACCTCCCAAGAATGTTCTAGACGATAATAAGTCGTGATAGTGGCAACGCGCAGATAGGTTCAGGCCATCAACTGAATGTTAAACGACATTGAATTTTTTTGTGGGCCGTGATCCGTTGTCGTCGCCTTCCGCGAGCAGGATCTGTCCGTTCTCGAGTCCGTTCAGAAGTTCCTTTTTAACTATAATGGTTTCGCAAAAAAGGTGCTACGGCCCTCCTACTCAGCATTTCCGACACAACAGCTGGCAAGGATGGACACTGGATCCAGCCAATATGCTAATGTGATAAATTAGTCAACTAATATTCTGCCTGATTGGAATTGAACTCACACACCGTGACAACGCAGCCGGCTACGGAAGGTCATGTAAAAGGTAAAATTTCATAATCATCCGTTCTCTTATAATGTCTACCACGGCTACAAGACAAATCATTCTTTTTATATGTTTAAAACACACAAGTATTAAATATACGACTTTGGATTATCACAAAATATCGGTCCGGCGGTCCGAGTGTTCATTGTTCGCATCACTGCTCAAGATCCTGATACGACGTCTTCCTCCCGACGACACGTCTCCCGGCAACAGACAGATTTGCGAATTCCGAGAATCCCTTAAAAATTCCATTTTCACGAACATCTTATTTGCGATGGTCACGTAACAAATGTTCCCACGTCGTAAACTCGTCGTCAGTTATGATAGGGAAAAGTATTTTTTGTTATATAAACATGGCAATAAACGAGTGAACGTTATACTACATTATGTATAACCAAATACACATATATACCGTACGAGTATGAATATATAGATACACATGTATAACTTACTAGAGAACGAAACACTTACAAGTTATTATCTATTATGATAAATCATATAGGAAGCTTAATTACCAGTAATTATTCATGGTTGTCGTCAGTAATTAAGTACAATATATCTTATACCAGCACATAGTATATCTGTGGTCGTGTCGCGCGGTTCTAATAATTTTATGATGAAGTGTATTACAGAATTAAAAAGTATATATGATAATGTCGAGGTCCCCGTGGTATATGTCTGCTGCGATGTCACACGCAGCTTCCAGTTGACTGAGCGGCATATTTTTTATCAGAATAGGTCCGTGTCGTAATAATGTGGCATCTCCATATATGTTTTTCTCCAATGCTATTATTTTCTTTACTAAATATTTGATTCATAAAAAATAACACGATATTGAAATATAGAATTATATTATTTAAAAAGAGCAACAGCTTTATAAGCTAGGGGCGAATTAAAATTCAAAAATACATTAATTGCTAATTTGTCACAAAACTTGCTGTAGGTAACCTTTTTAACGTTCTCCTCTTTTATCAGATACGATCTTTGTCTTGCCAGTTACCGTGTAGCTAATACTTATTACTTTGCGTAAATATTCCTGTCGTTAGATAGGAAGTGCACACATACGAAGACTACAAAAACAAATGAATAGTCTCTAGAGGAATCATATTGCATACAATAGATATGTTACACTCAGACAAAATCACCGGTCAAAAGCGTTCCAAAGACAGTGACAGCAACAATCACACAGTTCAAATGGTGTAAAATGACAGCGTAATTAAAATAATAAGAAAAAAGAGGACAGCTAGTGTTTGTCACGGACTGTGCGGACACATGCGTAGGCTAAATAAAAACCGGACGGTTTCGGGTCTTCACTTTTCGACCGCTAATAGAATATCTGCTACTTTTTGTATGATAATTTCACTGTCCAAGAGTCATAGTGGAGAAAGTTTGACTAAATAGGATTATACACTAATATCATTATAATTTATTCTTCTTCCTACCTTTTTCCTACCTTTTTATGTAAGGTCGGTACAGTACGATCGTAGTTCATACTGTAAAAGCCTGCCTGCCGCCAACCCTCAGCCTCATTAATATGAAATATTAATAGATTATCAAAATAATTTACTAATATTTCTTTTAACCATTTGGAACCAAACTTAAACTGGCTTGGAAATTATTCACGACAATAGTCGAATGGCGGATTCGAACCCGTGACCATGTTGTGCATGTTTCGCAGTCGTACCTTCAACCATTAGGCTATTGGCGCTTATCATATAAAATAATATAAGTATACACAAGCAAAAAACAACTACGCTTTATCACTTGACTAAATAAAGATTTTTGCAAGCGATCCACGTTGCCGTAGTAGACAAATGCAATTATAAGAAAAAAGTTCACAATGTGCTTGTACAATTTCCAAAGTAATTTGATACTTGGCAGGATTAAAATTGTTTTTACGGTAGAAATACATTTTGAAACAGTTAGGTGTAGTGGTATAGAACTTGACGCACTGAAGTCACCTACACTGTGGCCAAGGCGAACTCCCTCCGGGCCGGCGACCCGTCTAGGAAATAAGTTGTTGAAGAATGCAGACCGACTCGATAAGAGTGCCCGCTCTCTTTAATGAGCTTAATTTGCAAAAGTCACGACAAAAAGATAGGGTCTTTACGCTAATAGAACTTTGTCAAAGGGCGTCGGGGCCGGCGAGGACAGGGCGAGGACGAGGCGAGGGCTCGGCCGGCGTCTAATGGCGGGCCGTTTGTTGTGATCTGATCCGCTTCATCGTGCCGCCGGGGATAAAAATGTTAAGCCTTTAACTCGATTTGCGACCGACTCTCTAAACTTCAGAGTGCGCTAAATACAAAAGGATTTAATAATTTTGGGAACAAACTCGGCCGGCGCGGCGCCACGCGACACGCGCGCCGGACGCCATATAAATCGCCGTATGAAATTCAAGGCATGGCTTTCTACAGAACGCTTACAATAAAACGTATATTTTTCTAAATAACTTCTTATAAACATGTCACGTTATCCAGTCCAGAATAACCAACAAAAACAAGTCTTTATTATTGTTTTTCAATTGTTATGTATGTTTCCTTGGCACAAAAGAAAAAGCCTACATTTTTCCATCTTTAGGAGTGAGAAAACGAAAGTACCTGCACAATGTATTCATACTGTCACACAAACGTAGCTGTGAGTTCTGCGCGGACGGACCGACCGACACGAGCTCGCAGTCGAGATGGAGGTGTTACATTAAGCGGCTAATGACTAGGATAAACTTTATCGCCCCCACCCCCTTTCCGTCCCCTCGCCGACTCCACCACTGCACAACGACGTACCCGTCGAATTTGGAATATTTTCAACTCAGACAATCTAAAATTCATCAGAGTTAAAGGTAAATAGTGTAATAAAAGAGCCAATTCTTTCTTAGACGAAACATATTTTGCAACAATATTAATATTTTGTAGCAATGGAGTAAAGGGAAATTTAAATAAAAAAAACACCGAACAGTAGCTATATTTAGAAGCTTAGGAGATATACTTGAATTGGGAGCATTTAATTAACGTTCCAACAGAACTGCCTCATACAATTTTGACACGAAATCCAAGCGAGCGACCGCCGTCAACGGACTTCAGCACCCACACGCTACTGGCCGAGCTTTGTCACGCCGCATCTCATGCGCACAAATTACATACAATCACAGCTTAACTATAACTTAACCAGTTACACTTGGTCTCCCGCACCGCCCCCGATGCTTCAGCGAAAGCACCGCAGCGGTGGAGTCGAGAGATTCGATGCGTGTCAACTTACAACGGCTACGTCGATTCCCATCTACTGGTTTAGTACGACTTTAGAACGCTACCGGAACTTATATGTGGTAAATGTGTCTCTATGTGTTGAGTTTTAGGTCGTAAATTGTTTGACGGCGTATTATGTGAAGGTTGTAAAGCAAAGCAATACAAATTGATCCCGACACGAGACACGAGGGAACGATAAGGTATTTGTTGAATGTTTCGGATGTCTACGGTCAGCGGTGATCGCTTCATATTTAGTGCACTGATTGCCTTTTCCAGTATCACTTGAAAAAACATGTTTTGTGTAACTAACCCGTGGTTAGTTTCCACTGCCGAAAACATTTACACAAAACATATTTTCACATCAGTTTTGTCAGAGAGAAAGATAGAGAGAGACCTTGTGTCGCGACACAATGTTACGCCGGTGGAAGCCTACGGTAAAGACAACATTTTGCAACACGAACTATCTTCAATGAACAACGACGGCTATTAACAATGTTTATAATGGTCGTAGACCTACTTAACCATCTGACTAACCCACTTCCCACATAGCTTCCGTCAATTATGATACTATCATTCTGACAGGCATTTCGGTCGCGCTACCATCATTTGAATTGTTGAAAATGTAATATTATTTAACCTACAAGACTGCAAATTTAATATGTTGTAATTTACATATGAGTTAAAAAATTGCCAACCTATTTTCATGGTTACAAGTATGTTCCTGACGATAGCAAAGTTGTCATAGACATAGTAAATTATCACGTGCCTCGCACAAGGCTGAAATTTGGAGGGGATGTTCTATGCAAACAGCCAGCGTATTCTGGCTGTTGAAAGTATCTGTCAGAATGGTATAAAGGTCATAACTAACGTAACCTTTTATTTTTTCCATCTTAGTAAGAAACAGCTGAAAAACAAACTTTCTGGTATTTTACTGGTGTTAAATAATCATACTAAATATGACACATGGCTTCTCACGTCTAACCTCGACATGTGACAAGGAGAGTTTTAGATGTGAAAGAGCGATATATAGGTAAGGAAGAATTAAAACAAGAAATAGTTATTTTAAAAAAAACTTTGTACCTACCCCACATAAAGTGGGAACAGCGCAAGGAGATGATGGACCTTACGAGTGAGATATCCCTAGGTAGACATGGACCATAGAATTGGTTAACCGCAAGAAATAATTGTTGAACACTTGGGGAATCGTACGGTATAGCGGAGTTCTGGTAAAAGATGATAGACGATAGTGAGAGTTTTAACAATTAATTGTCGGCTGTTCATGATATGATAAATATACAATACAATTGCATTAAAATTAGAATGCGAAACAATTAACAACTTGCACCATCCATTAAATCGAGTACGAAAACTAACGATTATTTACTATGCAATAAAATTCAAAGTCCATTAGCCGTTTAGTTCTTAAGCCCATGCGCAACAAAAGTGAATTATCGCCGTAGGTGGGCAATGGAGCCGTTACCTAGCGTTCGTTTCATAAATAAGAACAAAGCCGGGCGACAGCGCGGGCCGGCGTGCGTGCGGTGCCAAAATTCAAACAGTGATCGCACGAGGGCTGCGACAACTTTTTAAAATAGTATTTCGCATTTATTACTGACATTTTTTATTCTAAATATAGCAATTAGTGAACCCAGCACATCAACTGCACACATAATACTGCCTCAGTTTCCTATTGCTTCCAATCAGCAAAAAATACTGAAAAGTAATATTATTCTATTTCGGAAGGAATAAACATACTTGGTAATAGCAGCGCAAAAAGTCAGAGACAAAAACAAAACACTACACACAAAGCACAAAAGCTCTTGATACTTCAACTTTGTTCAAAATATTCCCGCAGCAAACTTTGTTCTCTCTCGACCTGTTCGAATCCCGATTCGCACATAATCGTATGTAACATTCATATAAATCGCGAGTTAATTGGATTACCATAATGCGACACCCCATTCCGCTGTGCGCGAGCATCGCATTAAACATTATTGCCGAATTAACGATTATATGTTTCGCGATACTGAAACCAGTTTCTGGACAGAGCTTGGTATGGAACATTATAATGATTTTAAATCTAAAATGCAAATCATCAGCATCATTTCCCAAAAGATACCTTTTGCTTGTCACAGGACATTGCGTAAAAAAGAGGTAGAATTATCAGAATAATAAGTATGTAACAATGATTTTCTGTATATGAAATCCAATAGAAGATTCGATGACATTGGCATTGATACATGTGGCACAATTAACGCTCGGCGGCTCAACACTTTCAATATCTCCCTCATATGGTATTCTAACACGAACATTTCGGTGCATGGAACTACTTCAGACGTCTACATTCATAAGAGTCTTTTTATTATTCCAATTGTTTTACCGGTGTCCATTTTGTAGCAGCCCTAAATGATTAAATCTATCCTCAGACACCCCATACTGCACGGCGAACCATTAATATTCCCTTGCGATCTATGGCGAAGCGACGCGGGCTTGATTTGGAGCTCTCCGATGTTATCGGCCTCAATAAATACCGGGCCAGCTCGTTGGGTGCCAAATGCCAATCGCTGCACACCGCGCGGCCTGCGAACCTGAACCATTACTTGTTTTGTTTGTTTAGACCCATGTAACATTGATGAGATGATTTTATACTACGTCATCGGAGACGCTTTAATTAGTAAACATCATTCAATTTCTTTCATTCTCGAATTTACATCTATCAGCCATAAATCACTCGCTTTAATCTATTTAGAGTTATCAGACTATGAACTTTCGTGTGCTTTTTTCCTATCTATAATTAAAGCGTGATCACTATCTGTACTTATGTTAATTGTAGATAAGAATCGTAAAGGGTAAGGGGAAAGTTAATTACCCATCATGACGATTAGATGTCGGTCTCTAATGTTACGTGGAAAACGCTTTAGTATAGTAATTATTTTCGCCTCAAAAAATATCATCACTAAAGATCATCTTCGTATTGTGTTTACTACGCATATGTTATTTATGAAGTGGTTTATCTATCAGCTTTTGTTATTCAGTATTTTCTTACCCTGTTCAGTCAGACATCATTTTGACAAGCTATATAATAAATGTACTGAACACAATTAAGCCATAATTCTCCTAATCGGAACCCCCAGCTGGAGCGGTCAATTCATATTCCACTAACGAACTATGGGACTAAATTTGATTGAACACAACTTAATTCTATTGTGTCCCAGTAACTATCTATTCGAGTCGCGTTGTCAGCAACAATCGACTGATAACAATCAATTCTTGCTCATAACGGTGGTAATATAAACAACAAGTAGTAACATTAAACTAATACAACTTAGTCATTGCTCAGACAACATGTCAATGTGTAACAGATATGCGAATGAAACCAGCGATGTATTATAAACAAACAAAGCAATCGTTGTTGTTAACGTGACAATGCGTGTATAATCCGCGGTTCCGATCAGATCGGAAGATGCGGGTGCAGCGCAAGTTGTCTGGTCGCTCATAAATTTATTTACAATTGGCCGATCGGAGATAAGCCGTGTCTTGTTATCCGACCAAAATTTGTCGCATTGAGCTGTCGTGGCTCAAATTGTTCTCTGATCTATCGCTACGGGAGGGGAAGGCTATTGTTTGGTTAAAATGATTACTTATTTTATTAAAATCTATAATCAACATTAGATTATATGATATTTTCCGGTTCAGATATTAGCTTTAACAAATAAACTATTTTTGTATTACAAAATGAATCCATATTACCTTTGGTCACGGCACCGCGCGTGAACGACTGGACCGATTTCGCTCGATTTGATTTTTTGTGTTTGTTATTATCGGGAGAAGGTGTTATGAAAGAAAAAATTAAGAAAGTTACATGAAAAGTTAGACATTTTGTGAAAACCTAAAGACTAAGTTAAAACAATTGCACGCGTTTGACAATTTGAGCGTTTTTTTATGAACGGCACATAATTTAGCTTTTTGTAAAATTACCGTGTGCTCGAATAGGTAGTCATTTATTTGTAAAATATTTTGGATTAAATTAAAAAGTACATTGGGCATATAATGGATATTATAACTCTAAACAACATATAGTTTGGTTTATATATTATTGTGTAATTAAAAACAGCGCTTAGTATTGATTTTACACAGTTTTATAGATGCATTTTGTAACTAATGCAACATTAATTTAATAAATTTTACTCTATAATTTAAAAGAATTATTAGAGTAAATTTTATTTTGCGTGATTATTAGAGAAATAATTATTTAATTACTGGACAGTCTAGCGTCTAGCCAGTGTGTTAATGTAAGGCTCTCTTAACGAACGCTTAAGGACGATAAAGTTGTGCCTAGGCTGTTAGGTAGATTGCATTGCAGAGTAACAATTGATCTTCCTCTGTGACCTATCAACTGGTTTAAAGATTTTGCATTAGGTATATCCTCGAATATATGTTCGGAGTTGGCGTAATATTAGCCTGCGTGCCCTATCGACGCGCGCCATCTCCCACTGGCAGCTTCCGGTTCCGACTTCTCTTCACAATAATAACAAAATAATTGTGTTTATTTTCCTGAGCAGAGGAAATCTTATCACAAGTAACCTCCTTTAAAGTCACTAGACGATTTGTTTGGTATTGATAAAAGAAGTTCAAAGATACTAAAGCGTTTTAAACCATTTTTAAGTTAAAAATGTAACGGTGGGAAGGGTATGGGATAATATAGGCGTTGATTAGAATATGGATCACTAACTTCCAGTTTCTGAAAGGTTAATCAACGGAAAAACTAGCTGTCAAATGTCCGATCAAATATCATATAGGTTTGTCGTTATGTCAGTTTACAGAGCTGTCAAAATTCGCTCAAAAATCTTTCTCTCGCTGATAACTTTTTGGGTTTCTTAACTTTTTTATGGTAGAAGGTGACGAACTAGCAAGCTGTTGGACACCAAGAGAAAAGTTTAGCAACAAGCAAATGAGTTGCAGATGCGTTGCCAACCTATAATGAGCAGGGGATAGACAGGAAAAACGGTATTTCCAACTCTTATTCATCCCCTCGCCCGTTCAATCCACTTCCCTTTTCCATCCTATCTTTTGTATGAAAGGATGGGAAAGGGAAAAGGATAGACATCGGTCCTCCGGCACCTCACCCCTCAGATGAAACGCAGAAGCATAAATTACTGCTACTTCTCGCCTGTCTTCTGTGAGGTCTTGTCGCACCGGTCGAGCCGGCCCATTGATGCAACAGATGTTGTTGTAGCGGGCTCCACCACTGTAAAAGTTACCCATATATCATTATTGTAGACTTGTCATTATTGTAGACTTGTTCGCCCTGGCTTCACCTGGGTTGTACTAATTATGTTCATATCCTTAAAATCACATCGAAATCAGTCGAGCCGTTTCGGAGTACAAACATGCACACATCTTTTATCTACATCCAGGCTATCAACATTGAAATCCATTGATAATTCGTGTATTCGTATTTATAAAAAATATCGATTTGTTTTGAAATCTCAATAGGTAGAAGAGAAACGGAATGATGAGATTCCCGAAAAGCAATAACTTACGTTGGCAGAATTTTCCCCCAATCCATTCTGAAAATGCGAGATCCGAGCGCGAGATAACGCAGCCGCACAAAAGACTAGGATTTATACCGGCGAGTCGAAAAGTGATAAACGGCAATATCGAGACAAATGGACTAGGAAATAAATTTAACCATAAACCAAAAAGGAATGTGTGCGAGAGCGTACCTTTTGTGTTAACAAGTGCACTCCGCGACATCTTCTGCAACCCCTTTATCCGTCGGGCTCGAGAGCGCTCGAGCCTTAATAGACATTGTAAAGCTAAGGCAGTGTGCCAGTGCGCTCGAGCATGTTAGTTTAGAATATAGTTTAAAAAAAATAACTAACTAAAAAATAACTGCACATGATCAGTTGCAGAAGTATTTCCCACTTCCACAATTGAATGATATGGTTTGCTTCAACTAATTTGGAAACACAGACAATACGAATGTGAAGATTACGATAGCAAGGAACCAACCTTTAGAGTTAATGGGGGAGACCTATGTAGCAGTGATCGTCCTTCGGCTGATGATGAAGAGGTTACATTATCTATCTTCTTCTTTTACATGTATATAAAAGAAGAAACTAATATATCAATGCACAGCACAAACAACTGGGCCTAGAGACTACTGAGACTTGAAATTTCGCATAAATATTTATGTAATAATTGCGTAGGCGAGAACTAGGATTTTATAAATTTATCCCTTATAGATCTAAAGTAGTGCATGAATGTTAGTATAAAGAAATAATGTAAGCAGATCTTATAATATATATAATCGATCATATTAAAGTGTTAGCTTTGGCTGGAAAATTGTCGGTTAAATTAAATTAATTTAAATTTAATTTAACTTGTTTACTATACATTTAAGTATGTGACTAACTATTATTTCAGTTTACGCCATGTATTCTGGTTGTCGTCTTGCAATGATGTGACATGATCACGGAGTGTATACAGTTATGCCCCTAAACCAGGGGTCTAGGCAGAGATTACGGATTTCCATTTGTGACGGTCTTGGCACACCTCTCTCGCTACTTCTACATACGTCTACACCTTACGTGTATCATAGACGAGAAAAGCGTCGGTGAAGCTTTTTCATATTTGTTATTTTCTTTACAACCGAAATACGTGTATTTATACAGGCACAAGTTACTTGTGTTATAATAGATACGCTGTTGAATTTTAACCTTTAATAAATATTTACTTACTGTTCGCTGAAATAATACATGTCGGGTGGCTTCCTTGTGTTTCATATTATACGCATTAGAAAAACAGCGGCAGTTCGCGGGCATGATATACGGCGTGGGGGGAGGAGTGGAGGTTGGCAGGGAGAGCTCGGTATCTCGGGCACGTTGCGCCGGTTTTTGTTTCGACTCAAGTTTTTAGAACAAGTCGTTGCCGAGACTTTATAATGTTCTTTCAACTTTTCTTTTATGTGGACTTTATTGTTGGAGAAACGTTAGAAAGATATGAGAAACACGGGACCCATTTCTATGTTTTCTGCTGATCTAGAGTTGTTACAATTTAAATTTGTCTACATGTTAGCAAAGTTCTTAATCACCAATATAAAAATGTTTTATGTTCAGATAAATCGTGGATGTTGGTTTTGTCGCCTCTTTCAGTCAATCAATCAGAAAACTTCGCTGAGTTTGAATTTTATAAATATTTGTGACTGCGACAAACGGTCACAGTTGGAATAAATGATTTGAGATTGTAATTAAGTACACTTATTAAGTAAGTATATTACAATACAAGTTAAATTGTCTTGTAAATTATATTAAAAAAATAATTTTTCAGAAAATATAATGACAATAAGAAATTGAATAAATACATCTTTAAATTATCAATTTTCCTAAAAGTATAATTCCAGTTTCCTTTAGTCGTGGATATTAATCTGCTGTAGTGAAATGTATTCGAAACAAACATATATGACAATATTCCAAGTATAGATGCGAAGGGGTACCGGCAAGGGTGAGCCGGTGCAAAGGAAACGTTCTATAACGCCGGCAAACATTTACTAAGCGGAGCAAACAAAGCGTTTTGAAGTCGATGATGTCTCAATGACACTGCGGACCCCCGACGAGCGCAGCGCGGTGTCTGGCGTAATGTATTCAAGACAAACGACTCACTTTCCCCGCGGCGAGGGTCCGGGCGGGGGAGACCACCGCTAGTGTTTGTCGACCCATGTGCCCAAATCCGTTACACTGTTAAAATCAATCGATCACAAACTTGCCTTATTGTTGATAAATACTTAATTGCAAACCAACCATTTTGAATAGTATTTTAAAAATTACATGTATAAATAAATATACGTATTTTTACTGACTTGAGAGAACCAACACTATAGTTTTCATCCTAGTGTCAAACGAACGCGTCGTGACATTCACACAAGATTTAGTTCGTAATGATGGAAATTTAACAACACTAAATAGTATAAGGGTATATATTTACGCTATTTTTGTAAATAATAATAATAATGATACAATCTATTAAATATAAAACTTAAAAAAAGGACACACTAATTTAACATATACACGTAGTATACAGATTTCCCTTTTTCCTGGAACACATTAGACGTTTCTTAATTAGCACATATTTATATTATGCAATATTAATCTCGATTATTAATGCCTATTTAATGTAATATAGACACAAATATCCGATCATTAAAAATATCTATCTATGGTCTCATCGATCGAAGATCAAAGAACGAACGGCTTGATTTAAACTTTTTGTTATCAGGGTCGTAAACCAGCAACCAGTGACTGCGAGCTCTCCGCTAGACAGCCGTCGGTTACAAACTTAATGGCGCAGATGTCATAAAAGATGTGATTCGATATCCGTATAATACTGATTCATTTCGTACTTTATGAGTTTCGCTTCAATATGCACTAGACTATGAATTACGACATTAAAAATAAAACGCGATGTATGTTCCCTATAGACTCTGTAACGGCTGGACCTATTGCGTTTAAAATTTCAGGAAAGGTTCAGATTGACCTAGCGGTTGCTCCTGTGAAGTTTGCTAGACATCGGATCAACATAGTTAGTGCTGAGCGAAGCCGCAGCTGATCGCTAACACTAGTGTTACTATAAGAGTTGTTGATAAATCAAACTTCTGTAAATTTAAATCTCACCCATCAGCCCATAAAGTTTCACTGCTGGGTGTGTTTAAAAATGTATTTATAGTTAGTTTTAACTATACATACATTTTTGGCTTATAGTATTTATGAGAGTTTAACTATTTTTTCTGAATCAGAATCTCACATGCGAACGAAAGTCGAGACAAACTTACTTTTTGTCTAAATATAGTATCAGTGCGAGGTATCTCTACTGTGTACTATCACGATCGACTACACGCGGCCGCAGAGTTCATTGCCACAGCCGGCGAGCGCGCGGGCGCAAATATTTGTACCGATTAATTTGGCAAATAACTGTCCGGATATCGTTCCCGTAGTTGTCCCAACGCACCGTTAGCGCCACGCGAGCCGTGATGCCGAGGCTCCCGCGGGAGCAGCGTATGTGAGCCGCGAATCAGTGGCTACGTTGACCTTCAATGCTGCATATTGCTCAGTGATCGTTTTACATAAAATTTTACTATAAACACAACAACCAATGAATGCTCTGTAGTCGTAGCTATTCTTATATTTAATGCTTTAACCACTGCGCGTATGTACATGTACGTAGACACATATGATGGTTGTTGGTGATTTCCGAGTCAGATAGTTTGATTATTTACTATCATACACACACATACAACCTAACACATGTCTGAACTGAAATGAACGTGGTTATTAAAAGATGTCGATTACTTAATAACACCTGTAAACAAAGTTTACGGTATTCTTAACCTTCTGAGCTAAATCTATTTTTACCACTTTTACTGTCATAAATTTCATACCCTTTGGTGGTGTAGTCATTCATGAGAGTGGATGATCATTATTTAATATAGGCAAGCCATCAGCTATACAACAATATCATAACAGAAACAATATCATAAGAATGCATCGCAGTAGCATATACAGCCATATACAGTCAAAATTGTTGTAGCTTAGATGTTTGTAAGTCCCCTATGTCTTTCAAATGTGTATAACGTTCTTTGTTAGTGGAGTACAGCTCAACTCGTGACCGGTATTTCAAATGTATTTGTCGCGTACTCAACGAATATTTCGCAAGATGACGTATTCTATTCATGGAGTCTGCTGTATTCTATACTTCCTTTTGTTATTTATTATTTACTTTGTGCATAGTCTTACATGTTAAGATTTGACTTGCTGCATTCTTTGTCATTAGGAGTTAAGTCTAATGATCTAAGACGAATACACTAATAAAAACATATTTAAATATTAGAGTCCTCAAATCAATGTACATTTATGACGATTATTGCTTCCGAATATCCATTTCCTTGTTCTTTAACAATGTAAAGTGTAAGATCCGTTGCAACATGCTCGTTAGCCATTAGTTACTCGTCAGTTATGTCCAGTAAAAATTTGATAGAGCACTTTTGTTTGCCATAAATTTCGTTGATCTAATCCACTACGACGATAATTTCCATTTATTTATTAACGTTTAAATTAAATGACAGTAAGGGTTCATTTGTTGCCAAAATGACTCCTAGATCGGAGTTTTGATATGCTAAAATTATTTCACCCCTAATAATCCTACGGAAATTTGTTACTTTGATAGTAACCCTTCCTATCTATAAATTGCTTCCTTATCGCTTGCATATCATTATAATATAACATTGCCTACTCCATCGTCTACCCTCCTCCCCTGTGTGGTTGGAGGACGTCGTTTGTTCGAATGTTTGTTCAAACATTACCGAGTCCGACGCACGGAGATCCTTTAGTGAATTATTGGGATCCGTCCCGTTTGTTTCCACACCAGATGTTATTAAGATGTTCCCTCTGAAGTATATTACGACGGCCGGAGTAATTTGTCATCGCGCGGTGATGTTTGTTATTTAGTGCGGGAAGCGGCTCGTGAAGTTCTTGACAATAGATTTATGTAAACGTTTCATAAATAAGACAACGTACTGAGCATCTTATCTATACACATAGAGTATATACTCACTGTCGGTAATAATAAACTCATTATTTACTATATGCCAACTGAAACTGAAACCATTCTTGTGCATCTAATTAAACTTGCTTGATGTTGGGGAAAAATTTTCTCATAAGTTAAAATTTGCAGTAAAATATTTTTAATTGTATCGTTTGCATCTGCCCGATTTTGATAACGTTAAATTTATGACATTTAAAAAACAGAAAATAAAAAGTAAAAACGCTTTCCCGCCTTTTTATTGTTTTTCTGTGCGCCAAACTAAGCGAAACTTAAGAAGAAATCCTACATTTTGATGTTTCGTTACAAGAAAGAGAAAACAAGTCGCCAAAAATACTTACTTAATGCAACGTCAGTAAGAGTATCACAAAATAAGTTAAAGCAGGTTATCATAATTTCCCGGACTGAAAAAGTCCGGGAAATTTGATAACCTGATAACTTTGGTTATGAAGTGTTCATCCACCATACAGCCCTGATCTTACATCCTCAGATTGAAAATCTGAGGATGTAAGATCAGGGCTGTTTCGGTCTGTTCACAATTGTTAAGATGATGTTAGGTTAAAGTCGAGACTACTTGTTTCAATTGAAAATGAATTATGTCATTACCTACAAAATGGCAACAAATTATCGAACTATTATTGTAATAATGTGTGAAGAAACTGATAAAAATGTCTTGATTGATATTTGTATTGTACTTTTTTATGTATATTATATTATTTTATTCCTAAATTAAAACCGTATTGCCGATTGTCCAGGTCCCACTATATTTTTATAATCAGACTGAGAATGTTGTACAATAGTTAATGCTGGGATTTTTTTTTTGTTGTAGCACGTGTCAATAGTAATTATTTGAATGGTGCATCTGCTTTCACTTCCAGTATCTGACAGCTAGCTGTCTCGTTGGGACTTTCATACAATAATCGGTGCGCGTTGTATCAAACATTGGAATCGATAAAAATACTGCCACAAGAAGTAAATATAGAGACATATATAAAAACAAAACAGCCAAAGCAATAAGAAAAATGAGAAAACCAGCGAAGTATGTGCAGAATGAACACCATTTATAATAAAATCACCTTTCCTTCGCTTCGTTCAAAACTTGATAATAAATCGCAGAGCGGGCGTCGGTTCTTAAATAATAGCGAAGGAGCCTCGGACTCACATGAATGAGATTCTGATAAAAGAAATTTCTCTGGAGAACAAACGGATCAAAACGAATGGTCGCAAGCGCCGCCCCTCGCGCTCGGCGGCGAGCGGCGAGCGGCGAGCGGCGAGCGAGTTAACGTTCGCTAAATCGGATGTTCGCCGCCGCGGCAGGATTTGCCGTCTTACTATGACATTTGTTATTTGCTGCCCTCGCAGCTTTATCTATCACTGTCGGCCGCTTGATTTTCTTAGATATTTCTGCTATACAATAACCGACATCTTTAATTTTATCGACAGGCTTTGAAAAGAACAAATGGTTTCCACTGACGGCTTTGTCTTTTATTCCTAAGGCGCTGTCTGGTTTAATCTAAACTTACAGATTAGTAAACCTTTATTGAAAATAAACAAGTTTATTCCTTGGAAATTTTACATGATTCTTGCATAAATTT
>JWHW01001805.1:170972-182789 GCA_000931545.1 Papilio glaucus
GTAAACCATCAGCTAACATAAATGACAACTATGAAAGTTGGCCCCGCAAAAATTACTACATCAGCCATATTCGAGCATGATGTCAAAGCTCCACAAATTGAGAGAGAATAGAATCAGTCGCGGTAGCCGAAGTCACCATGTTTAACAATTTGTGTAGTCTAACCGCCCCTTAAATATTCAAGTCCAAAATAAAGATCCGTTATTTTTAGATATAAATGCCGGCAAAAGTTTATATCGATTTACAGAACAAACTTACATAGATAAACGTAAAGAAAGTTAAAGCTCACATAGATGTTCTTAAGCTGCGAATGCGAACGTGTACTACGTGTAGCGTGTACAACTACTCGGGCGATTTCTTCAATAATCGAGACGCATTCATTTCCCCTCATTTCCGACATGTTGTGCGTCGCAGCACCCCGCGGCGCCGACGTCGGTGGTCCGGCAGCCGGGGACCCCGGGGGGTCTATCGCTAAACTAGAAACCTTTCGCTCGGAAAAATGTTACGTCAACAAACGTCTTTTTACTTCTGTTCACGACAAACCAACTTGCCGGGCGAGCGCTGCGTGCGGTGTGTGCACTCCGCCTCACATGTCGCCTTGCTGCAACTATTATTCTTAACAAAGTAACTAGAGGTAATAATACAACTGGGGTATGGCAATACGCTTCACCTTAAATATTTTTTCTCGTAAATTTAGTTGCAGTTAAATTACGATTTACGATTAACAGATATTAAAGTGTTTTCTCCAGTTTACAGCGATAACATCGACATACAAAATGAATCCCGTCCCTGCACTGCGGTCAGCACTACTTGATAATAATTCATTTAAGACTATCGGCGTACAGTCGACCTCTAAGTTTCCTCTAATTGACTGCTGCTGGATTCGTCAATGTTTGAACACTTCACGTAGTACGATGTTCTTCTCTGTGGAAAGACAACGGTCTATTCTTTTGATCACAGATCGAGGTATGACGCGTTCTGTTGCTCTAACTGTACTACGCTACGTTTAGTGATCATATCAAGTAGGCATTTCCCTAAACAATTCTTAGTATTATAAGATTTTATACTTAAAACTTTGAGTCACTTATAACACAAAATTATAACATCATACATGACGACAAGCAAAATGGAGGCTTCTTGAAAAGGAGTTCCTTTACAGTGTTGGTATATTTACTGTGAAATATATAAATATACGCTCACGCCCGTAACCCAAAGGGGTAGGCAGTGATCATGGATTTCCATTTAGCGCGATCATGACACACCTCTACTACTTCTTTTACGTTTATACATATATCTACGCACCATGCTCGTCGGTTATTGATACTCCTTATATCGCCCTTTCTTATATAAAATGCGTGAGTGAGAAAATTCTTATGGGATCTATTATTGGCAATTATTGAGCAAAACTTTGTTGAAATAATAATAAAAAGGAAAGCCAAAAAGCGAAGTGGATCGTACGGGCAGGTCTCGCGAGTACCAGCGTAACCTAATAAAAACGTAACTCGACACGGTATATCACATTGTGGCCGGCATCATATATCATTGCGCAATATCGCGCGTGTGGGATGCGAGTTTCTCATTCTCTAACGTCGAGTTCTGCGCTTCACTGAACCGATGCGAGTATCCGTGGTAGTGGCTACTGGTGCTATGTAATTATGTGACGTGCTATAAGTCGGTTACAAATACTGACAATTAGTTAATTGCTCCCCCCGGTGGCCGCGTGCGTGCCTCCACTTCGTTAGCTCCTCGATGGACGAATGTTTGCTTTGGCCTGTTTGTTTTTGCTCGTCGCAGGTAAACATTTGCCGGGATATCGAGTTAAATTCGATCTGCGTCTAGGCCGACCTCCGTCAGCCGCGTCGGGCGCGCGCCGTCAGTAGCAAATTGATCGTTATCCTTCCACCGTGTCTGTTACATGTTTATTATGAAACATTTTGAGAAGGGTCGTATGGATACGTTAATTAAGGCAATTCTCGTAGCTAACTGATATTTATGTAAGGATGTCGAATATGTATAGTTTATAGTGAACAACCCGAGAGTAGGGTGACGCTGTCGACAAACAACGGTAGTGGTTGTTGAGGCGCGGTCCGCGCCGCGACACTTGACAAACATTCAAAACTTGACTGTTTGTAAATCACCTCATAATACGGGGGAAGTTGTGGGCTAATGAAATAACACTGATAATAGTTTTTTTATTCAGGCTATAAAGACAAATAACATATTCATACTATATTCATTCTTGTATGTATAAAAAGACATTCATAACAATTGGTAAACGACAAATAGCGATTTTCGCGACATGTAAGTAAGCATAGCCACGATCCCAACTCGTGTTACCCAGCGATGGGATTAAAAGACGATTTGAAACACCTATCTGAGCTTACGAAATGAGTCTACCGAAGTCTTAGATATCTGTGCGATGGCAAGTTGTGACACTCATAGAGATATTCATTATTTTCTTATGTAGATATCAAACTTGAAAATACATGGCTGTCGTGAACACCATAGACTTTATCATTGTTTATTATAATAACACATGCGTCTTGAAGGATCGTATTAATACAAATATAAAGCAATTGTTTACTGTTAAAACATTACTTTTAAAACAACTCAATTTAACAAAGATAAAAGTGTTGTTTTCATTTCTGCCCGTGTCGTAGGTGCGGAGGGAAGCTCGCTAACTACCGCGCTCGCAAGTTTGGCCGCGCGCCAGCGGACGTGCCCTCTGCGCTCAAATTTACAGATTAAATTGCTAAATGAGACATTTTTATCAACGAGTTAAAACAAGGAAAAATAAAATTGGTTTTATACTAATTGGAGGGAGATGGGACACAGTTCAAAACGTTTGCCGTAGTGGGAATGTTACAGTAGGTAAGATATTTAAAAATACACACCTAATATTAGTAATTAGTAGTATTCAATGATTATTTTGGCAATGAGTTGATAGAGTTAGTTAGAATAAACATAGCGTAACGCGTTATATGTTTTTTTTTTCAAATATCGTTCTAGGTCCCCGGACACTACTGTTTTAAATATAAAACAACTTAGCCACTGGTAAGTGTTTGAACAATGTTAAATGTTTAAAAATGTTAAATGTTTGCACAATGTTAAATCTTTGAAAAATGTTAAATGTTTGAAAAATGTTAAATGTTTGAACAATGTTAAATGTTTGAAAAATGTTAAATCTTTGAAAAATATTAAATGTTTGAACAATGTTAAATCTTTGAAAAATGTTAAATCTTTGAAAATGTTAAAGTATAATGTTGGTCTGCAATGCCAGTTATACTTATATTTTTGACTATTTTTAAGGTTTTGCCGAGCAATGTGGTCTTGGTTCGTTGTAAATTGCACAATAAAAAATAAGTCACTGTACGCGGCGCAGTGGACCGGCTCGCAGCACCGCGGGCGCGCGTCACTCACGCAGCATCATCCCTCATGTTTGCTATTAATCTATCTTACTTCAGCACGCGACTTGCATAATAAACGGGATACGTAATATCTCCTTACCTTGCCTTTTTACTTTTTTATGTGCGGCACAGTACGACCGTAGTCCATACTGTATTATATTGCCTGCTAACGCCAACCCTACTCAGGTATGTATATGAAATATTAGTAAATTATCGAAATAATCTACTAATAGTTGTTTTAAGCATTTCCAAATAAGCTAACTTGGTTGTAAATGGTTCACGACAATAGTCGAATGGCGAATTCGAACTCGTGACCACGTTGCGCATGTTTCGCAGTCCGCACCCTTAACCATTAGGCTATTGGCGCTTCCTGTATACATATATACTTTCCTTATTTTCTCATATTTTAAATCTCAATCTGAGTGTCTAAAATGTTGTTAGATTTAAGGTTAGGTTATCGTTCAAGTAAAGACTAAAAGAGTAGTGGTGGCCCAGTGGTTTAGGCCTCGAATTACGAACTGAAGGTCGCGGTTTCGAAACCAGAAAGGCACCTTAGTTCGTGTAATTTAATTCATAAATAATAAAAAAGTTGAAAGAAAACATCGTATGGAAACCGGCATGTCTTAGAACACCAAATTCGAAGACACGTGACATCACCCGCACTGGGCCAGCGTGGTGGATTACGTCCCCTTCCCTCTCTCGGAGGGGAGACCTATGTCCATGCAGTGAGGAAATATAGACTAAAAAAGGCTAATTTTTATTATTATTTATATTATAAACACAAAAAAGCAAACAAATAGTTAAATAAACATGCAGTACAAATGTTCAGCACACGCTTGTCGACACACGCATACAAGAGTTTGTAAATAATGGAATCATGGATGGAGGCTTTAGTTATCGTCGCTGTGAACAAATGGACTACCGCTGGAGGCGCTCATCAATCTTGTCTCGCCTCTCGCCCCGCCAGCCGCGTCGCTACGGCAAGAGCCGGTACTCATGGTCTATAGTCCAGACTACATTATAGCGCCTAGTGTTTAGAATCAACTGAACAACACCGAACAATTCTATTCATGTTTTCCTAAAAAACATAAATAGTTAACCCTTCAATAATATGACCCTGAACATGTTATGACGTAGCCCGCGGCGCGCAGCTGTCTCTTGTCATAACACATACAATAAGGTACTTAACTTAAACTCACTTAGAAATTTAACACGACAAAACGCTCTGTGATAGGAATTATTAAATATATCTGCGGCTTCTCAAGGTTTCATACTTTTAAGTTAACTGATCAAGTCTTCTAAATTAATTCCGACGGCTTGTGAGGAAGCCATATTGATGTGAAGGTCGGCCAATCAGTCCGTCAGTCCAGCATATTTCGAGTAACAAAATAAATAATTAGAATAGTAGGAGCGCTTCGCTTCTATCGATAGTCGTACCAAAATCCAATAGTTACCACGAGGCACGATAAGTTCGATATAGTGCCCTTCAAACGTGTCATCGAGATTACACGGCAGATCACAAGTCGAACTCATGCTGGGATTGAACCCAAACGTGAGCAATTAGTTGAAACACTTATGCATGTATGTTTTATCATTACAACTCTGACCTCGAACTAAAACGCATAATGTTTTAGCCTTCTCATATTCGATGTGGCTGTAATTGTCAATCTGTAGCGACTTGCCGCGGATTGACACGATAGATGACTTATTATACCACGTGAATCATTCACGAGAGCCAACGCTGAATGCACACTCTGCATAAATGCTCTAAGAAAAAGCTGTTCCGGACATTGTATAAATGCTTTTGTGTCAATTTTCAGTATATTTTGAAGTAGTAAAACTTCTAACTAGCAATGTATGCGAGCGCGTAATGTGACGTGCGTCGACCGCGCCTTATGAAAGTCAAACTCCCTCAGCTCTGCCTACACATCTACACATTTAGGTCTATGGTAGACGTTAATGTAATATTAAATTCAACTGTTGTTATTTAAATGTGTGTTTTATATGACGTTTTGTCGATATGTAATTTCTTTTCTATTTTCCAGGTACGTGTCACATCCCACATCTGAGTTCCATTGTTACATGCGTAAGTATTCTCCGAGTAATAAAATTAACTAAAATACTCGGACAAGTTGACGGCGAGTAGTCGTACAGCGACAGCGAGGCGATCTACAGATGGCGCTGCACGGGGCGCGGCGCGCGGCGCGCGGGCGGCCGACTCCGGCCCTTCATAAAGAAGTGGGCTTTATTACGGATGCAACAGGTTTGTTCCGTTTAGGCGCGACGTCTCCGTGTGAACGTCTCGCGCTATTGATACACGGATACTTTATGTGACCGTCTGCGTCTCCGATTGCTTTGTCTTTCATTGTCACTACGAAACAAAGCACTTCACGTTGATTTTGTTAAATGACTTGATTTTGTACTGACCACGACGATTTCTCCATTAGGAATAGACGTTCCCACGCCGATAGGATAGCTCCGTCTCAACATTAACACCGAAAAGAAACGAACTATGTGATTTGTTGGTTTATTGTTCCGATCATAAAAGTACCGAGAACAAGTTTTTTTTTAGATTTTTCCTAGAAGAAGGGAATTAGTAAGTTTCGACTTATAGTGAATTAAAAAGGTCGATCAATATTGGTCTAGGTGCAACAGTCAATATAAGAAAGTTCTAGCGTTTAATATGCACATTAACTTGTTTTATAAACTCTTTTATTTCTATACTTACCTGTGACGCGGTTATTATCTCATTGCAAAAGTACTTACAGTCCGCCGCACAGTCGCAGATACCATATCTACACAACTTATTTGTATTACAGTATACTTGTGCAAATGTAAAGAGCTATTTCTATCTGCTTTTTGTTTTGCCAATTCGATTAAAGACACAATTTATTACTTAAAGAAATACGACGGAGAACTAAAGTTGACGACATACGTACTTAAAGTAGACTGAAGTGGCAAACGGCCGGTCACATCTGTCGTGCTAGCGACGTCAGATGGAGGAGGAAAATCTTAGAGTTCACGGATTGGGACCAGAAGTGTGGAGCGCATCCTTCCAGATAGACCGATGACCTCGTGAGGTCGGCAGGAAGTCGCTGGATGAGGTGCGCGCTGGACCGCGTACTGTGGCCGGCATGATGGAATGTTTATATATTAAATGTTAACAAAATTAATTAGTCTCTTAAATAATAAAACAGTAATTTATTATTCGGCACGCCGCGGCCGTGTAGTCGTTTGGATTTGGATTAGCCTGTGCTAACACAAGGGCTGAGTGCGGCGGTGAGATATGAACGCGCAGGTGGTGGAACATTACGCCGCAGATTTAGATAAGTGGCTGCTTTGTTGAACGCGCAGTGGTGACATGTTAATACACTTACAGCAAAATCTTTACTCGTGACTCTTTAACCTTCAATAATACTATAGCGCGGATAGATAATCATTGTGATTAGCTGTACCATTGTTGTGATCAGAATTAATGACATAATAACGCGCTTGTTTTGTGTTGGTTTGTGTTTGCATTCTTACTGAAATATAATAAATTAATAAGGCACACAATTCTCGGCTTGATTAACTATTGAGATGGAACTCTAAGGTGTGAGTGTGGGTCGGAGAATAATTACCGCGCTCCTTAGTGTCTATGGTGTCGTCGCGTGGCGGTGTGTCGCGGCGTGTCGCGTGGGTGTTGACCGAGAGCCTCTGCGGTCCAGTTGCACGCCGATCTCAGTTTGTAGGTTAATGAACGTTGCCCGATGACGTCACTCCGACTATTATTGTGCCAATATTAATGTTTTATTTCGATATCAATCACTTCAATAATTTATTCCATGTTTTTTGTTGAGATTTTTGTATAGTAGCAATGAGGATCTTACTTTTTCGTACATATAATAGGACATAAAGAGGACAGATCGGTTTGTGTGTCAATCAGATCGTATAAACGTTGAAATGAGGATGGCACGATGCTAATAATCTTCTTACTCTAGTTTGTAGAGAGTACAGTCAGTGTAAAGTGTTGTGGTGATTTAGTTATCTGCGAGCCGACACGCTACGAGTGAAACAAAGCGAAGGTGTGCTGTGTCTGAGCCTCGACCGCTTGTTACTTAGCGAAGGTGATTACAACTCCTCGGGCGGTGCGTTAGCACGCCACTGTGATCAGATATGCTCTGTCTTTTCCTTTATTTCCATCCTATTCTTTTGTATTTTTACGACGCTAACTTAATTTGATTAACAGGGATATTGAATTAATGTGGCTATCGGAAACAAACTGTTCTGGTCTGTGCCTTTGTGCTAACAGAATCAAGTATATTGCGAGGTTTTAACACGATCAGGAACTCGTGCAAGTAGAGTAAAATTGCAAACTAAAGAAATTTCGAACCGGTTAGAAATTCGTACGGTCATATTTTAAATGCCTCGAGCTAACACTTGATCGCAGTAGTGACCAGGAGTCTGTTAATGTAACTACACAATAACATAAGTCTTAAGTTAATAGTTGCCACTAAGAATCGCTTGAAAGACGGGTTAAAGTTATTAGAAGATCCAACTAAAACTACTTTGTCTAAGAGAAGTCTGACTCTGTTAATTTTTAACTAGACGACCACTTTCACCCTAACATTGACCTGTTATCTAACCTTCGCTAACTGTCAGTTAAACATACTCTTGAAGTATGAACAAGTGTTGGAAGTCTTGTAAGGTATGCAGGCAGCATAGCGTATACGCGGTTAATGCAATTTTCTCGATGAAGGCGTAAAAATTGCGAGCACTTTGAACATTGTATGGAAGTGTCAGTATCGCGCCGGCTGGCTGTTACAATTGTGCTTTGTGCAATTAGTGCGCGCCGCTCCGGACGAGCTCGCCGAGTGTGTGTGTGTGTGTGTGTGTGGATGGACCAGTCAGCGGTTTTTTTGTGGTCGTTCGTGTCGATAGGTATGTTCGGCAATTGTGAAAACTAGTGCTTTTACTATTAACCTCATGGATTTTAAATTCTACAAAAATGGAAACCATTTTTGAATATATTTCACACATAGATTAACTAGTAAAACAGCGACTTCAAAAAAAAATAAACTTTTCAAATATAATTTTTAGCTTTAAAAACTAAAGAACAAAAGTTCCAGTATATAAAGCATCTATATATATCATATTGGTATTTAAATTTACACCTAGATGGCATTATTCTCAATCTTAACATAAAGTTATTTTTTTCCTTATAATCCTGAGTAGAACTAAAAAAAATATGGGAAAATGTATTGTCACCGGTTCCTGATACGAGTACCAATTTTTTGAGTCAATCGGACGTCACAATATAACCAAAAAAAATATATAAGAAAGATTCCGTTACATACAAACAAACAAACTGTTGAAAACTCTACATGTTTCTTTCAAACTTCAAACTTGTCAACATGCAGCCATTAACATGCAACAAGAAAAAGAAAAAACTAATTGAGAGAAAAAAATAATAACAAGAAATTGTCAAATTATATTCCCCAGAAATGTTCAATAATCAAAGAGCAGGTAATTGTTGACTTTGCACTCGACCTGTTTCTAATCACTTCAGTACTGCAGTGTCCTTCCTGCCGACACGCCTCGTTATCTGTGCATCACCTCACCTACTAAAGTTATGCGGCGTCGATCGCAGCTGTCTGCCCCCTGACAGATGTCCGGCGAGTGAATTATTCACGAAGCCTCGGGCCCTGCCCTGCGGTCCTGCGTGCCTCAGACTGAACGTCACCCGTCACAGATACACCTCGACACTCATAGCCTTGAAATTACTTTAGCATAGTTCAAAACTGACCTGTACAGAAACATAAAACTAAATGTAACAAGTGTGTAACATAAAACACTGAACGTAACATCTTTGAAAGCAGAACTAATAAAACGAAAGCATCATCTTTTCATCAGGCGCTTGTGTAAACGACCTTGCGTCTAAATTGATTATGTTCGTTTAAAACATATATAGTTTCATGTCGATACTTCACACTCCAAACGTCTTATTCTCTGCGCCAGATCATCTCGTCTTACTGCCTCTAATGACGTAATAACGAATACGAGGTCATTGAACACGTTCAAGTAATGGTTTATCGCCACATAAATAGAAACGATTTGTACTTTGTAGTTTAAACTTTTGATATCTTCTAAACTATTGGTCCGAATGATATAGTTCAAGGAACAATTATAATCTACAAAATTCTCTTGATAACTAAGACATTTAAATGGATATGGATTCATACCGAACACGAATAATCGAGTAGTAAGTATTGAGTGCGTTTTAATGGATGTTTCCTAATAAAAAAATGGTTGTTGTGAGACAAACATAGAAGATAGATATATGTCATCGCGGACTTTTATTTAGCTTGTATTAAGAGATACAATTATTTCATACATCATTTTAATGTAAGTCCTATAGTTTAGCCTACGTAAGCCAAGAAAGTAAAATTCAACTTTGTCATATTATGCATTATTAAGAATAACTCAAAAACTACCGGTCGGATCTTGACTATGGGACCAATCGACAGGCACTAGCTCTCGAACAAATAAAAAAATCATCGAAATCGGTTCACCAGGAGCGGAGTTCTGAGGTAACAAACAAAATAAAAAGAAAAACTTACACACGAATTGATAACCTAATCCTTTTTGAAGTCGGTTAAAAAGGTGGGAAGACACAATAGTTCATTAACAAAACTAAACTCTTGAGTGTTAACAATAAATGTCAAAATTAAATACAAAATATAAATGAAAAATGTTCGTCGTAACTGTTCCAAATTCAAATATGCATTTTGGTGACGCGTGTTGAGAATCTTGTTCACGCTAACCTAAAAGATTTTCCCCCTCCGAATATCATCTAATGTGGCTTAAAAAGTTTTCACTTCAAAATTATAATTTCAATTGGATATAAAAGATCTTGAGCACAACTTAATTTAATGAATCAAAGTTATAAAGTTACTTCTCTATTAATTACAAAACATTTTGAAACGTCAACACGCTCGTCATTTTATACATCACGTGCGGAATCTGATGCTTTATTTGACACGGCTCCCAGACAGACAGACATACAGGCGCGGCTGATATTGACTGCGATAGAAATCGTGTTCTCATGATCGCAGACAGCGTGACCGCAGCTCGCGCGCTGAATGTCTGTTGTGTAGACCGGACGTTCAGTACGGGAGGCTGCGGTACGATTAGCTTTAATGCTTTAGCTCCATTACGCGAACACGCATAGCCGTTAATATACACGGTGAGATATGTTACCGCCTCGTGAAGTTTCCAAAGCTACGTGGAAGTTTGTAATCCTGACCTTAATAAATACGGGTCTAAGGGTAAGTCCCGGCCCGCGCGGCGACTACATTTATGTGATCCTACCTTAACGTATCGCTTAATTGTAGTTCCAGGTTCGTGGCTATTGTCTCCTTCGCAAATTGTTTCATAATTTATCCAGAACTACCTTGAAACTTTCTCTACTACCTTAATTGGGAACTTTGGAAATTTAACGTCGCTTGAACCCTCCACGCATATACTGATTTTTTTTCTCGTGTATATTTTCACCATCAGTGTTAACAAAGTTAGTTAAATAAACACGTACAATTAAAACAATAAAGTTTTCTGAGCTCATTCTCCACCAGCGCTTAAATAGCCCACTTTGACAGTTGCTGAGACTATCGCGCCAACGATAGTTTGTTCCACGTTTAACACGTCGCACGGGAGTCAATGCAGGCGTCCTAAGTTGAACGTTACCTCACGTAAAAGATACCGCGATTGAATAAACAAAATTATATCTAAAGGTAAAAGTTAAGAGAAGAAAAAAGTACTGATTTAAATTAATATTACAGTCAATCTGATAATCCAATGCCGTGTACATTACGTATCGTTCACTTGTACAGCGTGTGACTCGTTCAGAACGACTAACTGTCTAACGATTTAGTTGATAGAAAGCATTGAAGATTCTCATAAACGTTAAAATAATTACCGTCCATTCCAGTCGGTTTACCCTGAGCGCGCCCACGCCCAGCCCGCGCGGGGGCGGACAGCGGCGAGACGTTTGACTGCCCGTGGAATATTGTCTATTCCAAACTAGTTTTGTGTTCATAACACCAGTTTTGTCTTGTTTGACAACTAATTATTTATTTCAATATAACAAACAAGTTAATTAAAACAAAATAAAGTTTTTACTTAGCGCTACTGTTTCGAAAATAGATCTCACCACATAACTTTTACTATAGGGTTCAGAGGTCACATGCACCATCATGCGCTGAATAAATCTCGAGTGCATAATAATAATAAATTGATACCTAAGGATTTCAACTTTAAATCGTAGTTCGTTAGCGTTTGATAACAAATGCACTACAACAGTACATTGCCAGCTGACAGTGTCGCTCGTAAACGCATCATTTGTAACCGGACTATCAGCCGAGTGCCCCCCCCCCC
>JWHW01001927.1:9206-42028 GCA_000931545.1 Papilio glaucus
GTACACAGTGAATCGATAATCCCTACTAATATTATAAATGAGAAAGTAACTCTGTGCGTCTGTCTGTTAAGCTTTCACACCCAGACTACTAAACCGATTGAAATGATGGGCACAGCTAGTATTATATACAAAGGGACTTTTTATCATTCTGTAGTGAAGAAGTATATAAGTATTCTATGTAAAATAGTATTCTATAAGTTACATAAATATTTGTACATTTTCATGCAATTTGTTCGTGCCTACGTCCTATTCGTTTTCCTATCAATCCTTACTAGGTCTCTCGCGTAAGTACTTGCAGGTGTTTATCCGTTCGATTGTTTATTTCGTTACAAAATACATTCGTTAATTGTTTATCAGCGATCGTACTACATTCTGCGGGCCTATTCTGGAATGGCGCCTTTTCTAGGTGGTTTTCAATTTTTTTTTCAATGTTTCTTTTTACTATTTCAAAAGACGAAAAAGTAGAAGGTGGCAAACGAGCAAGTGCCTATTTTTATTGGCGAACGTATACATTTGATTTTAATAACAATTAAAAAGTCCAAATTTGAAGTTTAAGCCGTCGCGATTAATTTTTTTATGTGGCCTTACGGAGTACGGGCAGAGCTGAGGCCACACACTGCTTAACATTTCAAAGTTTCAAGGTAGTTGATAGGTAAATGACGTGTGTTACAATAAATGTACGTACATTTATATAGACGCTAGAAGAATACTCATCCGATCATACAGGTATCCGACCGTAAACTCAGGTTGGTAAATCTTTAAATGTAGTCTCAGCAAAATTTCCTATCTACGATATTTGTGGTACTTTCTTTCCGTGTGGCAAAGCTGGGGAACGCCATGTATTTTGGTTTTCACAAAGTTACACAAAGTTTTACACAAGGTTTTTATGGGCTACATTTTTCAAAAAAATTCGATACCACTTTCTTTAACTTACCAGGTGTAATGCAAAGGGTGAGGAGAATTCTTTTGATAAATTCGTGCACTAATCGCTAAGTGATCGCTGCATAGTCATAAACTAACCAAGGGTAGTGTTCAAGTGAATATAGGTACATCAGATTTATATTAGTGTTAGCGCATTGTTAAGAGTTAAAAGAGTGAGGCTTCAGTACTAATCTAGAGCGTTCGCAGGCATTTCTCCCCTCCCACATACGGTTTCGAGGATATTTGTGATTGAACTAAAGGTCGTCAACCAGGACAAGGTTTTTCAGATGACTAGAATGCGGGTACCGTTTTGTAAACGACAGAATGTTAACTTCAGATGTTTTTATTAAAACAATTTCAAAGTAATGCAACTAGCAGTAGTTTTATCTGTATATGTAATGGAAAATCTAAATCCTTCATAAAGTTAAGATAAAATAAATGGCACACAATGTGTTGCGTGGTAGGGGACTGTATATCATTCCACTTGTCATGATAATAAGGACTGATAGAGTCGCGGCAAAAAAACAAAAACAATGTATACAATGTCAAGCTTTACAAAACTTAAAACAGAGTAATATCGACTTTTTAGGCACCTTACATGCATTAAAATTAGTAATTGGGGATTCACAAATATTAGCAATGTGTGTAATTCATTTTAACGACTCCAACATAGTGTATGCTAGGAATTGGTTCACAATACTATAGTCGATATTAAAGACTTAATGTCCTATTTATCCAAGCCTCAAATACAACACATAAAAGAACATGAAGTGGTTCAAGATATTATTACTTTATTGAAAGATCCCTAAGTGTCTTATTTTATTAGTTGAAAATGGAAATGTTGGAGACGTGACATGAATTCGATTTACTTTCACCGGCTGATAGACAACAGGCAATACAAGTTTAATTACATTTCTGTATTTTCGACAATTGGCAAAGATGAATCTTTTAGAGAAATAATGTAACATATTGTATCGCTAACCGTGGGATTCCAGTGGCGTAAAATCGTGTCGCGATACAAGGTTTCTCTTAATGTATCGATCTACGTTCGCAATGTCATTTCATATGTTGTCACACATTTTGACATCGAACATGTCTCGCAAAAAACTATCGATACAATTTACATTGCGACTTGTACCGTCACATAAATATTATGTGTGTCGACACGCAGTGCAAACTCGCAGGGTGTGGTGATGGATTTTAGACATCAAATAAGTCCATGCTATCCACGAAGCTCGGGTAACCTAATTCATTCTTAACACAACTTCTTTTCATCAATTTCTTTTTCATCATCAACTCCTTCTTAACTTCTTTAAATTATTCATCACTTTCTGTTTTTTCATCAATATCTTCAGCAACTTCTTCGTCAACTTCATCATTAATTTCTTCTTTATCATCAATTTTTTTAAACTTCAAATTTGGAATTTTCATTGTTTTTAAAATCAAATTTATAAGTTCGCCAATCAAAATAGGCACTTGCTCGTTTGCCACCTTCTAATTTTTCGTCTTGTAAAATAGTGAAAAGAAACAGTGAGTTCCGAAAAAAAAATTGAAAACCAACTAGAAAAGGCGCCATTCCAGAATAGGCCCGCAGAATGTAGTAAGAACGCTGACAAACAATTAACGAATGTATTTTGTAATGAAATAAACAATCGAACGGATAAACACCTGCAAGTACTTACGCGAGAGACCTAGTAAGGATTGATAGGTAAACGAATAGGACGTGGCACCAACAAATTGTATGAAAATGAACAAATATTTATATAACTTATAGAATACTATTTTTCATTGAATACTTATAATACTTGTTCACTACCGAATGATAATAAGTCGACTGTGGACGATATTAAACAACATGATGTCCAACGTCGTCCAACATGTTGACCAACATCGTTCAAAATGTTGTTCAACATCATCCAAAATGCTGTCCAACATCGTCCAACATCTTGTCCAACATGTTGTACAACATCATCCAACATGTTGTCCAATATCGTCCAACATGTTATCCAATATCGTCCAATATGCATGATAATCATCATCATCTCCAAAAAAGTTAAAACGTTGGAAATTCTATACAGTACATACGTGAGGTACCCTTTTGGAATATGCGTCACAGATATGGAACCCTAGGTATGCAATATACATTGATGGTATTGAAGCAACGTATAATATCGTACTAATTATAAGCAAAAAGATAACTTCAATCAGTGTGCTAAATATAATTTCCTATCCATGCAGCATCGATGTAACATTTCCGATGTAGAGTTTATGAAGACTGACCGCCATCTTTGAAGGTCCGGGACTCATACATAAAATTAAATAGTACGTGGCTAACAGAAAGTTTTGTATCCCTTAATCGTAATCCCTTACTACATGTTTCAAAAGTTAGAACGAATTGTCGGCAAAATACATTTACTCAATGTGCATGTAGATTATTTATCAACATGACATTGGTCTATTCAATAATAGTCTCGCAGTGGTTGAAAGGCTACTTGCCAAAAACTTCTTTGATAAATACCTAAGTAGATACCTCTAAGAACAATACATAATACTACATTCTACTTCTTTTAATATAAACTATATTTACTTTTTACACATTTACACTTGCTTAATTATAATTAAGTAGTACTATAGTACCTACTTATGTTTGGGGATCGCTCCGGAGGTTTTTTAAAAAAAAAAGTTATAGGCAACTAACTGTAAATCATTAGAAACCAAAAATACGTAAATAACGTGTAATACTAATGTGTGAAATAACGTTAAGTACTACTTGTTTATAATATAAATTTATCGTACGTGCTTACTAGTTTGTTACTACGTTAATTGTGTCTATAAGTGGAAATTTGTGAACGAATTTTTTCAATTTACTCTGTTAAATACTGTATCATATATTATAGACGAAAATCTACTCTTAAAAATATAATAAATAATAATTACAATAATATTTTAATAACCATGTTTTGTTCGGTGAATGTTTAATCATAGGCAATCGCACGAAGCATTATGAAATAGGAGAACGAAGTCTTCAGGATCTGAAAAATAAATTACTTTAGATTTCATGAAATGGCTCCATCCCATCATCCATGGCACAAGAGATGGCATCCGTGGCTCTAAACATTTTTTTAATTCATTTTTGCTGTTTTGAGACTAACTATAAATTTAAAAATGAAAACAGTATCTAAATACAACATTTCATTCAAATCGTTTCGAAACAGCCGAAATATTTATATTTACAAGATTTACTCCCTTTGCATTATGAGATACCAGATTATTATTAAACATATTATTATTATATTAATAAATGATTGTGGTTGATCTACATTGCAGCAGTAGCTACGTGGAATAGGTCAGCTCAACAACGAAGTAGAAAATACCGCTTCATTAGATCGTAGAAATTTTCAGTTGAAATACTGCGTATCATGTCTATTTATATATGGGTATTTCACTTACCGCAACCATTGTCTGTGCTCCAATCGGCACCATACTTAGAGCTTTTAAGTTGAAAGGTACTTGAACATTCTTTAGGAAAAAAAGTACCAGCTTCTGATTTTCTAAAGTCATGCATTCCCACGGCAAACTATAAACAGCATTAATGATTTTCCCATTCTATAACGTAAAACATACATTATTTAGATAAAACCACAATATTTAGAATTATTATAGACTTAAATACACTGAGAGGTGAGGGTAAAAAAGCATTCGAGACGAAACTGCTTCATAAGCAGTAAGTGTATGTAAAATTACCACCAGACCAGATTATATTGTATGTACCCAAGTAACCTATATGTAATCACTAAACTAATATAGTATATAAGCTGAATTATCAGCTAATATTAACAACAATACAAACTGTGATAATTATAACGAATCATTATCCTGGCAGTACGACTTTAAGGGTTTGCTTCCCGACCTATAAATATTTTTGTCCGATGGTTCAAAATTTTGTCACATTTGGGACTTAAAAGTGAAAAATTACAAGTGTTTCGTGTGTTTCAAAATATGCCAGAGATTTTTTTATTAACTGGCCAAAGACCAATTGTCCATAGTTAACCACCCCGGACACTTTCGTAAGTTATGTATTGTGTAAGTGTACTTGCCATTGACGACATGATCTCATATACTACCGAAATCTCTATTAATTGCTGAAACAGTACTAGCGTTAGTATTCCATATTTTCCCAGTGCTTCCGCTTCCTGAAATAAAAAGTATAGTATATATATATATAATTGAAATTTGAAATATTAATTACTGTTTAGATAACTTATAATGTTTATTACCAATTTACAAATTTCACACAAAATAATGCATTCACTTATTTGCTGGAACGCATAGTACAGGCACATTGTTGGTCCGAAAACATTAACTGATTTTGATAGAAAACTGAAAATGAAAACATAATTACATACATACTACATAATGTATACGTACCCATAATAATAATTTAATTGACATTTCATTTTGTCAGTTTAAAAGAAGTTTACTAATGAAAAAGAACAAATACGAGTAGAATGATGTTTTAAGGCAACTTGTTACGTTAATCCAAATATTTTGAGACATAAAATGGATTCA
This sequence comes from Papilio glaucus, assembly GCA_000931545.1. Classification (NCBI taxonomy): domain Eukaryota; kingdom Metazoa; phylum Arthropoda; class Insecta; order Lepidoptera; family Papilionidae; genus Papilio; species Papilio glaucus. The sequence continues at coordinate 14,697 of JWHW01001927.1, forward strand.
AACAACTGAAAGTTTGTATTATCTTAATTACTTTATTTGTTTTATTACCATAAGACGTAGCAGTATTATATTTTAGTTTGAAATTTAATTGAACTTCAAAATTTTAAGCAAATGTATTGGTGGTTCGAAATATCTTTGTTCACAATTTATAACTTCCTTCTTTTATAAATGAGTGACCTGGACTATCTTATTAATACGAAGATGAATAAATTGCCAGCTTCGCACTGACATGACTTTGTCGACAAATTAGATTTTGAATAACATTTCAAACCATATAGCACAGTAGCCGGTGATGCTAAACTTACGTCTATCCTCGAATGTCATCAGGACCTATTGGGTTTTGACTTTTAGCGGCGGGGAAAGAGTCTTCTGTCCTTATTTACGATTTTTTTGACTTCGGATTATTGAAATCGGCAGTTTATCTTATCATGTTATCTTTTAAAATAAAAACTTGACCGAGCTCGAAGAAGTCCAGGCGGCGGTTTTGTATAGCAAGTCTGTGATCCCTGCACTCCTTTGTATCGCGCTCATATCGTCAGATTTTTTAAATGTACACTTATTAGCATGTAGCCCCGTATATGACGTGCCCGAGTATGTCCGATTTTTTTTTACAAATTTAATGGGATAGTCTATGCTCGCAGTTCTAAATAGATAACTGATTTGTGATTGATTCCGCATGTGTAACTCGCTCGGCTTCTAAAATGCTGGTCAAGAGATAAATAACCTAGCTGGCTGTCAAATGTCCGTTCTAATGTCATTTGAGTTGATAACAGGATTACCATATTTTTTATATAAAGTGAAATCGACCTGACATGACATTTAACGAGTGTAGGGTTAGTTGAAAAAAAATTAACAAACCATTCAGAAACCGGGCATAACTATCGTATATTTGTGGATTTACCACTCAGATGGCTGTTGTTTCTAACTTTAGGGTTTTTACACATGCATATATCTAAGACTTGAAGTTTGAGTTCCACGTATGGTTTTACACTAATGTGTCACATAAAATTCAGTAAATAACGAACAGAGAGAGTGAGAGGTCACGAGTTTATATTGTTTTTAAACACACTTTTACTTTTGCATAAATACATGTGCTTTAATCTCAACTTTCAAAAAATAACTTTAAACTTTATTTAAAGTTTAACCTTTATTTATAAAAAAATACGTATTAAAAAAAGAAAAAAGTTTTCTTGTACGAACCTATTATTGAAACAATGTCCCTACCTTAAGCTCGAGATAAACTTATCATTTAATTTCTCTAAAAAATCTAGTTAGTATTTATCTAAAGAGTGAATAATTATTAAACTTATATAACAAGTAAACATCAATACAATACGTACTTTGTAGCCATTCGGTGACGGTTCACATTTTCTATAAGTAACTTTTTAACCATAATTGATTCTTCTTCGCTGTACGAAATATTTTTCTCTCCAATCAATGTAGAATTAGTTTTAATGGTAATTTTTGGTTTTGGGAAATTAATCAAGTTATATTCTAAAATTTTAAAGTGACCCCAAAGGTGAATAGCAATTAGAGAAATGAATAGTTCATTGATACACAACACCAATGTATTGATGAGGGAAACATAAAGGTTGAAAATAAATACCAAAAAGTAAGCCGTTAAATTTGTTTGACTATCGAATGGTAAATCATAATAAATAGAAAGCTCTATGTCTATGGTATCATTCGGGGAAACTTTTTCTTTCAATAATCCAGCTCTTATGTTGTTATGTAGCGGTGTGATGTTAAATAAAAGAACACCAGAGTACATTTGCACGTGTAAAAATATAGTGAAACATACAGAAAAGTTGTAAATTTTGTTATAAGTCTGAAAAAGAAAGACTTATATTACTACTGTTAAATGTAAAGTAAATATGAAATTTAGTTTTCACAATGGTAGAGCTACATTGTCGTTGCAGTTGTTTTATGATTAGGATGGCTAGACTACACATCACATATATGTACCTCCGTTAAGTAGACACAACTCTCTTCTCCCTTTTTTTATCTTATAAGTACTTCTTGATCATTCATACATAAAGTCTACTGTGCTCCGCTACTGGGCGTTATGAATGTTCATGATCACTGAAGGTGAACTGCTTAAAAACCTTCTTTGGAAGTACTTAGAGGAACTTTCTATAAAACGTAATTCGTTCCTTAATCCTACTCCCCTTGTATAAAAAAGTCATGAAATATAAATAAGTTATACAAACTTTCATGGAATATTCTGATTCGTCTTTGTAATGGAAAACATGAATATTTTCAATAAAATCAATAATAAGTTGCCGATAACCTTTGATCCATGGCAGTGTTAATCGAAACTGTAAAAAGAAATACATCATAATGAATGCATTTATTATATTTTACAACAAAAAATTAATTAAAACACGCTCCTTTTTCCTCAGCATTTCCTGACTTAAACTTGTTCTTCCTGCATCGTAAGACAAAATATTTGAGAGCGTATTTTGTCAGTGGTCGAACAACATAGCTACCACAAGGCTAGTGTACAATAAAATTACAATAGTATATTTCAATAATTTATTTTTAATTTGTTATGTATTCTAATATTAGGCTTCGCTGGTTAGGGCATGTTGAAAGGATGAATAAAGACAGAGAGGTGAAACAAATTTATGTTGCAAAATTTAGTGACTGGTAGGAGACATCCGAGGAGAACCGATATCGATCAGATTAGTGACAAACTAAGGAAGGACGGTATTGTAGTGCCCGTAACCGAGGAGCATGTATGAGTAGATATGATATAAAAGAAAACGAGAGAGGTGCGCCAGGATCGCGCCAAATGGAAATCCATTACCTCTGCCTAACACGTGAGCGCACCAGGCGTGAGCGTATATTTATTTAAGATTAACAAAAAACATTTGCTTGGTTGAGATGGAGTTAATACTATTGGACCGATTTTAATTTTTTTTCACCATTAGAAAGCTCAGTTAAGCAAAAGTCCTAACATTTTATTAGGAAAAGTAATACCGAAACTAGGCAACGCACCACGAACATAAGTTTGTGGTAAATGTAACATGAGGTAAACACCAACATCGACCAGAACCATTTGAGATCGTAAAAAAATATTTAGGGACATTGCCACAGAGTAACAGCTTAGCGGTCCAATTGTTAGTCAAAAGTACCCTTAAAAAATAGAAATAAGATTCCTTACCAGACAGAGAAACGTAATAAGCCCAGTTATATAGGTATGTCCCAAAACCAAGAAACTTAAAACTCCCACATTATTTTTCATGTAAATCAACTCCGCAACAACTACAAAAAGAATGAGGCAAAATAAAAACTTGTTATTTGCCAATGGAACAGGATTTTTCGTTTTCATTTCACGATGGGGCCAGAAATCAATGAGGCTAAAAGAAAACCGCACTAGTTTCATGTAGTTAAGATCCAACGGTGATGTCATATTTCTTAGTCGATAATTTTTTGATAATTTTTAAATAAGGGCAGCGGGTAATTATGTGAAGTGTGTTAGCAGTCGGATTAAGTCAATTGTATTATATAAATTGTATCGATAATAATAGAAATAGCGAAGTAATTGAAGTATCGATAGTAAGAAGCTTTCAGTAGAAGCACAGAAGCTTTTCACTTTTCCCTTACACCTCACTAGATGATCAACTGAATAAAGAACGTTAAATGGCTCATAATGATTTAATTTATATCCTTATATACCGATGACTTGATGTAGATAATTGCCATGTCTAATTAAATAAGACTATGCTACTTCATATTTCAATAATCATTTGTAACACAAATAATATTTTGTACTAGTAACCGACGTTGATTTTAAAACTTTTAAAGGTTTTTTAAGCTATAATATGTTGACAACATCAGATTTATCTTGCACTATTTTACATGATGAAGTGATGGATGGATCTAGCTAGCTTGTTTATCTAAAGTTAAGACCACAATTAGGAGCTAAAAGATCGTATAATAGGTTTTTTTAATAGAATGAAATTAAACCAATGTTAACCCAATCTAGTACAAAGTGAAGCACGCCTCTTAATTATAGATCTCATAAGAAATCGCGTGGTAAGGTTTTTACCTTTTAAGCCACACTTTTGTGTGGCTTAAAAAACATAACATACGGTTGAAAAGACTTCAAGAAAAGTGTTCTCTAGTACAAAAAAGGGAACGTTTTATATCGTCCGGATTGGTTACAAACTAAAGAAACGGATATTATGTAACCGACGAACATAATGCATTATCATATTGTTGTTTGTATACATAATTCCTAGGGTTAAAATGAAAACTTCTTTAGCCAAATGACACGTTATTTGGCAGGGAAAAATCTTATAGGTTCGCGTGAAGAAAATGACCAACACTTAGCAACATGCTTATTTGAATTTGGAACAGTTCCTAAGAACTTTTTTACACTTACTTTTATTGCATTAAATTTTGAATTTTATTGTTAAGGAACAAGGGTTTATTTTTGTTGATAATTTATTTATATTTGAACTATTGTCGCGCCTTCCCATCTGTTTTGAGTTTTCACTTCTGTCGACAGTCCTAATGACTTCCTTTGTTTTTTTTTATTATTGCAATAATGAAATGTTTCTTACATGAATGACCGATTCCAAATAATATAGCTAGTCTTAAAGATAAATAATTCTTGGCAAAGTTACCCACTGACCTCTGTCCGTCATTATTAATAAAAAATGAAAAAAGAAACGTTCTGGGAAAATCCAGATGGTGAATTTGCCTTTAAACCAACTACCGTTTAATGAATCATAGTATGAATAAAAAATTTATTACCGTTCATAATTATTACCCCTTTTATAAATCACATTATATGACGGCGGCTTTTAGCAGTATAACATTTAAAAAGAAAACATGATCATTTGTAACATGAATAACACTCTCACTGCCAATACTAATTATCAATTTAACCAGACACGCTACGTGGGCTGCCGGCGGGTCCTTTTATTTATTTTACTGCAAGCCATATTTAAAAAGTTGAGGCATGCTTACTGCCGGCGGACACAAAACTGTTTTTAACGTGCGGGACGTGTGTTGTACTATAGCCCCCTAAATTCAAACCAAAGGATCACCAATCTCCGAACAATTCGGCTTTCGTGCGAAACATTCGTGCACCCATCAAGTGCACCGCATCACGGAGCACATCCTTACCAAGTGACAACGCGGCTCTAGCACCGGAGCACTCTTTCTCGGCGTGGCGAAGGCGTTCCATAAAGTCTGCACAACGGGCTTATATACAAGCTGTATAAGTACGGAGTGCCCGATCGTCTCTTATGCATAATACGAGACTTCCTTAGTGATCGAACGTTCCGCTACCGCGTCGAGGGAGTGTGCTCTCAAGCACACCCCGTTCGAGCCGGGGTGCCTCAACGTTCAGTGTTAGGCCCAGTCCTTTTTACTCTCTACACTAATGACATACCGTGCGTACGCGGTGTAGAGCTTGCCCTATTTGCCGATGACACCTGCATTTTCACGTCAGGCCTTCAGCCTGATGTTATATGTCGACGCCTCCAGACCGCAGCCACTACGCTCGGTGAATGGATCGAAATAAATCTCTTCTTTTCTCAACATACTGGAGCGCTCCTCCCGCGTATCCCATCCATTAAACTCATGGACAGCCCAATTCCCTGGGAAGATAAGGTAAAATACATAGGTGTCATCCTTGACCGTAAACTAATAAAATAAACTTCGTTGCTCACGTTACCCGGGTCAGGAACCGGGCGACCTTCGTACTAGGCCGCCTATTCCTATTAATCAACAAAAAGGGTAAAATGTCCCTCCGGAACAAGGTGACGCTCTAAAGCTGTAGTAGTGGGTAGTAGGCAGTTGATCCAAAATAGATTTTTGCGCATGCCCACAGGGTCGCCGTGGTTCGTGCGCAACGTCGATTTACACGTGAATTTAGAGCTGCCCACCATAGCTCAACACCTGAAAGTGGCGTCCTGAAGTTAATGATAGAAGCGTTGCTGGAGTTTCTTCTGCCACTTCTTTTCCCAGCGCAAACTCTCTCCACAGTGGTAGTAATGTTAGTTCTAGAAATTCATGTAATCCGCTAATAGCTACCGATCCAGCCGAGGCTCGGCCCTCTCGGGCACCCTCGAATCGGAATGCTAAGGGCGTAATGAGTGACAGCCCAACCCGAGGTCCCCTCTCGGGGGCCCTTGAGCCGAGTCACTCGATGGAGCGTTCGCCGAAGAACCGGATGCTCGGCGGCATCCCAATCCTGGCGATAATAACAAAGTAACGGCCCGAGCCTAGGCTCCCTCTACGGAGGGAGCCCTCGAGCTAAGTTACTCTTAAAGAGGCTTAGGCTAGGCGCCCTCTGCGCCCTGCCGCCTCGAGCCCGGTGCAGCTGTAAATGCCTCCTCTAGGCAAGCAGTGACCTTTAAGTCACAAAAAAAAGCTTTAGACGGACACAGTGATTTTTGTGGATTCTATGGATGGATTAATAAGAGTAAATAATCCTATGAACTATATTTTTTTCCTTTAAATTGTCACAAAATATTAAAATTGACTTCCGATATTAATTTTCAAGATATGACCAACATATTTTTAGCGTGTGGGATTTCGTGATTCTTCACTTGGTTTTCTGCATTCATATTTTTCCGTAATCTTCTATATAAACAAAATAATCAACTACTCTTCGTTAGTCATGCTTATTCTCAAAAGCGGCCGGATGGATTTGGATAATTCTTATTTTGTATTAATCCCTCAGTCCAGAGAAGGTTTAAAAGTAAAGAAAATAGGAAGAACCAAAAGAAAAGAGACCAAAATCGGTAATTCTGTGAGTTATTTTAGGATTATGGAACTTTTAAATATTCACGTTAGGTGACGTTCATGGCGGAACCATCGTTTGACAGCTGCGCATGCATACAAATCACATAACTATTCCGTATAAATTGTTTTTTCTCAAAAAAGATAGATATTAATATTTTAAAGATTGCCCGCCAAATAAAAACATGACAGCCTAGAAAGCGTGTTGGAATAAAATATTTTGGGCTGGCAGCGTACCACATAACAGTAATAGGGATAAGCAGAGTCGGGCAAGAAATATCCCTCTATCATAACCTCAAAGGATACCGTTGTATACTCTCTTCATCGCCAATACAAAGGAACGTTTCCTAGATATTTTGTAAGATATAATATTAAGTTATTTATGACATCGTTAGTCTCTTAACATAAGGTATACCAGGTTTTACGAGGGTTTTTAGTTTCGATAATTCAATCAGAAGGTTTAGTGTGTTTGAATTATAAAAGAAAAGACTGATTAGAAAATACTACAGCTCATATAATCAAAGTTACACTTTTTATTTCATTAACAATGATCACAAAAGTTCCATTGTGCCAATCCACGCACCGCATAGAATAACTCCTTTTTACTTAAACTATTTTACATTTATGTAACAATATTTAAAAATAATATTTTTACGGAACTGTACTATTTATAACTATGTTTACAGCAAGTTGCAAATATCATGTTCCTACTTTAATATTTTTACATTCTATAGATTACAAAATTTTTATATATTTACAAAATTCACGTAAATGTATAAATTATATGTAAACTATATAACCTAATCTACATTTGGTCAAATCTTATTATAATTAATATAGTACTAAAACTTATTTACTCGTAGTTTTATTTTGATAAATAAGCTGAAGATATAAATATTTTTGACATTTTCTTTAAACTAAATACATTTATGGGTGTAATCTACATCCAAATCCTATGACATATTACATCAAAGGTACATTAATTCAACAATACATAAAATGAAATCAAGACTAGACATTTGACTATAACAAAAGTAACATGACAATCTATAATATTAGATTGTAAACTAGATTAAAAACAGTACAGCGAGGTCAGTGAGAATAGATGAAATTAAATAATTTGTAATTCATTCTAACAAATTTTATAATAATATTAATAATAATATTAATTTGGTTTATATAAACATAATAATCGTCATTTATCAACTCGACCATTTTTCATTTACAATTATTTTTAATTTTACTGGGTGATAATCAATTTTGTTATAATTTCTTTTTAATTCTTGTAGAACTTATTGTTACACTTCCAAGTTTATTTAAATTCACTCACACAATCATTTTACTTATTACAAATAATTCAGAATAAAGTTATTTTCAGTAAAATAATTAAGGAGAACATTTTATTCGCTATTTTTTAGATACATTTATTTAACACACTAATTAAAACGGCTTTACTCACGCGTGGTTCGGTGTATGTACCGACTAGTTTCGAGCCCTCGCACTGCGGTCGCGCGCCGCGACCGCGAACTTGTGCCAGCCCCACTCACCCTGAGGAAGAGCCCCCGAAGGGCTCGAAACTAGTCGGTACATACACCGAACCACGCGTGAGTAAAGCCGTTTTAATTAGTGTGTTAAAATATATCTCACGAAAGTTATTTTACATTTATTTACTTTTATATTTTCATTTAATTAGTATATAATAAACTAAATAAACAAATACATAACATCACACACAGGGAGAGTCGTCTCCACGACAATTATCTATTGTTATATACTACTATTGTACAGTACAAATATTTATCTGTCTTGAGTGTGATATTGAAAATTAAAGCAATCAAACGAGAAAAACTGCATTACTAACAACAATAGTAGAAGTATTACATTTCTTCAGCTTTTCTCACTGACCTTACAATATTAATTTTACCATTAATAATAAAACGTAACATTGTAAATAACAGAACATAACTGCTTATCTTTTACAACTGCAATTTAATTGAATCATAAATTTAACTTAATTCGGTACAATAATTAAAAGTGATTGTTTTCAATTATAAGGTATCAATTTTTAAAGCAGTAAATTTGTCTTTACAATGTTTCTAATTTATTTTATAGTTCTACATTACGTTTATTGGTGTTACAAAGCCAAAAGGCTAATTAAGAAAATATAACTATAATAACTTAAATCATTTGCATTTATAAACACTATTAGATAATTACATTTCAACAAAAGGGTCTAGCTAACAGTTTTATTCCGTGTATTAATAACTGTGCTATGCTATGTAGTGGTGGCAATAAAGAATAGGGATCTCATCCCAAGGGAGTCATAACCCCCATTTATGGGGGAGTTCTACGGCCAACAGTGGACAGGAATAGACTACTGAAGAATGATAAATTAAAAATAACATAATTGATTTGTTCCAAATAAAAAAAAAAACAACATATCAGATCGGCAAACGTAATGTATCAATCGGTTTATCGTCTATCACATTTAGGACCAAACCTAAACAAAATTTAATAGGGGGTTAGTGAAAAGTGATTTGAATCTATGTCTATCCCAGTTCAAAAATGTGCGAGCTTATTTGGTGTGCAAAGGCATTCAAAATTACTGTATTATAAATATACATAGCATAATAAGGTAATAAATTCTAGAAATCTAATAAAATATATTTATAAGTAAACAGTCTACCCATATTATGGCCGGCAAGCTTTTCTAATTATCAAAGCCTTACTAACTAAATCTTTAAATGATAATGCTGCGTTGTTTTTTTTTTTTGCTTTTTGTAGTTTGGTTCTAGGCCCCGACTTACGTACTGTAGGTGGCGGGTTCGAATCGTAAAACGGTAAAACGTTAAAACGACGGGTGTAATTTATTTCATCACCACTGCTCTAAAACCCGTTAAGGAAAACATCGTGAAACCGGCATGTCTCAGAACCACCAAATTCGAAGACATGTGACATCCACCAACACGCACTGGGTCAGCGTGGGGGATTACGGCCCCTTCCCACTCTCGAAGAGGAGGCCTTTGTCCCTGCAGAGGGGAAACATACTAAAAAAGGCTGATTTATTATTATATTGTTATTATTGGTATACAGATATTTTATTTTAAACAGACTTTTATTTTATTGGCATTAATAAAGCCACTTATGTTTGGTTCAAATGATAGTCGCTACATCATAAAAGTATTGTTTTAAAAGCTATAAGAAATTAAAAAAAAACACATAATACTAAAACATAATTAGAACGAAATAATATACAAGTCCAAAACATTATAAATCATTATTTAAAAAATTTAATGGTGTTTTTTGGTTAAAAAGCAATGATAGTAGTCGAGATAAGTCTACTCTGTTGTAACGACTTCGTCACATTAATATGTAGAATTTTAATGTTTAGAATCAACAACAAATATTTAAAATAAAACTATTGATCCCTCACACGTACTCATGCATACAAAAAAATCTTAATTTTAAATATTAAATATTAAAATCGCAAATATTATTTTTCCCTAATTACATATACACAAGTTTATAGTAATAAATCAGAATATTCGAAATTTTCGTAGTGTTTTAGGCACTATTTAGACAGCCATCAATCCTTAATGTCTATACAAAGCTTTCTTAATTTACATTACAAACTACATTTCAACAGGCAGTTAGTAACAATTTGATTATACTATGAATACACATGTGTACATGTCACCGTAAAATTGTAAACATAGATTTATAAACTGTCAATTATTTTGTAATTGAAGGAACCATTTACAATTTAACGTATTGTTTTCTATGTCAAGTATAAAGAATAAAATAATAATAATCTTCGATAGATTATTATTGTTTTATTCTGTAGTCAAATCGTCCCATTGTGAATGAACTGATCCCGCCTAGTGTTGAAAGAACACAGTGTAAATTGTGAAGAATATTTATAGGTTAGGCGTCAACCTAACATATAATCAATTTAATTTATTTAATTATTGTTGTGTAAAAATAATATATTAAAAGATGTTTAAAAAAAATGGAGTTGTTACTTTTGACGAAACGTCAAATTGTATTTATGATTAATTCAAATTAAAGTCTTCTGTCAGTTTATAATACATAAAATAACGATTATAATAACAATAATAAGATAATAATATTAAAATAAGCATTCTACGGTGATACATACAGTTGGGTAGAATCATAAAAATTTCAGTGGTGTGTAAAAAATTTAAAGTATTTTTTTTACTTTTATATCAATTATTACTAAAGCTTTCATGTGTATTGACATAATGTGTTTATTGGTACGATATTTATAATAGACATGAAAGTGGTCTTCAAATTTAGTCTAAATGCAACTCATTACAAAACTAAGTTTTGGTTAAAACATTATATATGTAGTAGGTAATAAAAACAAGTAAATTTGTAACGAAACAAGATTACATAAAATAATTTGGAATATGTTTACTATAACCTAAAGCTATTGAAACTTAAATATAAAGCACTTGTATTTTAAGGCCGTGTATTTTAATCTCTTGCGGACTTTCGAATGTGGCGCAGAGGTCCAACACGTTACGTAGCCAATCAGCTTTTACGCGTAGTAACGCAGTATCAATCAGCTGCTAATGTTCCTTGACTACGCATAGCGTAATGGCGTATCGTCGCTTTGATGTAAATAGTTAAATATTTATGTAAAAACCATAAACTGCGTTACGCTCGCTCACAGTCGGCGGCTGGTTTGAACACACCCTAAGTTTAGTATAATTATTTTGTGCACATTTAGTTTTTACATAAAATTCATACAAAAGTAAACAGCGGATAATGTCATCATACATAGCACTTCTTACACTAAATAGTGTCATTTTTTATAATACGTGTATAAAACTTCTTTAATATGTGATGCAGGAAAGGGAATATTAATGCCATGGTACAAATGAAGTTGGAGTAGATGAAGCAACGACATTAAAGTAAATTTGCTGTAAATAAACATATTAAAATGTATAATGAGAACAATACTCGCATACAATAACTTACCATAACATTAGAATTAAAAAACATCATCTATGTTTTGACAAGGCGTGATAAAGCATATCTTTAACTCACAATAGTAGGTCTTTTCGTTCATCTTCGTCTATTACCTAAACAATACCACTAGAAAACAGTCTGACACTTCCGAAACTTTGGGGAACAGCGAAGGAAACTACGGCTGGCCTTGTCTCGCTGCGGCTTCTGCCGTCGGTGAACCGGGAAATTCATTTCACTCTTCTGACAATTACTTACTAAGATGGACACACAAAGAACGTTTTGTCGTTTGTCTTGTCTTTTCGTTGCACAAAGTAATAGAATAATTTAAAGGTTTAAATTTAAAAACAAACGTTCAATAAAATACTATTTCTGCATCGTTATATCCTATTGTGAAACAATTTTCCCGATAAACTTACTAGGTATAGTTATGATAGAAGGGGATAGGAGCCGAGTTTCGTCGAGTTCAGCAAAGGAGTTCGGAATTGGAGGGCGGTACTCAGCTGGGCAGCTGGGTGCGTGCCAGGGCTGGCGCGGGACTCGCAGGCGTCTGCTGCGCAGTCGGCGTATGCGCGGCCGTGCTCTCCGGCGCTGAGTGCGCTCGAGAGGCTGAGTGACCGACAGGACTAGGAGGCCACGGATGCGAAGCTGATGCTAGTGGCCTGATACAAAACAAAAACAAATTGTATTAGTTCTTACGACTAAGTAGTATTTCGTACTCCGTCACACCTAGACGCATCACTCATGATTGATAAATATTTATCACAACATTTGCAACACGAGGAATTTTTATGGAAATTAAATATTACTTCTAATGAAGAAAACTTACAAAATTATTTTTTTTTTCATTACAAAATTATGTTAACTAAATATTACTAAATATAACAACGGTTGTATGAATATGTCCGAGGAACAACCAATAATCAAATTACACGTTTAATGGTCGAAAGAAACATCACTAACTTACCTGGCGTATGGTGTGATCGTTGATGATGGAGGCGTAGGCACAGCTGCGGTGTCTGGGTGAAGATAGTTCCTACGCTGTTCAGTTCTCTCCCAATGTTGTTGTAAGCAACGGGCCATTATGTCCGGTATCGTATTCATTTGCTCCTGTATTTTATTTTAAACGAATTTATACAACTAAAACCATAAATACAGTCATTGAACTGTGACGACCTTAATTTTGATATTCATTTTAAGTAGATCTTACTATACAGTTGTTCAAAATATGCAATTATTTTTGTAACAACTTTCTAGTAAGTGATGATTAATATATACTTTAAGGTTAAAAATGAAACTTGGGCCCGTATAATGTTTTGTATTATGTGACAGATATCCCTGTATAACATATAAGCAATAATAAATAACTAAGTAATAATGAAAAAGTAAATATATATTAAAACTATTTGTTGTAATACTTCTGAACGATATTAATATTACCTATAAGGAACGAACGCATTATAAAACGTAAGGCTTTAAAAATATTGTTTTAAATACATATATTGTGTGAATAAAGGCATTTATTTCAGGAATAACACATATATAAATTCCAAAAATTCAATCAATTTGATTCAAATCGTTCTGAGATAAGCGAATTTAAATAGAATTGCTTAACAGTATTTGGCCAAATGGCTTAATTTTACCTGCAATGATGTGAGTTTTTCTTCTAAGCTAGTTAGTCTCTCCTCGATGTTGTCTTGTCGCGTGCTCATGTCCGACACTATCTCGTAGACAGTGTTCTGGGTCTGCAACAGGAAAGGGTCCTACAATCAATCGCTTTGCAGCTCATTACTCACTCTTGGTTCTAATCGTGGCCAATTGTATTGTACAATCTGTTTTTGAGAATTCTGTAGAAAACTTTATATGTATACTAATTTGCGTAATTTAGTTTTGCGGAAGAAACAAGTAATTACTTAAATTATTTAAATAATTTAAGTATTTACCTATGATATGTGATTATTATTTTTCGTCACAGCGAAATACTACATGCGAACAGCAAATGGGAATGAATGTATTTTAAATCAAAATATCGACAGTTAGATCAATGCCTCCCAACATATTTGTTCCTTATTGATCTCACATTGAATACTTTTAAAAACAATTATATTTTATGAAATAGTATGTACCTTAAAGTTAAAGAAAAGTAATTGACTGAGAGAACTTAACTTCACAACACAGAACAATATATATAAAATAATTTTAAAGATTTTTTTACATTTTATTTACATTTTTTTCACCTCAGAAAGGTGAAAAATATCCATGACAATGCACACTTAACCGTTGGGAAACACTGAAATTTATTGCAAATCATTTTAGTGGGAACTAAGTACCAACTATAAAAATAAGTCTTGTAGAATTACAAAGCAAATCTGCATTTTCAATACTAAATACGTCTACAGGGCATCACAGTACTTCAGTGCCTTCTACAATCGAAATGGATGTGTCAATGATAGTAGCATCAGCTAGAATTAAAAGTCAAGTATATTGATTTACCTTTGCCATATCGGTTATTGTGTTTGCATTGTCCATTAACTTCCTTTGATCCATTTTCACTTTTCGTAACCTGTATATAAAATTATTTATTTTTAACAATAAAAAAACTGATTTCGTGTAATCGATACATTAGAGTATTTTAAAGTAACTTTGTTATATATTTATGTATATAATATATAAAAAAAGGAAAGAGAAAGTAAGAAAGGTCAATTCTTATCACAAATGTAATATTTTAAAGAGCAGTGTTGTTATTTGTCAGATGTTTAGCTTCAGTTACGATAAAATATTTAATTGATTAATCTCAATATAAAAGTAAAAAACAACTTACGCGTAAATAGCTAGAAGAAACTTTCTTTGATGAGTCCTCACGCGGCCGGGATGAACTCTCTTCACGAGCCGCGTGTGTTTGTATATAAGCCAAGTCTCTCTCAATACATTGGCGGCTGCGTTTTTCAGCTGAAATTTTATTAGCATGTTGATGGATATACTAAGTTTGATTATTTTTTTTTAAGTTAATAAATTGTTATTTTTATATATAAATTAGTTTATATTAATCTTCATATCACACGCATTAGTTTGTATTTAAATACATCATTTTCCTATTCTATTTTAGTTATATATTTTTCCTGCTTCTTTTTTGCTTTCAACAAAAAAAAACTTATGAAGATGTAGCAACTAGTTTATTTACTTTGTTAAGATTTGAATAAATATAGAAATATGTATAACCATAATAAAATATAAAATTCTATTTTATTCGAATATGGTGAGTAATTAAGTATGCCAAGCGTTAAAATGCATTATTATTATTTTTCGGTTTGGTTAACTGTTATAGACAAAAGGGCCGCTTAATGTAAGCAAATCGTCGAATGGTTAGTTTGAATTTGTATTTCCGTTCGCAGGCTTCCTTACCTTTTCTCGGCCTGCCAAGTTGAAGAGGCCCTTACCTTTTTGGTGAGTTGAGTTTCCATCATGAAGTTATGAACGTGTTTCTCCGCTCTAGTTAATTCTAACTTTCTCGAGGCAACGGTCACTAACAATGCTGTACATCCTGCCCCCTGTTAATTAGATCAATAACAATTGTGATGAACCGATGCGGATGGAATACTTACTCTTTTAGTAAGTTGTGTATCCATCATGAAGTTATGAACGTGCTTCTCAGCTCTAGTTAATTCTAACTTCCTTGAAACAACCGCGACTAATAACGCAGTGCATCCAGCTCCCTGTTAAGTGAATACCTTAATGTAAAATGTAAGCGATCGTGTAAAGCATTCGAATGTTTACATTCCTCAAATAAATAATGCGTATCAAAGGCTATCAACTAAAATTTAAAAAAAATATATTATTTAGAGCTAACCGCTACATATTAGCCAAATTCAGATTATTACTTTTTTATTTTATTTATGGCAACAGAATTTAATTCATACAAAAAATCAAATAAAAATTGATTATGACAATTAAATTACTTACCAAAGTTACATAAAATAGATATTTCTTAAAAATGTATTTTGATTTTTTGTATCAATAATCTGTCTAATTTATTCAAATAGTAGCAATTAAAGTATCTAATTAATTTTATTTCACACACTCAATAGCTTCAATATTTAAAATGCATTTCAATAAAACAATAGAGAAAAGCTAAAATTTTGTTGCCAATTTTTTTACACAGACATACAAACATTTTTTACGAAATTTTTTAAAATAAGAAGGAACTCATTTCACACTTCATAGGTGTTTCAATCAGAGACATTCTAATCAATAGTAATAAACAAGTCATCGAAAGCTATTTCTTCTAATTTGTGCAAACTTCATTTTATACAAATCATTATTTATTGAAAAGATTTAGCTTAATTTAATTTTTACACAAACACTAATAAGGTGCAATGAAGACGTTTTACTTTTTATGTTGTCTAAAAAACTGGAGGAAAAGTGAGCCATTTTAGTAAATCAATGTACATATTATAGTGCAGTCGGTGAAATATTAAGGATGTGAATAGAAAATCTACATATAGAAAGAAGATTCGAAGCATTCCATACTACAAAATATAAGTCATCTAATAGCTGGCTTTAACAGGGAAATGGACGTAATTGTTTATTCGATACAAACTCACTTCGAGATTTAAATTCATTAAAAACATTTCACGTATTTAACAGCAAGGTGAAAAATTCTCACAAATTTGCTTGCGTATTAAATTAAAATAAATATAACATATACCTTCAAACTTTGTGAAAGCAAAGGCTTTATATAATGACATCGATATGCATACAAAATATATTTTGTGAAGATACATTCAAACACATAAACATCCAACACTTTGTAAATTTTATGTCACCGTCTCTTAAAAGTTGTGTGTACCATTGAGTGTCATGTGTTCTATACGAGTATGTCACTTCCCGTTATTTGTGTTGACTGACATGTTGTAGTTAACATCAAAGATTTACATATATGTAATGTTTGCTACATAAAACAAATATTACTTTCAGTAATTAATACTAAATTAAAAACAAGAAAAGTTTGTCAGTCAACACGTATAACTTTTTTTTAACACAAACTTACCATAATACCGGTGCTTACGGCGATACCTCTGCCGCAATATGTATTTGGCACAATGTCTCCGAAACCAACGGAGAGAAATGTTATGGCTATAAGCCACATCGCATTGAGTAGATTAGCGTGTTCTTCGTCGTGAAACCTGAATCGTTAATAAATTGTATCTTTTGACTACTTAAACCCGTAAATATATTCGATAATCACAAGTTAGTGAATGCAACAGCCTCAATCGCAAAATTTGCCCGCTCGGTAGCTGTTTATGAACAATAAAGGACAGATAACGAAAGAATAAGAACTTGATAGAGATTTTAAAGAGTTTGACTTTGATCCAGAAAGTATTTGTCTCTTTTATGAATGAAAAGTGTTGTTTACTTTATGCATAAAATGGCTCACCTTTACCAACCTATACTGTAAGAAATGAAAGAAAGAATATCAAAATTAACGATAGTTAACTGATATTTGCCACGTCTAAATTAAAATAACGATCAACTTATCAATTTATACCACGAAGAAGAAAGAAATGAACGTCCACAATAGCCTTCTATAGTTTATACATACCACCATGCCGCAGGTGAGAGTAATGCCACGGCCGCAGTAAGTGTTGGGGACAATGTCACCGTAGCCGACACAGAGGAAGGTAATAGCAGTCAGCCACATTGAATTTAGCAAATTTGCATGGTCTTCATCGTGGAACCTGAGAGCCAAAATGCCCGACAAGAACCACAAAATAACCGACATTGATAGCATGTTCAATTTATATTATTTTCAATCGTTATCAATATAAAACAATTTACATATTTCATGGGACAATTATTCTCTTTCATTTTATATTATATAGAATAATATACAATTGATAAAGCAATTTCTATTTTGAAGTACAGATCAGCTTATTCAACCAACGAATGTCATCAACTTTCTTACAACACATAAACGCTAGATTTTGAAAACAATGTAAATAACGTGCAATCTAAACACTTAAATTAATCAAATATACTTTGGCCATGCGCGAACTTTCTTACTGGGTAAACACAGGCTAATAAAACACAGATACTCAACATTAAGGTGATAGACACTCAGCAAGAAGAGATACAGATACAGGAGTTACAAATATTAGAAAGCCCTGTGTACGGGGTACAAATTGAAGTATGTAGATGGGTGATGTGACGAAAGTGCGGTGAGTGATAAGTAATAAAGTATCGTTGAAAATTGAAATCGTTTCAATCCTTGAGCCATTTTGTGCGTATCTAATGTTGTCATTACAAAAGCTACCTTGTCAATTATATAGAAAATGTAGATATTTTTGTTTTTATACTTTTATATTCATCATAATTTGAAGCAGTTTAAGTAAACAACATTTATTTCATATTATTATATGTTTATATAATTTGTTTTAATCCTTATTTTATGAAATTTACATACATTACACATATATTGTTTTGGTATATATTTAACACTAGGAAAAAATTACATTTCGGAGGTGTTTGAAATGTGTACTAGTCAAAGTCAAACTCTTAAATTCATTGTATAAATAATAATGATCGTGAACAAACAATACTTTTAATTTGTTTTGTACCAAGAAACATCTACTACACAAAATAAAAACAAAAATAAACAAGACAACACAGTACTGAAGCGGTTGCATTTCTGTGGAGGCAGACATAATTTACATACAAATACTTTATTTCATAATTACATTATTAATTAGACAAATAAAAAATAACCAAAGCTTAGCTAAGAAAATATTTTACATAGAACTCGTAAGTAGCTTTAAAAGTAACAGCAAAACTAAAAGAACGATATTATTACAGTAATTTTATTCAAGTTCTTGTAAATTTTCTAATTTACATTATCTGTATTCACTATGTATGTAGTGTTTAGTGTCGTAGCATTTGTGACGACGATCTTTGTTGTATTTTAACAGATATTTTAAATATATTTTGCTGTGTCGTGACAATAAGCATTAACAATACCAACCTTTCGCATTGTCGCAACGTCCAACTTGCTATTATCCACAAAGACACCATGAACACTAATAGTACTGTACCGGGGCAAATGGTCATAAGTGTTTTTAGCACAAACCTGTAAATATATATTGAAAACAAATTAATAATTATTAACAAGTTACAAACTAAGAAAAAATTCATAAAGATCCCACTTTATGTTTGGTTGGCATAACATGTTTTCGGCTTCCATATCGACCTATCATCCGTCATTTCATTCGTCACTCCCTTCAAGGCTTCCCGTAATATACTCGATTCGTACTTTATCCATTCGTGATAAAGTAATATCCATCTCAAAACTCGCATTTTTGCCGTATGCACTCTCTTACAAGTAATAACTTTAACCAAGAAAATTGTAGATAAATAACCTCGATAGCTCCGCCGAAGAAGGACTAAACCCTTAACAAAACTTAAATTTTCCATCTTTGTAAACATAACAGAGAAAATGTCTCATATGTCGACTTCTCGCGACGCGCCGATCGGTCTGTATCTGACATTTTCTAAAGTAACTTACATACAATGTACTTAACATTACTGTGTGGCGTAATCTTTAAATCTCATTAAGTAGATAAATCAAATTCAGAAGTCCCACATCTTACCTCGTATTAAAATTAATTCTATTTAAGGCTCCTATACTTCGTGAAGATGCATCAGTGAATAATTTACTATGAAGCAGCATGACCCTGCATATTAGGTAGAGACGAAAGAACATCGGCAAAGACAGAGTAACGTCGTAAGGGACCTGAAAATATGAATGAGACATTCATACGTATTATTATTATTATTATTATTATTCACCAACAGCTTTTTTTATAGTTTCCATTTGTTCATTGTATTCGGTGATTTTTCTGCTAAACTTTTGATTAAAGTTTTTATTTTAAAGAATTTTTTTTCTAATGTTTTTGCAATTATATTTCTATTGCTCTCGTTATTTTGGATTTAGTTCTAGATTAAGTAGCATTAAATATATGTTCTTCGAATATACTTTGAAAATCGGAATGAGGCTAATGTAACGTATTCTCATGTAACTTATTATTCTTGAGTATTTTCGTAAAATATTAATATTAAGATATTAGATAGCGATGGCGCCGTTCCATTAACATTAACATTAACACATCACAAATAGTGCTAAGAAAACGGCAGAAGGTTAACAAGAGTTGATAATGGATAATTCTTTGTCGGCAAACGTGCAGGTCAAATCATGTTTAAAATTTCCTTTATAGATCTGTTGAAAAAATTAAGCTTTAGTATTTCTAGTATTAATTACTATATCAGCGTGGATTGATACATTGCAGTGTTATTACTTATAGCCTTTTCGACAAATTGAGGTTTGTCCAACACACAACACTTTAGACCAATTTGTCCAATTTTAATTTGATTTATTTTGATTAAGAATTACCTAATTATTAATTACACACTATTGCTGTACACTAATTTGGGAGTAACGCTTTGGCGTTGCGGAGTCTGCTTGTTTGAGAAAGCGGAGCAAAGCGAGGGAGAAAGAGAGGGAGCGGAGCTGCAGACTGTGTCCGTCCATTGACTCGGAGCGAGGAAGCGAAGCTGAAGGAGTAACGAGGAGCGGAGTTGCGGACTGTCGTGACTAGGCCGACGACTCATTCGACGCGAACGGACAGTTTGGTTATTCCGCTCCGCTTCGAACGTATTTGTATTAGTACTACATGTACGAGCTTTTAATACATAATCGATCGAAAATGCATTTTTATTTGAAGTGGCGCGGAGCGACTTAGACTTTTTTGGTTAATATTGCTCCACTCCTCTCCGCTCCAAAGGGGTTACGGTTAGTTAGATTAAGTCATGGAGGTGATCACGACCCTCAAACATGAGGAAAACAACTTAAGGAGGATGAGGATTAAGTCAAACACCTACTTACTCGTTTACTTCTTTTTCAAAAATAATATAGGTAAAATGGAGGGTGTTTTAATTTTAATCATTTTGTGTTATAATTATAAAATTAAATATAGATAGATAGATAATAGTTAATTTTTATGTAAATTACTTAGTACTACTAAATTTTTTCAACAGATGTGGGCATTAAAGCGTATTGAAGTCTGCTGGGCGATGGTATCATTAACAGTATTTGTTATTACTACAATGTTGATCTAATAATAATTATTAAAGCTAGAAAATTTAAAGATTAAGGAATTAATACAATCTTCCAGCTTATTTTTCAAACCATCACTCTATTTATAATTCAAATATATATTTTTTTGGTTAGGTCGCAACAAATGTAATGTGAATTAAACATGAACAAACAAACATTATACAAGGAAACCAGACATGCGTGATACATTTAATGACATCACTCAAGTTTTTTTTTTACTATCGACACTTAAATACAGACCTGAATTTGCTTATACATTGTTTCCTATGAAAAAAAAATTAAAAATCATTTTAAAATAAATTATAAAAACCATAGCACCAGATAAAATCATTTGCGAAACTAACTTATATGTTTAATTTCCCAGATGTATTACATTAGTATACTAGAATAAAGTAGACAAAAGCTTTAAACTTACAACTTCAACACCTATAACACCGCCTTTGTTGGCCAGTTTGGTGGTCCACGTGAAGGTGTACTGGCCCGGGATGGGATGCACCGCACAAATCGCGAGCTCCAAAGCAATTTGGGCTATTCGCTGCCAGGTCATTGCTATCCGCCAGTCATCGGCGCAGTTGTCGATCATAAATAACTGAAAATATAAGACCGTACATATTAATCGAATGTCACCATTCGGGAGGCCATCCGAGTCGGATAGGACATATCAGGATTCGTCAATGTAGTATAGACACAAATATGGACGTTATACAACGCAGTCTTATAACAAACATTGTCTTTTATACGGGAGTTAGCGCCCGCCGTGGACGCCGGAGGTCAGGTGACACCGCATACTTTAATTTTCGTAGATGCAGATAACGACATTTTGGTAGTTAGGTTTGCTGCCTTGGGATTCACCCTGAGCTTACTTATATTCTTTACGAGTTACCTTAAAGAGCGCTGACAGTACGTCGAATATGCGGGTCATGTTTCTAAACCCTATTATACCTAATGATTAATGACTTTCCGTTAGTTGTGAAACACGCTCAATGCCTACTGTATACCGACGACTTCAAGCTTTTCGTGTCCATACGTCGACATCGACAGCGTATTGCAGTGGAGTAAAGACAAAAAGTTGTACTTCAACGTGAGCAAGAGTTGCGTTAAGAGCTGCAGTCGCGCGCGCGCCCCGCTGCAACACCTATACGTGCTGATACGACCGTCGTACCGCGCGTTTCTCGCCTAAAGGATTTAGGAGTCGAGGAACTGAACTTTTGCAACCACATATTTAAAATTTGCAGAAAATCGTTTAGAAATCTCGGTTTTTTACTTAGACAGTACAAGGACTTTCAGCATACGCCAGTTATCAAAATTCTTTTTAACACCTTAGTACGGAGTAATTTAGAAACTAATGCTTACATCTGGAATCCCCATGAAAGAAAATACAGTCTCATGGTATAAAAGATTCAAAACAAGTTCACAAGGTTTCTATATTATAAGCACTAAGATGTTATCTTAAATTGTAATCTTGCTTCCCGGTATTGTACCCTAGTTTGTTCGTGAATGGTTGGATACAGGACGCTGCGAGCGCGCAGGGACGTGGCCCTCGTGTGCTGCGTCTGACGCGTGCTGCGCGGCGAGACATGCCAGCCGGCCATGCTAGCCGCGCTGCGCCTNNNCCCGCCTGTGCGGTGCAGCTGCGTCGTCGCCCGCTCTTGTTTGACGTGCCTGCCGCTAGAACTAGCCTATTAAGGAATGCGCCGATGTCGCGTGCCATAAGGCTCTTAAATATCATATCTAAAGATATAGATATATTTAGTTGTAGCGAGGCGAAGTTCACAGAGGCTGCATACAAATGTGTTGAAAACTATGTGAATTTAAGTGTTTAGTGTAGTGTATATATTATTTGTTTCTATAGTGTATTTTATTTTGAAGTTGTAAAGTTATATATTGTTAATTATAACATAACGTTCAAATATATAACATCGAATTAGAGCTATTCTGTTATGGTGTCGTATTGTTGTAAATAAATAAATACATAAAAGATTAATATCCCTTTCTTTTATCTGTTTCCCACTATACCCAAATCATCAAAGAATACTTTATCAAATCAAGTCATATTCCCATGGTTCAATATCATATTGCATTTATTTTCCTTATTTTAAATTTTATGATGGATGAATTATTACTACATTCAAACCTCATTTTGTATTCATTTCACACGCAAGCTAGGCCGAGTTGGGTAACCATACCTACAGATTAGGGATTGCCTTAATAAATTGGATTAATTGCTAAACCATGCATAGCATCATATACTATGAGATGTTACGTAAGGAACGTGGGGAAGGCCTATATCCAGAAGTGGACATATTATCCAGTGGATCCAGTATTTATATACTGATGGTGGTACTTTAAACCGTTGTACTGTACACAAAATTATTCATACAACTAGAAAAGGGCTCTTGGGAATTTTAAAGTACTTCTCGGCCTATAATATTGTGTTGAATTTTTGACTTTATAAATAATACCAAAACAAAAATAACACAAAATTCCAGTATTTAAATTATACTAACTAAGGGAATAAAAACCTGAATGACGGCGCAGTTAGCTTTATCAAATATTTAAAGGAACGGTTATCTCAGTCCGACTACAAGCGTTATGAAAAAACGCGATGAATTTTATATACGATGGTACTGTTGATTTTGGAGAAATTCCTTTTGTTCATCAACGGACGACCTCTTCTTTTTCAAGACAGATACCTTATTATTTAATTTTTGATAAGATTATTGAGTGTCGAGTAAAATAGAAAACCTATCGGTAGACAATGTTCTTATACCATTTAAAACATTTACCATTTTTAAAATGTTTTAAAGGAATTTTAACTGTCCAATTGTTTTTTTGTCTCTGTCCTGTAATAAGCTTATTTTTGTGTTAATGTTTACCACTCACCTGGACTTCTAGCGCGTGATAAGCAACGATTAGGCCGAGTAAGATCACAGTCGACATCGATATAAGTGTTTTCAACGCTTGCGAGTAAATTGACGCCTGAAATGAAGGTTTACACACGACTTTAATTCTCAATATCAATTTTCTATGATATTACAAAAACGATTTACACTAATATTACCTTAGTATAAACACCAGCACTGGAAAGTTCGTTCTCTATCACCATTATTATAATACCGAACATTCCCATTACGAGGGCGTAGTCGCTTATTCGTTTTCGTTTTTCAAACAATGCCTTTCGCCTACCTAACCTGAAAACAATGACAAAATATATTAAATTAAGGTTGTTTAATTGTAATTGTGTTATGTATTTTCTTTACATTATGATCATTACGGAGGTGAGTGCTATTACGGAGTATTACTTGATGAGAAATCGAATCTTGTCTTGAATTGATTGTGTCGATATCCTTTAAACACGCTCATATTATCTACCTATTTTTTATTCAATTTAAAATGTTTGCTGAAGATGCTTACAAATTTATAATTTAGAAAAATTGTAGTGCAATAAGTAATTTTCATTTAACACTTATAAGACGAAACACAAAACATTTTCCACATAGAAAGAAAATCGTTTATACATTAAACTTTCAAGATCGATGCGGTCAAAAGCTATATCCGTTTGGTCAAGGTTGAAAATGTACCGACGTTTAGCAAATAGAACAATCTTTTCGACAGTTTCTACAAGTTTGATTTAACGATGACGGAATAATTATTGCTTTTTATAAAATAAATAAATATTCCCTTTTCATCTTGATGATTATAACGTTCGTTATCTGAAAGACTTCTCAAAATTTTATCCAACGAACAATTTGGTCAAGTTAACCATGGCATGGAAAATAATTTTGAGTATCTAAAACAAAAATCAAAAAAGTTGATGATCATGCTTCTAGCAACTCATTTGAACGGACATTTAACAGCTACTTAGCTAATTTTTCTGCTGTCTAGCCATAACTTAAGCCCTGAGTCCATTGAAGTCACAGAGGAATTCTTCTACAGTCTAAATAGGTTTCACTCACTATAAATCAATGTTTAGGTACCCACTAGTTTCGGGCCTACGAGAGCTCCGCGAACTCCAATCACCGTGGTATATACACTTATTGAAAGCGAGTGTAGACTTTTTCATTATTTAATTAATAATCGTTTATTAAATATTATTATATTATATCACTATATTGATGTAAATCACGAAAATTTTACGATTTTAAAATTAATGTCGTGATATAATATAACGTGAATTACGACCATAGCTTCAACGCTAGGTACAAAGACTAAAGCGCACGCAAGAAGGTGAGACGGGATTTCCCAAGTACGTCGCATTTCATGCAAATCTTCTTTTATGCGAATTATTGTCCAAGGGTAGCATTTACAGCTGCATCATGCACTCGTGCTATTGTCCACGCGTTGCATTTGTAGCTTCATCATGCACTCGTGTTATTGCCGACGCGTTGCATTTGTAGCTTCATGATGCACTCATGTTATTGTGTACACGCAGTACTTGTAGTTGCATCAGATATGGACTAACTGAGGTGGATTACGCAGACACATGAGAATTCATTATTATACCATCACTTGTAATATAAATGTTATTTATCGCTCATATTAATGGCGATCACAAGTATTATTAATTATCGTATATTCTTTGAAGATCAAATAAAAGGAGAAAACTGAATAACTTTTAAACGTAAAAATATTTCAATATATTTTCGTAAAGTGTTCAGTTTAAGCCCGGCTTAAAGCCCGGTATTACCCTTCGTAACGCTGGTTAAAGTGGATTTAACTGATCCAAAATGTTAAACAGCACCCGAATATAATGTTTCTGCGTTAGATAGAATACAGCAAAAAATATGGTAATGATAAGTACATAGATATACAGCATTCGATTAACTTTACTTGTGATCCAGTGAATGGTATCTCATTGACGAATAAAAATTTAATTATATTTATAGTAGATATCATGACAATTATTCAGACCCAGAAAATCTGAAAGATCGATGATACCTCAGATTTTAGTTAGTGAAGATACCGAGAAAAGAAACGGTTATCAAATGCCCATAGATACTCGAATCTGAATCCAAAAATAATAGCCCTAATAACAAAAATCTCTGTGCATCTTGAAATTTTGCACAAAGATTTCTGTTATTAATATTACTATAAAAGGATTTTTCTAAGGATCTAAAGTAAGGGATGAAAGTTTGTATGGAAAAACTAGCCGAGCAAAACCAGAACAAGTCGAGCTAGTAATCTATAAATTCACCTAACCCAAACCGTAACATACAAATTTATTGCAAATATATTCATAGATTTCAATTTAAGTAAATTACAAGACCCAAGTGCTTGGGTCGCATCAATAGGTATATTCAATTAGAATGAAATTAAGAGATAAATCTACTGACCTATATCCTATGTTCGGCTTATGTTTAGCCGTCCCCCCGCCTTTGTAAGTGCCGCCGCCGAGAGCACGCTCCTCGCCGAAGCGCGGGTACTCGCTGTGGACACCGACCAGCGCGACGCCGGCCTCCTCCGCGCCCGCGTCCCTCCCCCCCGAGTACGCCTTCATCGCGCCCGGGATCGACACCGTCGACACCGGCTTCCGCAGCTGGAATACACAACACTATCTCTCAGTTTGTGACAACCCTAAACGTAATATTCTAATGATAAAAACTTCGCCGCACAACGAAATTAAAAAAGCTTCCTGAACTAAGTATGCTTAATTAACTCGTAATGTAGTTAAGCGATGAGGCAGCCGATCTATAATTTCAAACTAGATTTTTCCAACCTAGAGGATTAGTTGAACGTAATTATTTTTGAACATATCTTTTTAAATGCATGAAAACAATTTAATAGTGACATCTAAAAACAATCAAACAAATGTGACTTGTGTATTTTAAAACTAAATATTTCACTGTACACCCGAAAAGGGTGTATTGAATATGAATATTGAATCCACCACAATAAGTTGATAGTAGTGTATGTAGGCTACGAGTAGCTACGATCTATTATATTAGTGCTACAACATCGTGTAAACTGTGTATTTTGAATATCAAAACAGTCTTTGAACTCTATTACAATTTAAGTACTATCTAGCTTACATTCTTTTTTATTTACTTTATCTTGAAATCGGGGTATTGTGGTCAAACACTGGTGGTTTATACGCTATAAAAAAATCTTTCAAATACCATCACAAACGTTGCCTGAGCGCGACTTGATAAGGTAAAAAAATAATGAAGTCTTTATTTGGCAGCGCCAATAACCTAATGCTTAAGAGTACAGACTGCGAATCATGCACAACATGGTCGTGTGTTCGAATCGACCCTTCGCCCATACTGTCGTGAACCACTTCCAACATAAGTTAAAAGATGTATTAGTAAATTATTTCGATAATCTACTAATATTTTATATCATGCCTGAGTAAGGTTGGCGTCACGCGACCGGCCGATAAAATACTAAAGCCTAGGCCATTACAGTATGGACTACG
>JWHW01001927.1:42392-62158 GCA_000931545.1 Papilio glaucus
CCGATGAAATACTAAAGCCTAGACTATTACAGTATGGACTACGGTAGTACTGTGCCGACCCCACATAAAAAGTAGGAAAAAGGCAGGGTAAAGAAAATGTACTTTTAATTTGAAACTCGCATCTCGTTCAGAGGCGAAAGAACCGCACACATAATTTGATAATGGTAATTTTTTTTACGCTACAAGTATCTACGACAAGCTACGAGCAGCTACGGAATTGCTACAACGACGAATTTACTTTTTTAAATGATTCCGTTGACATCGCCCATTTGATCAAGAGCATTTTAAAAACATTTTAGCGCCCTAATTAGATCGCACGTCAACCTAAGCTTAGAGCAATTTCTGAATGCAACTAAACATATAAAGAAAACGTTTTAGTAGATAGTTTCTACAATTATATAATTATACGAACAGTGGTGGCCCAGTGGAATAGGCCCCGACTTACGTACTGTAGGTCGCGGGTTCTAACCCAGGCAGGAAATTTACTTTGTGTCATTTATTTCATCACCACTGCTCCAGAACGGTGATGGAAAACATCGTGAGGAAACCGGCATGTCTTAGAACCAACAAATTCCAAGACAAGAAATCTACCAACCCGCACTGGGCCAGCGTGGTGGATTACGGCCCCTTCCCTCTCTCTCGCAGAGGAGTACTGTGCCCCTGCAGTGGGGAAACATATTAAAAAAGACTAATTTATATTATATAATTATTATATTTATATTATTATTATAATTATACGAATACACGTTACATTTACAGGTCATGGATGACTAGTAGTTTTAGTATAAAGGATCACTTGTGATCATTTGTAAGCATGTGATCGTCATTTGTATTTATTATATTGCTCAAATTCGTATGTAGTACCGCTTAGTATTTTGTCTTTCTCTGAACCATCATTCCTTTACCGTAAGATTGAAATCTTATATTACGATACGTGGTCCTTACACTTCGTGTATCTTTTTTCTGTAAGTTTATGTATATCACTATAATTACTTTAATATTTAATAATGGTGTTATTAATTTAAAAAAAATCACGGATCATAGTTGTTCCAAATACACTGACCAAAATAACCAATTCTAAAATAGCTATAAATAAAATATAATAAAGAAAAAAGAGGATAGCTAGTGTTTATCACTAAAACGTAAATGTAAGCACATGACGTAAGCTAAAGAAAAAGCGTCCTGTTTGGACGCCTTCGAGTCTTCACTTTCAATCGCCCATTGCATATATGCTACTTTTTATTATGATATTGAATCCGGGTATATCCTAAAACTAAAACCGGAACAGTCTTAGATTTATCCGCAGCAGCAGCTTGTTACTTAATTTACCAAGGAATGCCGAATTTATGTTTTGACTGACTAGTCACTCATTGCCTAGAAGAGACATCTACAGTTTCATTGGGTTTGAGGTGGCGGAGCATTAAAGGCGCGTATCCTAAACTTCTGCAGCTCGAGGGCTCCTTCGGGAGCCTCGGCCTGGGCCTTTACTTTATTATTATTACCGGATTGAAGGCCGCATAACTGTTATAGCATGCCGACGTTAACTAGTGATATTTATAGTTCGGTGTTTCATTTGATTGAAGGATTTGAGGTGATGAACACCTTTTTATCCCTTTCTCCTAATCTAATACTCCCTTTTCTTCCCTCTTTTCTCTATAAACCGCTGCCAGTGCCATCTTTAGCCGATGTGATTGATATAGATTTTTATTATTTGCGGTGTTAAATTCGGGTGATCCTCTGTATATATAGGAAAAGGGGACAAACAAGCAACAGGTCAACTAAAGTAAGTGACAAAGTTAAGCCCTTACACGATTGCTTCCTCTACTATAAAAAAACAGACCGATAACTTTACGAGTGCATACATAGCATATTGTTATCATTTCTTAACCTTAATTCATCTTTTAAATAGGACACTATTCAAGCTTTAACACAAAAGTTAAGTTTAATATAATATTTTAAAAGAAAGACGTACACAAAACCGCTTAACTTTAACTTAATCAGAAGTTTTAAGCTGCAGCAGTAATTAGAAGCGAGGACTCCATTAGACCAAGTACGATGTACATAAACTTCTAAGTGTTAGTTTAAGATCTTCTTACTAATTTTGTTGTACGTAACTAAGCAATCAATTTTCATATTTAAATAAAAATCGAAAATAGAACAAAAGACGCTAAAGTTAAGTCTTATGAATTTTTGAGTATTTATCAAAATATTTTGAAACGAAATCTTAATAATTTCCGGGTATATAACAAGAAATTCTATGTAAGATCAAACCAACTTGATTCTCAAGTATATAGGAAAAGATTTTAAAACCAAATCTATTACATTGTCTAGAATATAATGAGATTATATTACATATTCTATTAATCTACCTGGGAATATTTCAATCACTAAACGTAAAGCAGAATTACACTGAGCCATTTATGAATTTTCCACAAGATTTCCTAAGGAAAGCAATGCAGCATGCATATTCAATAATGTTATGATCCTGTTTAAGCGTTTACTCAATACTTTGTTCTTAATCTTAGCGAATGTAAACTAGTGGCCCAGTTTTATACAACGAAACTCTGCCAGCATATTATGGGCTTCATGTAAAGAATTATTTTTTGCATTTTTACTATAACTCGACGCAAAACCGCAAACAGTATATTTGTGGTTAAAGCTGCACAATAATGATAAATATTTTTTATTGTGAGTGGCACCGTTGGCACAGGACTATATAAATCAGATTAATGACATAGGGCGATATAAGGAGCACCCGTTACCGAGAATGCTTGCGTAGATGTATGGATGTAGAAGAAGCTTGAGAGTTGTGCCAGAATCGCGCCAAATGGAAATCCATAATCTCTGCCTACCCCTCTGGGTTACGGGTGTGACTGCATTTTTTTTATAAATATCTATTATCAAAAATAAATGATTAAAAGTATGATACGATACAAATATTATGAAAAGAAAAGATTCGAATACCATTAAAATAAGGCAAAATCATCCATTGATAAGGGCCTTTTTTATTATTATCATATAACTCATATTATTATTAATAATATAATAATAATTCCACCTGATCCCTAAAACTAAACAGAGCTTGTACTATGGAACCCAATTAACTGATATACTACGTAATATACTATTTTTCTTTCTTCGTAAGTACATACTTAAATAGATAATAATACCCAAATAATATATACAAATTTATCCAGACGAAGCCGAGCATGTAAAGCAAGTATGGTTTTTTCAAAATCAGGGCTTGGTGTCTGAAAATAATTAGAACTAATGCTCTTCACAGAAATGATGATATTTGCTATTAAGATAATTTGCATACTTCCACCATAACACGAGTTACAAGTGTAATTACACGGAGATAATGAAATCTTACACTTGAGTCACCGATATACGATTTACAGCAAAACATACTCACAAACGTGACTTAAATCCTGAATAAGGTAATAAAAGATAAGGGGTTTCCGTTGTGCACAGCCCCGGTAGACGTATCTCCTTCTATTCCTATAGATTAAATATAATAAAACGTAACATACGAGCTTTTATGTATACTTTGTTTACATTTAACAGTGGCAGA
Source organism: Papilio glaucus (assembly GCA_000931545.1). Taxonomy (NCBI): domain Eukaryota; kingdom Metazoa; phylum Arthropoda; class Insecta; order Lepidoptera; family Papilionidae; genus Papilio; species Papilio glaucus. The sequence goes on from JWHW01001927.1 coordinate 45,967, forward strand.
GCTCGCAACAACATCTGTCGCACGAATGGTCTGACTCGACCGGTGAAATACCACGACCTCACAGAAGACAGGCGTGGAGTAGAAGTATTCTGCATCTTGATGAGTGAGGTGTCAGAGGCCCAAATTTAGTCCTTTTCCCCTTCCCATACGTTCCTTATTGGAAAAAGGATTTGACGGACGAGGGTATGTATAGGAAAAAGAAGTATTCTTTTTCGTGTTCATTCCCTCATCTGTCCATTAAAGGTAGGCAACGCTTGTTGCAAATGCCTATGGGTAGCGGTCACATAATATATGATGACCCGCTCGCTCGTTAAGAGTGAATCAATGAATAAAATAAATCAGACTGTTCAAAATATTTCAATAATACCCTCAAACTACGCCTCTTCAATGATATTATTTGGCAAAACACCATGGAAGAAGCGAAATAAATGAGCCCTGAGTATCATTAGTTATATATCTGATGTTTCCATCTGACATAGAGCCAAGTTCCGCTAGTAGAATACACAATAATGATAACACGTTTTTACAAGGTTTAAAGTTATCACAATATAAAGATAGTTCATTCAGTTGTCAATGCAATCGCCATGTGAAGAAAGTCGTAAAATAGCATTTAAGACGCAATTGTCTCGCAACTTCTCTGGAACTCAGCATATAGAGTTCCAGAGAAGTGGGCGAAAGTGAAAGTTAACATCAGGCAAGACGCTCCGCTAAAAAGAATGCTCCCAACAATTGATAAAAATGGATTTATATTCCTTGAGCAATTAAATGTTTTAATGATATATGTTACCAATTTACTTTACTTATTTATTAAATTTTAGTTTTTTATTACTTTTTAGGCATCGGAAATTAAACCAATAACCTTCTCAACGCTGATATTATACCTGGTATTTTAGTTGGTGAGGCTCCGACTGTACTACATACATAATTAAAAATTAGGGGTATAAATACCCGTTTAATATACTACTTTAGTATTAGAGATTCATGTCTGAGGTAATGATGCTTACATTATACAAATATCTTGGCAAGTACAAAATGCTATTGTGTTATTTTGCCAGGCATTTCAAGATATACGTTTTGTTTTCCTCCATGAGCAAAATGGGATGGAAATGTTTCTCTTAAGCGAGTGGAATTCTTTTGAAATGTAAATCGGTCTAGCTCTGCAAGTGAGATGTATACATTTGGTTACGAGCAGTTTAGCCACTATCAAGGTAAGGAATGCTTCACAATATTAAGAACACAACTATTTTATCTTCTAATCAAACTAGTTGTACCTCGCGTTTTAATTGTACATAATTAAAGTATAGCATAATATATTTTTAGTCCCATTTCCCTATACTACGTTATGTTGTCCCAATCCAGATAATGCACATAATTGTTACGGGAAACTGTTATCTCAATGGGCAATGATAGAAATATATCTTTCGCGCTTAGCGGTATTTTCCATTTTCTCGGTTCCTTTGGATCGTAGTGTGATGTTAAAGACCTATAGCATTTCGTAATAATTGAGATGTTAAATGAAAACATTTTTCAAATCCGATTGCTAGTTCCTTAGATTATCGCGTTCAGACAAACTCTTTCGGTTTATTATTTTAGAACAGATAATAAATTTGCTACCAAGCCTCGCTTGTTTAGCAAACAGTTTAGAGTATTTATACATTACAATGTTGGTCTTATTTCTTAAGTAACGCGGTAACATGGACCCGGATAACACTGGTTATGGTTCAGCTGAAAAGGGAAAGTGCCTATAATCATATAAATAAAAAACAAAAAAATATATATTTGAATAGAACAGAAAAATTGTTACACAACATTACAAATTGAAAATTACGATCAAATGGATCGCTAAGCACGGATTGTGGGGTACACTACACTGACTTTCAGCGCTGCCTTATCGGTAATGTACGAACATATTATTCCGTACGAATAACATAAAACAAGTACAATCATGTATAAATACATAAACATGGGGCAGAGACACGACGAGTGGGCGGTAAGCAAGGCCATACATATACCTAACATCTTCCCTACATTTCACCTCCTGACTACCTCCTAAGAATTATGCCACGAAATAGTACTACTATTCTACGAAGATTATTGTTTTTGGGCGCTTAAAAGGATAGATTTATATTAAGTGTTGGACGTTTTTATAGTATTTAGGTGCCGTATAGGTGCAGGCAGATTGTTCTAGCTTGTTGCCGTTGACGTTTTAAGGTGTTCTCGTAACATCACAATATGTAAAGAAACTGTTTCACAAAGTCTCACTTTACTCAAGTGCCTAATAACTAATTGAGAAATAAATTAACTGAAATATAAAACTTCCGGTTAAAATAGTCAGCGTTTCAAAAACGAAGTTTACGTATCAATTTGTTTCTTGTAAGTTCGAGATGACAACGTCGAATTTTTAAGTTTCGACTTACGGAACATGTGGGAGCATAATTTTTTTTTAATTTAATCAGTCTCAAAAGCATTTAAAATGCATCTTTTATGCATTATCTTGTGTTACGTATATTACGACGAGATTTAAAGTATATTATACTTTAAATCTCTGCAAATAATTTAATGATACAAAAAACAATGCTTAGAAATACATTATTTTTATTTGAAACGAAACGTAAGGCAAATGTCAAAGAATGAAATAATTAGTCAAATACCTATATACCCAAGAACATCCCTAGCTGACGAATGATCCGACTTATATTCCTATATTTACTAGAAACTTTCTTAACCAGTTAAGCTTATTTGATTATTATCAAACAGAGCTTAATTAATGCAAAAACTACTTAACAACAAAAACAGTCAGGTAGAATGTACCTGAATTAATGAATGTATTCAGGACAAAGTATTCAACTAATTCATGCTTATTTTCTACAGCAGCGTAGGCCTATTGTTAGAAAGTAATGTAAACACGTTGATTTATTAAAACAAAACACGTGTTTTTTTACGTATTTCCTTTTTTATTTGTATTAATACTTAGATTGTAAAACGCCTTTATTCGTCAGTTAAGTTGCAAGTAGCTTATTTAGGACTTTACTTAGACTTTGTGGCAGGCCCTGAATGTAATTTTTAGCTTAATTTATATAAATACAGTACATTTTTGTTATTGGATACACTGGAGATGTTCTTGCAATAAATTAAAGAAAAAATAACACCATTATTTTTAATAAATTTATGAAAGAACTAGCAAACCCAGAAGACGTTATCTTGCATGAAACTTGCTCGTCAAAAAACTTGAAAAACGTCCTGGAACACAATGGCAGCGCCACCTACAGAGTTTAATTGTGAATATAAGACATGCCGGCACCACTCCACGTTCAATTTACGCTCCGTTCCATTTCATTTTGTTGTTATATATATGTATAAGCTATTGTACTGTCAATTGCACCTAAAACGGCGACGCGGTTCGTGTGGCTTTTGCAATTAACTGCCTGCAAACTCGCGTTCACTTCACATGTACTTTCAAAATTGGAAGTATATTTAACACGGTAGCATTTTATGGAGTCTTTTGAAAAACGATTTTATTTTTACTTTTGTACAAAAGCTACTTACAGCTTTTATTATCTTTTATTATTCTTTTTTTAAATAAAATAAATGTTTATGTGCCATTTGATTAGTTCCATATATAACGAGAGTTTTTTTGCTACGCAAATTTTATGTAATTAAGTTATAATTACAATACAATACGTCTGAGCTATAAAAATAATGAGTTGAACGAGTGAACCCAGCAGAAGTTAACTTGCATGGACGATGGTTCGTCAAGAAATTTACGAAAACCTCCAAGAACTCGACGGCCACCTACCGGCTTCTATAGTAAATCTGAACCACCCCGGGGCAAAACAAACACACACAAAAAAATCCAATCGGTCCAACTGTTTCGGACAAGTTCAGTCACATTCACAGGCATAGAAGAAAAATTATATAAATAAAGAAGCAAACGAGAAGTCGTTTCACTGACGTGAAGTACCACTGCACGTAGATATCCGGAGAAAGGCAAAGTGCGCTAATGACGTGCCAACCTTCACGAAAACTGGTGATTGCTCATTAGCAACTGACCGTATGTATTGCATGTATGTATATACATATATGATTTTATTATGTTGTATTTACAATTCATTATAATAATAATCATAATAGGATTAAAAATAACGTTACAAAGGAAAAGTGTGCCTTAAAAGAGAATAGAGAAAGGTATGCTTTGGTGGCTGGGGTATGTTGAAAGGGTGAATGAAGGGAAAGTAACGAAACAAATTTATGTTGCAATAGTGAGCGGCAGCGTTGGCAGGGGACGTCCAAGAAGAACTTATATCGATCAGATTAGTAACATATTAAATAAGGGCGATATAAGGAGTACCCGTGACCAACGAGCTTATATGCGTAGGTGTAGGATGTAGAAGCGAGAGATGTGTGCCAGGATCATACCAAATGGAAATCCATAATCTCTGCCCCCCCGTACCCCGTACCCGTCTGGGTACGGGCATGAGCGTTTATTTATTTATTTTATTCTTACAATTCCACTCTACGTAACAACTATGTATAACATAAATAAAAAAGGAAATACATAAAAAAACACGTGTTTTGTTTTAATAAATCAACGTGTTTACATTACTTTCTAACAATAGGCCTACACTGCTGTAGAAAATAAGCATGAATTAGTTGAATACTTTGTCCTGAATACATTCATTAATTCAGGTACATTCTACGTGACAGTTTTTGTTGTTAAGTAGTTTTTGCATTAGTTAAGCTCTGTTTGAGAAATAAAAAAATGGATACTAATAACGTATAATCGCTACTTACCATTTATATGTATTTATATGTGGCCATTTCTGCAAAAAAATCTGACTGCCTATATGTCAACCTTTTTAAGTACTAGAAACGCCAAAACAAAAACTGCATCGTGAAATCGGATCTCAATAAACATGGAAATGTTCCTTAAACTTAGAAATGATGGTTGGTTTACCTTAAGTTTTGATACGCTCATTATAGACCAATAGCATAGTCAATCATGGTGAAATTAGTTTATGTTCTAACGTAAAATTATAAAAAGTTTTAACGTTTTTACACAAATGCCTAATACCCAGTTGTATATAAAACTTTTAAGCTGAACAGCGAAAATGTATTTATAATAAAAATACTCATATTTTTCACTTAATAAATGAAACTAAAGGATAAAAATTATCTACCATATGAGTTTGTCAAAAACAGCATACAATGTAATTTAAAAAAAACTTTGACTATAAAAGAATCAAATAATAAGAATGAGATTAACCTTCGTATATGCATGTCTACGAAACATACCCAATTATTATAACTTTTTCTAAAAAAAATTGAGTTCTGCACAAACAAAGTGGAGGGAAAAGCTTCCCTATTAATATTAAATAAGTAAATCGTTCATCATTTAAAATTATGCCCTATCGGGCATAATTTACTTAATCTATTTAATTATCCCTGCTGCTGAATTTCGTATTTACACGACTAGAGACCAAATTCTAGTGGTATTGCCAAACCGATTCAATATAAGAGCGGTGGTGATCGCTTATATGACGCAATTCATTGTTTCCCCCCATAGTAATAAAACAACCAAAAAGTTGAAATCATTAAAACGTGAGACATCTAGTGAAGTGAGTCACTGCAAATACTTGATGACCAAGACAGTGTAGGCATTTATTGAAGGAACATAGACAGACAATTATCATATCTTATTTTTAACAAATAAACACGTACATAAAAATAATATAAATTCCATGACAGTCGACAAAATGTCAAAGCGAACAATCATTTTAAAACTAATTTTGAATTTAATATAAAAAGTAAAAATGTATAAAAACTCCTTCGCCACAACAGGTTTGTCAAGACTGTAACGATAGAGAAGAAAAAATATTATTTCACACTAGTAATCCGCCCCGGTTTTACTCTGGTGGCACTAACGATGTCTAGCCGTTTTGGAGTCTATAGGTACATATGTACATACATGCATACCTATACATACATCGCCTTTTATATTACACCTAAACAGTGAGTTTTTTGACGATGGTATATTTATTATAGATATTTGATCGATGTCGTGCGGATAGATTTCAATGGTTGCGTTATAATTTGATTATTGCTTGATTTGATTGATTAATATTTGGTTTCTGTAGTGCGGTATGTTCGATCACTGATACACTGTTACCAGCTGTGTTGGTTCTATTAAAGTTGTTAAGATATAATAAGCCCGTTTTGACGTTTTTATTATTTGCGATTTACTTTAACTTTTCTCTTTATAATATTAGTAGACGGGGGAGCTAATTTTATTCCTATAGCGCTGTTTGAAAATACATTTACTGGCAGTCAAAAACGACTATCACAACGTAAATATAATTTATGAATAATATAAATAAATATTATGCAATAACTAAAGTAAATTATAGCAAGTTGATACAGAAATTGTTCCGAGTGGACACTTAATATTTTACTACAATTAAATGTAGCAATTTGGTCAAAATTTATTTCAGATAGTACAGCTAATTAGACTTCGCTGCCGTTTTGCGGCTCGCTGTTGCTAACCACAGATCTAAACCACAGATAATTAAATTCCGATCTTTCGAATTCAAGCGATTTTAATGTGATATTGCGCTGCTTTTGTTTAACTTTATTTTTATTAGATTCTGGAGTAGTTATTTGAACATTGAAATAAAGTTGAAAGAACATTGAAATAAGAAATACCTGAGTACGGTACTAAAACGTGAAGTTGCGTAGCTGACTTTAGACAACAAGAGTATTAAAAGCACTTGTGAAAGGAAGGAGACTCAGTTTTTACTCCTATCAACGGTCGTGACAACACCTCTTGAGGCTCGAGCCTTAAGTGATTGTTATAAGCAATTGTACATAGTGTGTAGAGTATATTGTGTAGTGACAATATAAGGCTACAACTTGTAGGAAATATCAAGAGTTATTAAAAGTTTTATTCTCTTAAAAAATGTTCCTAGTCTTGTAGTACCTATACAAAAATACCCTGAACATTTGAATGCATAAACCGCTATAAGTATTGGTTGGTCAAGTTAATGACACCAACATAATGTCAGAAATAAAGATGGAAAATCTACTGACATATAAGGAACGGTTTATCGACGGTTAAAAACATTAATAAGCGATTTTTTCATAAAAATAAATAAGAAAACAATACAAACGCTCTAAAAGCTATTACGAAGCATAACCCCATTACAGTACAGTCTAGGTTAATGAAGCTAAAATTTACATTTTAAAAACACAGGCCTTTTGTGGTACAATTAGGTTTAGCGGCACATTCCAATGGGCGATCAAAGATAACTTTGTTGGCTGGCGTTCATGTTTTGTAATAATGACTTGTGGGAGGGCAAATAAAGAAGAAACTATATTGTAACAGGCATAGCAATTAAGATACTTCTATTATTTGATTAAAAGGAATTTAAAAATATATTCACAAACGATTAATGGGTTCACGTGAAGTGAACTGACCACAGCTTTTAGACGTGATGACTATGATGTTATATTGTGATAAGTAACATAATAATGATAATAAACTGTGATTTTAAGTGACAAAAGCAGCAATCAGATGAGTTATACATAAGTTGCCGCCTTCCTGGGCGGCAGGAAAGGGATATTGATGAAGAAACTGAAGTTATGAGAAGGATAAAAGGTTCGACCAGCAAATTTGCAATACTCTCGTACAATAAAATGATGTTCAAATCAGAGCTTGTGCTATCAAACCTAACATAATAATTTAGAACGACGTGGTGAAACAGATAATGAATATAATTAGTGACCAAACGTACAGTCGTTTCTGCGAATGCAAAGCTAAAAAATAAGCAGTATACGGAACCAATGAATTCATACCTTTCTCAATTGTGATCAGAACTTAAGTCTTGTGTATTTTTTAATTCTAGTCTAGAGGCCAAACTATTTAAATCATAGGACATACCTGCATGTAATTATTTGTATATTTTAAAGGAATCTATGTATATTTCATCTTTTATTTCAATTTGTTTCTAATAAAGTTAAATTATAGTTCAAAGTGACATATTGTTTTTTATTAATTAAATGTTTCAGTTGTAAAATAGATTATATTTTTTAATTTGAATTTTATTCGGATACATTTCACTAAATATAGTTCAAAGTATAGATTAATAATATAAGAGCTAAAACAATTAATATAGTAACTCCAGTTATGGAAGGTCATATAGAACCACGAATTCGGCATATTGTTTACAGCCCATTAGTCCAACCCCACCTCACGTAACAGAAGGTCACTGAAACAAGTTTCGCACACAACATAGTACATATTAAATGTAGGATGGTTTCACTGTCAGTAATCATTTTCAAAGTTTATATATATAACTAGCAATGAGACAAAAGAAATATGAGATAAAGGAGTTATATATCCTTCGGCTTATACGTTGTTATTAAATACAACAATAAAATTTAGAACAATGGAAAGTAGAAATAAAACTGGTTAGTAAATTATGTTATTAATTTTAGAAATGTCCTGGAACGGCAGCCACGTGTAAGTCGACTCAGCGGTGGTAGGACATAACGGACCGATTATCTGGTCAAGGTTGCTGAAGCCCACTGGATTACACAGGCTAGGGCTATTTGTAGCGATCAAAGGGGGAAGTTTACGGCGGTGAACTGGCTGAAGAGAGTCAAAAAGAGAGTGAGGGAGAGTATATAAATATGTAATTTACTAAGACAAGGCAATCCTAGCTAATATTTTTATTCGCTATTCTAGATTCGGGTGGAGATAAATTCAACAAATCATTGAACAAAAGGCTTCGTGCAGTCGTTCTTGAGTTATACATGATGTAACTAAAAGCTTTATATGTAAGAGATACACATTTATGTACAGATAGATGTGTGGTGTACAGTTAGAAAAAGAAAACATTAGAAAAACGCTCACTACATAAGCTCCAGTGTTGGTGATAGGAAGCTTTTATTGTATTTCTTTTATATGGCAAGTAATTAACGACTCAACGACACAGAATTATCATGAGTGCACACGACCTAGAGGTTTCCCGTTGGGAAAATAACACACATAAACCATAACACGTTAACACGAGGGTTTTACTTTCAAGGTCCACATCATACGTATACCATATATGTATGTATAAGGAAGAGTGTTTAACCCTTAATGTATTTCCGTAAATAACTATAATCCAACCTAAAATTAACCTTATATTCCCTTTGATAACGATCAACGTCAAGGTTTCTGATTATATAAATGTTTTAGATAGCACTCGGTTAGTCCGATTTGATTATTTGAGGATTACGTACTCAGTCTAAAGTTCAGAATCTATTAGTAATGAGCCTTTGAAATTAACTAGTTTAAAGAATTTTTCAACCCCGAAGGAAAAAGAAGTCATTTGTAAGTTTAACGTATGCATTTGCGTGCCTTTACCTATGTCGATCTTTGGCACCGTAGCTACTAAACGAAGTAATTTTGGTTATGTTTCCCTTATGTTTTTTTTTGTTTTCTATATAATAAAATGGCAAACTTAAAACAAGTGGTCTGGCAACAATGAGTTGCAGATGTGTTGCCTACCTTTTATGTAAAGAAGATATGAACAGAAAAAAATAACAATAGTTCATGCACTACAGTGGCGGCAATGCGGTTACTGCCCGACAATCGCGGCAATGCGGTTACTGCCCGACAACCGCGGCAATGCGATTACTGCCCGACAACCGCGGCCGCTCGCAGTGCTACACGACTATAGCTGGTTGTGCAGTTGCTATACGCACATAATAGACATTACGCCGTTGCGGCTGTCGCACGCTCCACAGTTGCAACCCCAGCAAGCGGCTGACTGCATCTGCATATGCGTATGAGGCCTAAATTCAGATCAACTATGTGTTCAATTGTCGCCTTTTGCCAAAGAAACCGCATACTTGCCTTTATTTGACACATGTAATGAGAACATGAAAGTTTCTGTACCACTACTTAATAATAATAACACTTTAAAAATACCTCTGTTTTTAAACAATAAAACAATATTTTTGGTCCAATACTAAAGAAAATGTAAAACTTTTTATCTCACTAAACCTTGACACAAAGAGCTCTGAAGTGTCTAGAATAGGCTCGCTACTTAAAGATCAATAAAATAGCTGCAGGCCATTTATTATTGGCTGCTCCGCTTCGAACGAAATGTTCGGATACAATGTAAATAGTCACTTTGTGCGAACAACTTCGTGCATATTTAACTTTTAAAATTAGAAAACTTATAAATTTAATAAAAGATTAAAATTGTATTAAATTCTGTCTAGTGAAATAAAAACAATGATCCGATCGATAGATATATAATTTAAATACGGCTCGGGGATGACGACGGGTTTGTTATTCTAATCTTTCATCATAGATTCAATTAGACAGTAGTAAATTAGTTTACAATGCGCAGAGTTTTGGAGTATCCGTCAGTCAGTGATTTTTAAGCTTAGTTTAATGAAGCTATTTTTTTTCTTATGAAAAAAAGTGTAGTAAAATAGATATGTTAGTTTAGCTATCCTCCGTTTACTATAGCGGTTGAAATTACAATTGAAGTGAAGAAGTGAAGTAAGTACCAGAAGCAACAAAAATCCCTTTTCATTACTTCGTACCGCGAGCATTGGGCGTTTAAATTGTTTCAAAACTAGAAAACACTTTGCTTATTGCCTCGCATTTAAAAAATAGTCTTTAGAGTTCTCCCGTTACGCTTTACAAAATTTGGTGCCATGAAATAACGTATTATTAACGAAAAACAGTCGGACCCTGAGATTGGACATTGGTTCATAGTAATGTAACCGTGGGTATCCACTGGCGTAAAATCGTGTAGCGATACAAGATTTCTTTCTAACTTTCTTTTTGAAAAAAACTGAGATGACAATATGTTTTATGTGAATATTTTCTGTAGTGTGAACCAACGGTTAGCCTTTACTAATGCAGATAAAAAGGAATATTCAAAATAACTATCGTATCAAACTATAATTTCAATTTATTTATATCTACAAAACATAATTTAAATATTTTAAAACCAAAAAAGCTAGTATGAAACCTGATGGCAACCGATATCGTAAGAACCGATATCGTGAAGATTTGATGTACCTCAGAAAGACTTTTTTTCCTGATAAATGGCAGGTAACCCGTTTCGTTTTCTGTACCCATGACAATGCGTATGCAAAATTTTATGATGTTCGGTTGAGTCATTAAGAAGTTAAAGCGCAACAAACAAACAAATATACCCAATCACATTCACATTTATAATATTAACCCTCCTAAAATTATTATAGGTTCACCTTTACAATATTGAGTTTTACAGTGTTAAAAGGAAGCCCTCTATTATTGCCATGCGATGCTAACCGAGCTAGCCTCGATTGTCAGAACTTTTGATATCAATGTTGGTTTCATTCTATTTTCGAATGCGAGCAAGCATATCGAGTGGAAACGATATCACGCGTCAGAGGATATTCAATGCTTCCGCTCTTTGATTTGTAAATGATAATTAAAATCCATAAGTGTAAGCGCTCACACTCGTAACTGCTTTGTTTATGCTTTTATTTCATTTTCATTCTTCTGATACAATCTTTCACGTGTACTGTATCCAAGTAAGAGCAGGTCTTCATGATAATATTGTTATTATTTATGGTGATTAAGTGTTAAGAATGCAACATTTATTTTGTAGATAGTAAGTCAGTGCTTAAAAAAGTTATCTCATGATGAGTGGTAAAATAATCGAAGGATGTTACAGACTCCTTTAGCATTAGTCTTTTGTTTTGAACATTCACACGTCATTATTAACCGGAAATGCAAGGTGTGCAAATTATTTTTCGGACGCACAATTAAACAAAGTTTCAAATCGTTCGAACGTCTGGCTGTTTGTCTAAACACCTGATGGTTATTTTTTGCATTACAACTATACTACGTACGGCGGTTACAAATCCTGTTTTAAATCATGTATACGACGAGTAATTGTGTCACAGAGTTTAACTAAGTACATAAGTATTTAATTGAATTATATTTAGTCTAACTATTGTATATACTAGTAAAGAAAAAAACCCATAAGAACTGGAGAAGCATTTACGTTCTTCTTAAACGTTCAAACTAAATATAATCTTTTGTTAGGAAGTGGTTTCCTAAAATAGTAAAATGGTGAATTCTTTCTTGTTTTACACAGTCCGTATCTAACCAAACAAACATTTTTATGACCAACTAGTGCCCCCAACAGGCCTCGTCTTGCATGATGTGGGAGTAAAACCAACATTTTTTCGTTAGTAATCATTGAATTTAAAAAATGACCATCCTTTGTTCCGATGGCGCCACCTTAATGATCAAATTGATAATCAAAATCATCCCAGGGCTCACACAAAATCATTCATCTTTCGGTCTAGTCGTTTCGGAGGAGTTTATTCATATACACAGGCACAAAAATGTATATATTATATTGTATCTTTATATGTACCTACATATAAAGATACAATATAATATTAATCTTTAACGGTACTAAAATGAATAGCGTGTTATTAGTGTAATAACTGAAGACGTGAATGAAAAGCGGGGTTAGCGGACGGAGTGATTTATTCTAGATCTCATAATATTACATTAATATGAACTAGTAGGTAGTACATATTTCTATACTGTTAATCTACCTACAAACACAATATTTTTGTAAAAAGTGGTGTGTTGTAACTTAAAAGTAGCCATAGCACGGATAAGTCGTTTCGAATGCGGAAGAACCACGCCCTGATAAATTAACTCATTAAAGCAGCGTTAGTCCAACTGTGAATATTTGAATTTTCAACAGAAATAAACAAAATTATATATGTTAAGCAAATACCGCAGCTTACAGACATCGAAATCTCTAGAACTATTTGGAATTGGACATAACAATTGATTCATTTAAGAAATACAATAGAAATTTTCCGTTCTTTTTTTCTCATTTTGGAGATCATTCCTTTGTATTTTTTTACGTCGCACGCAGCAAACGAGCTAGCTCTAGTCACCTGATTTTAATGGAGTAGATGAAAAGAAACGTATTAGTTGCGAGCCTCTTAAGGAAAATAGGGGGGTAGAATGGGTAGGAAAGCATATGAGGCTTGCGGCATTCACTCATGGAGGAAATTCAAACCAATAAATACGTCTATTTCACGTCCGTATTGTGAGAGGTTATCGGACTTTCCCAGTAGAGTCCAGATCGCAGTTTAAGAAAGTAAAAGGGACCAAAACGTATATTAATTAATTAACGACGTTAGAACACAGATATATGCAGTAGACTTTTAAACTAAAGCCTCCTCGCACTACTTGATTTCATTAGTAGTAATTACTAGAGTTGTAGAACTCTAGTAATTGCTCCAGAGATCACTCACACTTAGGTTATGTACATTATTACTGATGCTGCCAAATGGAAATCCATGATCTCTGCCTAACCCTCTGGGATACGGGCGTGTGCGCGTATTTGTTTATTTATAACTTCGATGTATTTGTTCTCATCATCCCTCTGTTCTTTTCGTATTTTTATGTGGGTCTGCACTTCCGTCATTTCAGTCGTCACTCCCTTCTTTATCACTCCACCTTTCATGCAATCCATCTGTTACGTTTGGGCCAACACCTACCGAAATATCCCTTGACATTCATATCTAGAACTCTTATTGTCACATCCCATTCTTCCCTCCTCATAAAATGTAAATATCATGCTAACAGTTTGCTGCTTAATTTTTCAATTGCTTGTTTTACTTCCAGGCTTCCCCTAATTTACTCATATTGTACCTTATTCACTAGTGTTACTCTACACATAAAGCTCATCATTCTCATTTGCCACAAACACTCTCTTTAAGATAGGTCTTACGATGGTTTTGTAGATTTTTCCTTTTGTTTTAAGGGGAACAGGGTCCTATGGTAAGCCCGTGACTTGTCGCCATTATTCATGAATTCTGTTCAAAGTGTATATGTATACGTGTGTATGTATATATGTAAACCAAAGCGGTGCGCAAAAATCTTTTTTAGTGCTCCCCAAACAGGTTTAAGGAGTAAATGGTTCAGAAATAAAGCTCGTCTTTTTAACATTCCGACGTTAACTACCCTTTTTATTGCATTAATCAGTAGGAATGAGTCGCAAGGAGTAACATTATCCGTGGCATTTAGGGGACCATTACTTCATTATTAATGTTACGACTTTTTTACGGAGTCATGGGTTTTTGAATAAAATATCTTAATTGTAAATATCAAAAGGTCGAACTTAGCTAAGCTGATACTGAAGAATGTACTTTATTAACTCATATAAAAATATGTGTGTATGTATGCCCTTCTCTGAAATAGCTAGACCGATTTCGTTGAAGTTGTAGGAATGTTCAGATTTGCCCTGTTCCTGTGAAGTTTGGTAGCTACTGGATCAATATAGTTAGTGTTACGGAGCGGGTCACTTGTGATTAAATAAAGAATAAAATCCTGAATAGATTCGTACATCTATTTCTGTAGTTCTAACTTTGTAGTTTTTTTTATAAATACTTAGATTATGATTAATCATAAAATTTCTTATTATTATACATTTAACTGAAAAATATAGGACAAATTGTTTAATTACCGATCTTCAATGTTTATTCATTTCTATTTTTTTTTATTTCATAGTTAAAACAAAATTTTCATTTCGTATTTCGCATATTATATATACCCAATATCACTTTCATAACCTCTGATCATCTCGTTTTGCTTTAATTTGTTCAAATGTTCGTGTCAGTGGCCAAATAACATTAGGTGAACCGCTTGTAGACATGCACTAATAAAATATAGTAAAGAGTCTCTTATTTAATCATTCATTAATTCCTTGTAGAATAATTCAGTCTGAAGGGATCACCTTGAAGTATAAACAAAACAGCGAAATATACTCAAACCGCAAGTCTTAAGAGATTGCCTCCGACTAAGTAGGTAACTTGGTAAGTAGCTGGGGTAATCAACTGTGACAATGAATTGGACGAGAAAAACAGACGAAAACAAGGCAATAATTTTTAAATGTAGGGCGCGTTGGTAAGAAAGATAAGAATAACGGGTAGCGAGCATGCTAAGTAAATAGTGTAATGAACTTTTACTCAATTGAAACTTTTTTTATAGATAACAAAAATAAATTTCGTCTAATCCGTTAGCTGGCTTTGGTGGCTACAATCTCTATCTTAAACTATTTTATAGCAATGATGAGAACGCTCTTGTTTTGACTAAAATGTGTAATAAAAGTTTTGAAGGTACTTTGTTTATCGTACACTGAGAACTAAATGCACGGGCTGATAAAAAAGAAAGAAAGAATAAAAGAAAAAACAAACAAATTACATTTTATTGAAACATTATAAACTTTTTCAGATAAACCACAATGAAATAGAAATAAAATTATACTCAAAAACATTCTTATAGTCTCTACCTTATACCAAAAGTATAAGGAAATGAATGAATACATATTAAATTATATTTAAATTTAACTGCCTAACTAGCAGCATACATTTGTAGTAAAGAGATTATGAAACGACACCAATTTTCCATAAAGACTATTATTTAAAATACAAATTTGAATATAGATTTATATATTTTCATAGATATGAGACGATACGGATGATGACGTTATTACATGATTTCGGTCCATTGGGGAAAAGCAACGATCGCGTGTATATTGGCATTGTTTTGTGAGTGGAAATCTTCTTAGTATATCGTCGTAATTTCTTATAGTTTAGAAATAATAGCATCTCAGTATAAAATGTACGAGTCTCCTATTCAGTTACTTTATTCCTCGATCGGTCGTCGATTATTCATTTTAATATTTATAAAAAGCAAGTAACGTCAGTTCGGATATGGGAAAAAAATATAAGTTTAGAATATAGTTGTGTATTACAATATTATAGATACATCGAAGAAATAAAATATTATGCTTGTCTTGAACCAATTTTAAGAAATGAGATTATTCTGCTTAGATTGTGCACATCTCTGCCTACCTCTCTGTGTCACGGTAGTAAACATTTTGTTTTTCTGTAGAACGAAAGGAACTGAGTTTATCTATACTTTTTAAAATATAAAATAATAAGTACATGAACGGGCACGCACAGAGAAAGAGCAAAACATTTGGCACATTCTGTGCACGCACACCTCTCTTGTGTCATTGATTAAATATGTTATATTTTTTTAATCACAGATAAAACTAAACCATTATGGCTGTTATGGATTCTTCTATCCCAAATTTGT
>JWHW01002087.1:0-20011 GCA_000931545.1 Papilio glaucus
TACCTTTTGTCACACTTTATAATTATTGTTGTTTACACTTATTAAGTAATAAGATTTTTGTCAAAATTTATAATTATTGTTGCTGTAAGTCAGTGTATTTTTTTTATTTTTATTTGTGTAATTCTGTGACAATAAATTTGTTTTCTGTTTTCTTTCTTTCTATTTACCTTGTCCGCTTCCTGGCTGATAGCTGCCGTCAGGGCCAATGCTGCTTGGTCCTCCAGGTCCACCAGGTCCACCTGGACCACCAGGTCCTCCAGGGCCTCCAGGGCTCCCGGGAGTTCCTGGGGAACCAGGTGTACCGGGATAGTAGCCACCTAACCAAAGAAGAGATTGTTAAACAATGTCGCAATCTAGCTTCGATGCATATCATTAAAATTATAGAGGTAACTACTACTATTAATTCTTGTTCTATTGACTTATTTCATATTAAATTTTCAGATGCCATGGCATTTTAATTTTTAGTTATGAAAAATATTCTTACCCTGTCCCGATCCTGGATAATAACCGCCACCTGAACCGCTGGGACCTCCGGAGCCACTAGAACCTCCGGGGCCACTGGGACCTCCGGGGCCACCCGGGCTACCAGGAGTTACTGGACTTCCTGGTGTGCCTGACGAAACTGGGGTGCCTGGGTAGTATCCTTGACCTGCCGTAACAATTATTAATTTGTAAAGTTATTATATAACATGTTAACAGGTTTTTTAATTTGTAAAATTGGAGCGAGCAAAGCGCCATTGGTTTCAGTTGCTACATGTTTTTTCCACCCTTAAGAAATACAAGATTTGATATCTGCTTAAGTTCCCGAATTTTTTTTTAAATAATCAATAGGCAAATATATTATGATAGACTGACAAAAGAATTTGTAAACTGTAAATAAATGATTTATAGTTAACAAATCATTCGTTTATGCATATATGCACAACTGTTTATAAATATTTTCTTAATTTTTAATAAAGTTTTTTTGCAATTTTAAAACATATTTATTCTTCTATAAAAGAAGTAACTGACTGACTGATACATCAAAGCAAATTGGGGCTAGAGACTTGATATTTTTGTTATTACGTAGACGAGCTCTAACAAGGATTTTCTAAATTCATCTCTTTAAGGTCTAAAGTAGGGAATTAAAGTTTGTGTAAAGGTCAATGTAAGTTGACCTCGGATCTATATGATCACATCAGCCATATTTAATAGGGTTCAGCTTAGGCTGGATAATTGTTGGTTAAATTAAATTACCCTGCGGGTGAAACCAAGGGGCTCAGCATTGACTTAATTTATAAGTTCAATTCGAAACAAATCTTTTCTAGAGATTAATAAAAAACATAAAATCGATGATGTATTATACTATAATAGATGTATTAAAATATATTTTTAATTCAGATAGGTTTATAATACGACGACAAAATACTAGCATGAGATTAATGTAAGTATATCTCGGTATTTATTTAAATAACCGAAACAACTGTTTTTAACGTTATTACCTTGTACGTTGCCTGATTATTTCAATCTCAAATTGTCATAATTGTTTTTAATGTTAATAATCCTTTTCTCTTGAAAGTACCTACATTGTCTTAAAATTGGATGAAAAATTTGACGCCATTAAATTGGTCCAATCCTTTATCGTACGCGAAATGAACGACCACGAACACGAACGAAGAAACGAAGTCTTTCGCACCCGAGGTGGACAGACAACAAAAGGATGGTGACCAGCCGCAGGTCAAAACGTCCGATGGTAGTATAGATTTGTCCCGCAAAGGAAAGCAAGATGGAATAACTGGTGGTACGGCAATGCCGTCGCTAATTCGAGCATAGTCACAACCATATTATTCGACTCATGGCACTTTTGACCCCCCAATTTTCAATGAAGTATGAATTTTCAGGGAACAAGTGGTATACTATTTATTTGTATTTCACATACTGGCACAAAAAACGTTGGTATATGATTTCATAACAATCAATAACAAAGATAATAGATAGACACTAGCATAAACATTAACTACAATAACTGACATGGTTTTTTATTTGAGATCTTACATCTTTTTGTTGCCTTGCGAGACTTCACATTTTTTAGATTGTATGTTTTTGATGGCCTTTTGTCATCGTGCTTTACCTTGTCCATTGTCCGGATAGTAACCGCCTCCAGAACCTGAACCGGGGCCTCCGGGCCCACCTGGTCCACCAGGGCCGCCGGGCCCACCTGGTCCACCTGGACTTCCTGGGCTTCCTGGAGTGCCTGGTGTGCCGGGATAATAACTTCCTTGCCCTGTGATAAACAGAGAATGTATTAAAAAATAATATTTAAAACTACTATTACCGGAAAACTATTTTACGTTAATATTGATGCTGCTTGAGAAGTTTTATCAATACGAGTATTAACATAAATTAGTTGAACACACTGGGCTTCAATTAAAATAATTAAATTTGAATTTTTAAATTTTTCTAAAAAGTCAAACTACATACGTGTTCTTTTAGAGGTAAATTATCAACATTGATTTTTATATTTTTTAAAGGAAGGAAGGTAGAAATTTTGGTGCATTGTTAATTATTGTGAAGTAAGAATTAAGATTTTCATTGGTATGATCACACGATGGTTTATGGTTGTGCTATGCCACAACCAACATCAAACTGAATCTAACCAAATGATAATATGACCAAATCTGAATTAAACATAATTGACTTATTTTGCCAATAAAGTAGCTAATGAATGAGGATGAGTAAACACGCACACTGATTACCTCCTGGTCCATTGGGTCCGTTGGGACCTCCTGGACCATATGGTCCGTTAGAACCTCCAGGGCCGTACGGCCCGTTGGGGCCTCCTTGGCCGTTTGGTCCGGAACCACTTGGTCCATATTGTCCGCCTGGTCTTCCTCCTGTAGTGCTAGGTCCCCCTGGACCACCAGGGCCTCCAGGGCCACCTGGGCTACCAGGAGTTCCTGGACTACCTGGGGTACCTGGTGTGCCTGGTGAACCTGGGGTGCCCGGGTAGTAACCTCCCTGACCTGCCGTAACAATTATTATTTTATAAAGTTATTATACAGGAATGTTCGGAAATGAAGTGTACGACAGAAGATCACGGATTCCTGGGCCAGAAATAACTATATCCGAAGTTGCTTAGTTTGACCGCTAGAGGGCTAAATATATAAAGTATTCAATAGATTTTATTAATATTTAACCACGCATTTTTACTAATAAATGGACCACAATTCTACTTCCTGCTCTCCAAAAATCCTTATCTCGCCTCTAAGTTCGGGTGTTAAATGTGCCAATGGTCAGTGGTTTATAGTGGCCTACCGACCGGGGATTCTTAGCAACCCCCGCCCTTCCGTTACCGAGCCCGCTACTTTGGTCTGGAATAGTAGTGCTGCCGGGTACGGGTACGGGAATTTTGGTCACAAGTCGCCACGCTGGGAATGCGGGTTGGCGACTTAACGGGATAGCAGTTTAACGACAGTACCCAGGTCTATAAGTTAAAACTTATAAATCTTTTGTATTCTCCGTAGTCTAGGTACCTCTTGGAAGTGAAATGAACAATTATTTATTTAATGTGAAATTGAACCCAGGATATGTCCAAGGAATGAGCCGTTGCAACCTTTCTCTAAGGCCCCTAGCACACAGCGTATTTTACGCGCGGACGACGCGTGTTGAACGCGATTAGGACATCTAGAACGCAAAACTGTCGACGCGTCGTGACTTTATATCGCCACAAACGCGCAGAGGACTCACTCATCAAAAACGCGCATCGTCTGCGTGCACAAAAAATGTCGTATGCAAAGCCTAAGGCGAATCGAAGATGTATAAGCACCTTCAGTTTCGAATGGTTTTCTGTGAGATCGTAATAATATCCTTGTTAAACTAAGAATTTGTTCAATTATCTTACATAGGCACCTAAATCACAAGTAAACTTTAATAAAAACGTTACCAATGTTACATTACAGTACCTAGTTTAAGCATTCAATTGTCTTGAGTAACGTTTGTGTATACCAAAAAAAAGTTGATATTCCTAAAATGAGTACAGATTTGAATGACGCTCCAATATTCGGCCATTAGAATTAAAGATTTTTTTGTGGTAAACCTGTTCGCCCAAACAAAACAAGAGAGCGAGATGCAACAAAAATACCAATGGTGCATTAGATGCAGATGGTTAGAAGGATATGAGTGGATTATTTACTTCTTGTGACCCTGTTTTGGAGCAACCTGTTAATTATTAAATAAGGCTTTCTTGCACTAAAATATGTGGTTAAAAAAATTATATATCATGAACGACTTTTCGGATTACTTGAAATATTTAAAATAATTATCATATTTAAAGCCCTGTAGCGCCCAAACTAAGCAACTGTAGATATAAGTTGGCCTGAATCGTCATATATTCTGTCGAGTTCCACGTAATTTGTATGTATTAGCAATATTAGATAGACGATCAAGTATAACGTTATTTTCAATCTCAAAATAGTCTGATACCTGATAACCCTGGTTTCAACATTATTAAAAAAAATCATTGGTTCTAAATAAGTGAGCAAATTTTAAATGAACTGGACATCTTGAATTAGATAGACCGTTGCATTGATGGATTGACATTCATAATTTTTTTTAGGTTTCAAGTAAAATGTACATTAATTTACAATTTTCCTTAAGTTTTTGATAAAAAAAAATAATTAAATAGAACATAAAATGATAAAGTGTGATGTTGCATACCTTGTCCCCCGCCTGGATAGTATCCGCCTCCTGAGCCAGGCCCAGATCCTCCGGGACCACCTTGACCTGTAGTCAAAGACCAATATATATTATGTTTACAAAGAAGTTTTCACTATTTTTTTTATTATTTAAAAATAGCGCTTGATCACAACCCTAAAGTGTAAGCACGTTTAGCATCAGCCTGTTCGCCCTTCCCTTGCAGGTACGATGACGTAAGTTAAAATTGGATGAGAAAAGTGTACCAATACCAAACCAAAATGAACGAAGAATGAAATCGCTTCGTTCGAACACGAAGTGGACAGACAACAAATTGAGCAAGACCAGCCACTTCCGATAAGTGATACAGAATTGATTTGTTCCGCAAAGGTAAACGAGATGATACGATATTATGTACGTATGAACTAATATCACTGTGCTTTACCTTGTCCATTGTCCGGATAGTAACCGCCTCCAGAGCCTGAGCTTGGGCCGCCAGGGCCTCCGGGCCCACCTGGTCCACCTGGTCCTCCAGGGCCGCCTGGTCCACCTGGACTTCCCGGGCTTCCTGGAGTGCCTGGTGTGCCGGGGTAATAACCTCCTTGCCCTGTGATAAACAGAGAATGTATTAAAAATAATATTCAAAACTACTATTACCGGAAAACAATTTTATTTAATATTGATGCAGCTTGAAACGTTTAATATTAACATAAAGTACACACTGAGCTCTAATTTTCATTATTAATTTTTAAAAATTTCAAAAATATCTAAGTATATACGTTTTCTTAAAGGTAAGTTATCAATATTAACTGCACAGATAAGATAATATAACACACAAAAGAAGGAGGATAAAGATATTGGTGCATTATTAATTATTGTGATATGTCCAAATAATTTATAATGCACCAATATTTAGGCCTAAGATGGTTTTCCTTGGTATGATCACACAATGGCTACGAAAATCAACGTCGAACCAAATTTGACCAAATTATAATATGATTCAATCTGAACTAAACATTCAATCTGAATTTAACATTTGACTCTATGGCTCATAAAGTAGCTAGTAATGAATGTGGATAAGTAAACATGCACACTGATTACCTCCTGGTTCATTGGGTCCGTTAGGACCACTTGGTCCATAAGGTCCGTTTGGTCCGGGGCCATTTGGTCCATATTGTCCGCCTGGTCCTCCGGCACCACCTGGTCCACCAGGTCCACCGGGAGTGCCAGGAGAGCCTGGAGTGCCGGGTGAACCTGGACTGCCGGGAGTGCCTGGTGTCCCAGGGGAGCCAGGAGTCCCGGGGTAATAACCGGGTCCGTAGGGGCCGTTGGGACCGTTTTGCCCGCCTCCGCCTAAAATATGTAAGCATTGGTTTTGTTAAGAATAAATTACTTCCCGGAATCGCATTGATTTCAATTAAGTACCTTTATTTTTCAGGCGTGACATGAAAGATATCTGCGACACCTCGCTCATACAAAAGGCAAAAGAAAAATACCTCCTCTCGACGCCTGTATTCTGTGAGCTCGTGGTACCACTCGCACGCTATTACAACAGGTGCTGCTGTTGACCCCTTATAGTTAAAACACACCTGGTGGCAAGACTCCGGGTTTAGGATTGCTGGTCTGTCCGGCGCTGTCGGGCGGCGGCCGCGGTGCTACAGTGGGGGGCGGGCGGGTCGGTTTTGGTAGCGGTCTCGGAGGTACGCCGCCGGGAGTACGCCCGCACCCTTTCGGGAAGTACAGCTTCTTCCACGGTATCGTCTGCCCAGGTATAGCTTCTGTTGTTCCCGATACGTAACTTTAGACAAAAGAAAGCATGTTTATTCTAAGGTTTTTATTAGCAAATTATGCTATTGATTCTTTTTTAAATCGCCTTGATTAAACAAAAAGATCCTGAAAAGTTAGCAAAAGACTCCTACAGCAAAATGCATCGCATGTGTTGGATAATTAATTTAAAGTATAGAATATTTATTATTGACGTTTTTAAATTAATAACATGTTAGTAACAGAATCCACATTGTCCGTACTTTTGTAAATAGCGCGATTAGATGAACTGAACCATTCGTACCAAATAACAAGTCATAGTTATCATTAATAAAAATAACGATAAAGATGACGACAAAATTCGCTAATAGACGACCGGATAGAAAGTACGTTTAGAACAGTATAAATATGCGCTCAAGCCCGTAACCCAGAGGGGTAGGCAGAGATCATGGATTACCATTTGGCGCGATCCTGGCACACCTCTCTCACTTCTACATTCATATATCTACGCATACATGCTTGTTCGTTATGGGTGCTCCTTAAATTGCCCTTTTTTATTAAGCCACTAATCTGATCGATATAAGGTATTCTAGGCCGTCCCCTACCAATACTCCCACTCACTTTGCAATATAAATTTGCTTCGTTATTCTTTCTTCATTCATCCTTTCAACATGGCCGAACCACCGAAGCATACTTTCTCAATTCTAGTCACAACATCCACTTTTAAGCCACACTTTTCCCTTATAATGCTATTTTTAATACTATAATTCAAAGTGACGCCTAACATATGTACATACTTTTTAAGGATTGCATCTCAACGGCATTAACTCTTTTCTATTCTATTAGCATGCTTTGCCTGCCAAACCCAGCTGGGTTCCATACATTAAAGTGAGATCTAGTACAGCATTGTGTATTGCCAGACGAGCCTTCAAAGACACATTCTGACTACTCACTACTGTGCTCATAGCACCATTCATTTTACGCTATCATCATACCGCATCATCTTTCGATCATTATGCTATTAATGCATTAAAATTAATTGACAATATTGGTAACACTTTTTTCACTTACTTTTCGTCGTATTCATGCTTCTCATCGGGGAAGACTTCGACTGGCTTCTCGGGCTCTACCACGCGGTACCCGTGGCTATCGGCAACGTAGTGCGTGGCGCGCAGGAAGCCGTCGGGATCGACGTAACCATAGCAACCGTATGTCACTCCGTCGGGGCCGCGGTTCTCGTGGTGGAATTGACCATTTGGACCCACGTCGTAACCAAAGCCGTATGCACCTGATGGTTAAAAATGTATTAAAATAATTTCAAAACAATGCAGAACAGCACTACGCTTCAATCCAGAAGGAACACTCTTTAGCTCAGATGACCTCATCTGAGCTAAAGAGTCACAAAAAAACTAAAGCAGGTACCTACCCGCTTTAGTTTTTTTGTGACTCGGTCAGTTACAAAAAAAAGTGGGTACTTACTTACACTTACTACAATCTGTTACTGTTTGTATGAAAGAGATGTAAACAGCGGGCTTGTGGCAGCGTGGCAAGGCAATACTAATGCAACTACAATTAATTACTTACTACAGTTTAAAAAAAAAACAAGTTTCATGAATATCACGAAGAAAAGCTTTGTTTGTTTTAATATGTACATCAAAGGGAAGGTATACCTATATCGGAATATTACTAAACAGATAAACAGAACCGTGAAGAAAAAAATGTACTAACTAGTATCGTAGTTGGTTTCGTAGTATTGCTTTTTCTCGTCGTCTTGTATATCGACTACAACTTCATTGTTGCTGGGGTACGTTTGATCGTAGATCTGACGCCCGCCTCTAATATTTTTTTCTATGTCTGCTTTTGTGACGTTCTTTGGGGATTCCCCGCTGGTCAACGTTATAACCAGCGACGCCTGTAACAAGAAAAATGCAAAGTTACACGAGTTCAATTAATCTGACATATGCAATTAAAAAGCTACACATAAATTTTGAGTAGATTTAAATTCCTTTATAAATTAATTTTTGGCGGTTAACATGTTCAACGATGTTTTGAAAGATTTATAAGGCTATAAAATAATACATATTATTTCCATACAAGCTTTGCCCCGCGCTTTCGCCGGCCCCGCTAAATTACTAATATAATATAGTAATAATCTATACTATTTTATAGCATTTTTATCGAACAAATGTTTGACATGGTTCTTTAAATTGATATAACTTTTTTATTTATTAACAGATTGAGATAAAACAATGTTAAGTGAAGCTTACCACAATACATTCGTGAAAACCGCACCCGAATCGGTTAAACTGTTTCTGAGATTAGCGGTAACAAACGCACAGACAAACAGTCAAAAATTCTAATCACGATTGTTTTAGGTTTTATTGCGTTTATGAAGGCCCCAATAATAGTTTTTCTCAAATATCTTCCATGTACAGACAGCGATCAGTTACGTTTTTATTACAAGTATAGATATGATTATATTCATATTAAATATATGTCTGAATTTTATTGAACATATCTATATATAAATACGTACCAACAGGTTATCAGGCTCAGTGAAAAATAATCAAAAGAATTTTCACCTTTATCAACTGGATATAGACGTCACAAACAATATTACACGGGTTTCTTAAACATTAAAAATTATTTAAACAAAAAACATATCGTTGAATTCACTAATAATTATTTTTCACTGTCTTCAATTCCCACTCTTGTCAATATAAATTACAGGTTTATTTTTAGATCAGTATGTAAATGTAATTTATAATTTTAGTTACTAACGTCGTTTTGTCGAACGACATTTTTATCATATTAGCAATATGCCTGCCGTACTTCGCCCAATGTCTTCACCCTATTGGAAATGTAACGTAATATGGTCAATGATTCAACTGAGAATGTGCCGACCGTTTAGTATTTGCCTAGCCCAATTATAAAGTGTCTGCTCTGACCATCGGTCGGTAACAATTACACACACATACATATGAATTGTTTCTGTGAATACACGTTTTAGATGGCTGTAAGCACGCGTCCCAGTACAGCAAAGTACATTGCAAAATGTTTAGGAGTAGGTTCTTTTCGCAATAAATTTCTAAACATTATTGTCCGGGCGCACCTTTAACGTTCTATGTATAGGAATGACTTTATTATCGTGCTTTAACTTCAACCAACAGGGACAATTTTGTTTATAATATATTATATGTTTATAATAATTTACACTTTCTTACATTTTTATTACTATTATTATATATAGTAACGTAAACGTAGTAAAATAAGTAAAAAGTATTAAAAGCCCGGTTAATGTGAAAAGTATAGTTACTAATCTAAGAGTGGATTTTAACCAAATCATATCCAAAAAATCATTTTTCCTGATCGTAAGACTGGTAATGTTGTGTTATACAGTTGTCATGGTATTAGGCATTATGTTTTAACAATAACAACTTTTTCACACATTTTACCTATGGTACCAAGTAGAAGATAAAAAGCTAAATAAAGTTACGAAATTAATAAACAAGTAGCTGCGAAGCCGCAGGCAATAGCTAGTTATTTTGTAAAATACAATATTGACACAAATGTTTATCTGTTCAATTTTTGAAGTCCAGGATTTTCGAAACTTTAGTCCTGCACATAAACGTGATAATGTTAAAACGTGGTTTTTAAAAATGGTTGGCTATAAAATACTTGGGAAACTCGCATTCTTGCCTCGTAGGTTAAGAATTATTTCACTTGAATGTGTTTTCATGTACAAAGATGTTTTTAGCTACGAATAGGTGTTAATAAATATTCAAGTATGTCTAATTTTTAAATAGAATCGAGATATAAACAGATTCATTGGGTGATTTTTTTATAAATTTATTTAAATACACTATGAATACCAACAAACGTAACAATTATGTATAACTATGAGTTCACACTGCCGAAAACATTCACATAGAGGGAGAGAGAGAGAGAGAGAGAGATAACATCATGTTTTCGGTAGTGCGAACACGGTGGAAGTTTAATTCCAGTTAATGTAACGTTACCAACCCTTATTCATTAAACTAAAAACTGAATTGAAAATATGAAAAAAATATGCAAATAAAATTAGTGTAGAACTCAATTTATATTTCAAAAAAGTTTCTTTTTATTTTGCCTTAAACAAGCTAGGGCGATGTTATACAGGAAAAGTAAAAACAATCTTATGTAATTCTCGTTAATGTTCAATATGTTTTGATTATTGAATTTCACAAATGTCTGAATTAATAACAGCATTATGCTCCTACACGCATGGTAATTCGACAAGTTGATAAAACACCTGCCTTAATATTAAAGTATTTTTATCATGTGGTTAATGCAACTCTTTTGAAACACTCCTCACAGAAGTACTGTTGTAACACACCGAGGAGACGCTAAAAATATTTTTGTGTGTATGTTGATGTCATGTTGTGAGGTAAATCGGTAATCAATTGCAAAACTGTCAAGGAGCCACTCGACTGTGTTGTGAATGTAAATATTAAATGTTAAGATGCGATCTCACGAAACGTAATGATTGTATTTAACTATTGTAATGTTATACAGATAATTAATAACTATAGTGGTTGATGATTTGACATCATTTGTGCCCGACATCGGCAGGTTTGAATATTTGTTTGTAGATGACAGAGAGGGCACTATGAAAGAAAATAATGTGACAATTAAAGAAAATGAAGTTCGATTATCAAATTTGTTTTACTATAAATAAGGTCTTGTGTTTTTTGAAGATAAGAAGAATACTTTACAAAACAAAACACTATGAAGATCGAAATTTGCTTATATTTAATGCTAACCAATATTTAACAAGCTACGTTTTATTTCGGGCGGCTCGTTGCCTAATTGAGCGGCGCGCCAACTTCTGTTTTGCTGCTAAAACTAATATTAGGTTATTTGAATGTACTAAAGCTGTAAAAATATTCTTATTTTTCCAGTAATGTCATAAAAAGATAAATAATCCTTATGTTAACATAATAAACGTGTGTTTCCTTAAATACTATGACTGACATTAATTTTCTTAGACGTACGTAGATGGGACGGGACGACAGCGCAATGCCTAATAGATTGATTTGAAATTTGACTGTTAACGTCTACTTCACTTTAATTTAGAAAAGTGGTTTTGTAAAATCGTTTTAAAACGTTTTAGTAACGTCTACCTCTGAAAGCTGTCAATTTAATACAGCTTATATAATATAAAACGGACCATTTAACTCGAAATTTGTCGTAATTTCATGACTAAATTCCACTCCATAAAATTTGCTACTAAAGAGAAGGAATCCTACATTTTATATTCGTCTAACACAAAAAATTTATGTTTTATTATTCAAAAAAACAATAACTATATAAATGCTTAGCATCTGTAAAAGCGTAT
Source organism: Papilio glaucus (assembly GCA_000931545.1). Taxonomy (NCBI): domain Eukaryota; kingdom Metazoa; phylum Arthropoda; class Insecta; order Lepidoptera; family Papilionidae; genus Papilio; species Papilio glaucus. The sequence goes on from JWHW01002087.1 coordinate 11,813, forward strand.
TAGGGACTGATGACAATGTAATGATGTTTTTTTTTCTCGATATTTAGACTTATCTAATTATTTATTACGCGAACGCCCCACATAAGAAATGTTAATATTTCAAATTGCAAAACATTCAAACTTTCTATTGATTATTTCAACTTATGCAAAATTTTATTGGAATCTTGTATGTAAATGAACGCTTCTGACCGCGTTTGTAATACTAAAATAAACCAAACAGATTACGGTGATGTGGATCAAGAGGTTAGAATATTCACTTAATGTTTCGGGCCGGTACAAATCGTGGTCGCGTTAGGATTCAGAACGCGTTTGTATTATATTTTAGCGGTGTCCTCAACGTCCGTGACCGTAACCTCGCAAACTACGGTCTCGTTTTGAACCCACGTAAACACACATACAAGGTGTAAATGTGTTTGATCGCACATACGTGTAAGCATTTGAAAAAAGCCGCATTGATATTTTTTAAACAGTGAAAATTCGCGGCACAATCCTTTTGACATATAAACCTAAACGCTTGCTTGTGTCGAGTTTATACAGCATAAGGTATGTACTTCAAAAGAATGACAATGTACCGTAAGTTATTCACTTAAATATTTCATTACTTGTCTGTCTTCATTTGCTGTTAATGTTTTCTCGTAGTAGACTCAGATGTTGGTTAAGTGTTTTGACTCAAAGGTCAGAAAAACAGAAATCGATGCCCTAAAACTAAGCGTAAATAGCAAGTTGATTATTGAATTTTAGAAAACGATGGGTATAGTATGCTAGGATTCGGAGCCCTTCACGAGTAAATACATCTATGTATCTAATTTCGTATAATGTTGCATATATTTAATTCAAACAAAGGTATTTGTTTCTAAATTTGTATTTGAAAATCTTGTTTTGTGACGTACAATACAGTTAATAAACATAAGTCCTTGAATATATTTTGGAAAAAATTTAACGAATTATGTATTTCAAACATAGAATTCAATATTGTTCGGTGAATATTAGCATACATAGTACTTATATGCTTATAATACAAGCTTTAAAGATGACATCAATTTATAAGTCTGAAAACTGACCGCATTTTATTTACATATTTATGAGTACGATTATTCAAGAAATAGAGACATCCATATTTAAATGAATTTTAGTCAACTTGTTGACTTTTGATTTTTAGTATTGCTTAAATTAAAATTAAATAATTTGCTATTATTTTTTAATAATATGGCATTGACGGCATACACTAGTTGGAGCTAAATACCATTTTGTGCTTAAAAAGTTTTATAACAATACAATATATTATCCCAGTGTAGAGTACATGCAGGTGACTATGAAGTTTTCACTTCTTTTCCAGTTTATATGTAAACTGGAAAAGATATATACATATACATCTACTATAACATTTTAAATATATGCGGTATAATCCCGTTGTTTTTTAATTTAAAGTTAAAACAGAAGAAGCAAGACGGAGTTTAGATGGAGGTAGCAACTAACCAGAATTAAAAAGCGCCGTTAATTTATAAATAAATAATGTAAGTTTTATCTATACACGAAAGTTAAATTACTTAAGCGACTTCTTGTTTTACAATTTATGTCTGTGTTGAGTAAGTTTTCTTTGAATTTAAAGACATTGAATATTTTTCATAATTCCACCTTAGTGGGTTGTATTAGGTTTATTTAGGTTTTTGTTTTTCGCAATGAATTCCGGTTAAAAAGGTAAACATTGCCTTTGTAACAAGAGATTTAATCTGGTTTGCTTTGTAACTCGCCGCTTGCGGACTTAAGTATTTGCATTTTTATTTCGTCGGAATGCAAGCTTCTGAAACGAAATTATAGCCTTGACCGCACCTGTTTTTAAAAAAAATAAAGAGGCTTGCGTGCGTTTCACTTGATATTTCCTATAATAACACCTCACTCTTTAAAATCGGTCCAGCAGTTTAGGTTACAGGAGGTCACAATTGAGCAGACATAGAAACATGCTTCCTATTTGAAAGCATCAATAGTTGAAACTGATAAGGTGCTTTGATGATACCTTACGAGACTCCAATACGGAATATGTGGTATATTCCGTTTTCATGAGCGGTCTATTTGGGTATTACGATGGTATGAATAAATAAACATAATAAATAATACATATGTATTACTTTAACATTTTCTATGAGTTAATCTCTTAAGGATTTGATCAAATCTCATTGTACTGCGACACACACACACGTACCCGCGAAAAACATTACCCTCCTTCTATGTCAGTTATGTTAAAAGGAGAGGGTACGTTACGAAAATAAGAAAAATAGTATTTTTTTAGTTTTTTTTATAAAAGAATTATGAAAATAGTTTTGATAGTTTCAAATTTTACTTGTTACAAAAAACACCTTTCCTCTATCAAAAGAAAAAACAATACAATCCGCAAGCTATTCAAAACAAAGCATTAATAATATCATCGATTATTATATTAATGCAATCGTATTTAAATTGACGAAGTCAAAGTTCGTAGTCAATCGAAATGTTTGGTACAATATGTCAAGGTTTAGTGGGTGACGCCATCAGATTATGTCACACACTCACTAATGTTTGGAAGCCATTTTAAGCGTTAAGTGGCTGTGCAAACCGGCGAAGGTCGCCTGCATCCGGCAGGAGACGAAAGACTTATACTGTGCCGGTGCACCAGTGAAAGTGTCAGGTGATTTTACTAAACTAACCTTTGATGTCAAGCTATTATACCGAACGATTTGTGATTACCACACGTCGAAGACGAGTGTCGCATTTTGTTATATTATGTCAAAATATTTAAGTAATACATTTTTAATCCAACCGGGATCATACATATAGTAATAGTAATTGTAATCCGCTTTTATCTTTGCTTATTCGCTTACGTATAATTTGAAACGAACACGATAGTTGCTAGGTCTATTTAAAATTAATATATTTAACTAAACAACTAAAGGAAAAATTCGCGGATAGCACAGCACACGTCGTATAAGTAAACTTTTTTTTTAAATAAAAAGAGAAATTTAATGTAAGAGATGTTGATAAAAAGAAAGGATGTTTTTTTGAAATAAATACAAAATTTTCAATTAGCTTACAGACAATAAGCGATTTTTTTCTTATACATTATTCTACAAAAAGAATTACCTTAATCAGGTTATAAGTTATTAATTTTGTTTTTGTATATTTTTCTTCACAGGTTTTTGTACTTTGATATTTTTATGGTTTCTTTTTACAATTAGTAATGGCAAAAAATGACAAAAAATAATTTTACAATTAGTAATGGCGAAAGGAGTATGTTTTCTTTATATTACTTTAAAGTTTAATAAATAATCAAATTCGGAACAAATTGAAGTTAACTCAAATAATCATTGTGTTCACGGTGAATGTCCTTCAAGAGAAAGTTTACTTATTGTATAGATTCAAAATAATCATGTTTACCTATAAAGTTTGCTTCTATAATCAATTTACTAGCCTTGTTTGAGACTCGTATTACATTATGAATAATAAATTTAACAAATGATCTAGTTTTATCAATGAACGTATTATGTATTATAATTCAATTTATATATGTTATAATTGTTGAATTAATCAAAATATTATTATTTCATTTAATTTATTTTCAAAGTCATTGACATTCCGTCTTATAAAATATTTCATTCATAAAACTGAACAAGAGGAAGTAATTTAATGAATATTTTAATTATTTTAATCTAGATCATTTTACGCGTTCTTATATTAGCGGTTTTTCCATATTTTATTTTGTTTGAATGCTTAAACTACCTAAGAACTTCTAACTACGTTCCATAACAAACAAAAGATTTATGATAATTTTATATATTTTTTCTAAATATTTACACAATATTTAGTTAGCGGCGTTAGGTGTAAAATAAACTATATGTATCTTAATATATATATTTTTAAATTATGTTAAGGTACAACTGTATATTGCATTCAAATGAAATAAAATGCTTTTGAGAATTCTTGAAATACGCATAAGAATTACGCAAGTCCTCGTTGCCAATGGTTGAACGTAGAAATAATTACCGGTGTTATTATCAACATTTCGTTACGGATTTATTATGTTTCACATGTAACGACGAATCGATAAAGGATGAATGTGAATTGGCCCTTGAAATTCAATAATTGTTGAATTAAGTAGCTGTACATCAAGCCCTATCCTTACTGCAAACGAGAAACCATTACAAAATACGTTGACCTCTTGTTTAACATTGCATTTTGGTTTAAGAATTTTATTGAGCGTACATCTGGTGATTTATCATCATGTTTCTCGATTTTAACGTTGTATTCCTATAAATGGCGACGATCCGACCAGACGACGTAGGTTACGAAAGTTTTAAGTTTTACGGAACAATGCTTTAAGTTAAATGATTCGCCTGACGGCTCCTTGACTCGAAAGAAATGTGCCTCCGGCGACTTTGCGTGTTGAAGTTCGCGTGAGAATATATCCAGATGGTGGCCAATTCGAGTAAATGTAGATTTAAATTTTGTAACAACTTAATTCAGTATTTCTTTTTTGATTTTAGTTTCAAACTTGTGAAATGTGAGTAATTTGGATAACCAACTTTAAATATAAAGATTTAAATTGTTTATTTTCTTTTATTTGTTTGGTTTCTGCACGAAAACTGATTTCAAATAATAAAAATATAAATATTAGTACAATAATAATAGTTTTAGCGTTTTATACAAGATTTTTTTTATTTATTACAAACTCTAAAGCACTCCAATATAGGTTAATGTAGAAAATAAATGATAACAATCTTACTTTCATAATATGTGTTATAAGTGTCAATAATATATAATTAAATAAATAATGTCTATGATTTGTTATTTGCAAGTACTCTTGTCATAAGTATGAATCCAGAAATAGTAAAGAGCCTTTGTTATTACTCCTTAAATAATCTTTGTAATTTTCCCGCGTCTTCTAGATATACTTCAAAAAATAAAGACACATAATAATAATAAAATGTGTAATTTACGATTATAGAATGAGAGGAGTTCTTTTGAGTTTAATATTGGATAAATTGACTGGATCTGTATTTGTGTAATCCATTAACACTACAGTCATTTGTGACAACAATATGTCACGCGCAAATTAAATCTTTTAAGTATTATCAAATATTTTCCGGCTAATAGCGGAAGGCGTTGTCGTTATTTTTTAATTTGACCTCGAGAAGCCATTCTACATTATCATCATACAAAAGTTTTTTTAAGACAATCTCTTAGAATATGTTTTTACGGATTTCAGGCGATTATATATATTAATATTAAATTTATGAATAAAAATACATGTACATACGGTACAAATCTGGTGCTTAAAGTAAAGTTCACCAGATAACTGTGTTCCCAATTACTTTTTGTAGGATATCGGTGTTACTGGAAATAGGAGTTTTGTATAAAACAGCAAAGATTCGAGAAAACACGACTTTTTACAGACATGCAGAGGAGTCGTATTAAATTTAATCAAGAAATCAGAAAGTGGTTGTCTTCAACGTATTTTAATAGTGGATATTTTCAGTTCCTAGCTATTTTTAAGCCGACAAATTTTGTTCACCTTGTAGGAGTTTTTTTTTTCATGTGCTTATCCGTGTTTATATGTTATATTGTCACGATTTATGAATCAGCATCAATAAATTTTACATCTTAAAATATTGTTTCTTTGTGTGCATACATTAGGCTTTGCGTAGTTATAGTATACTGGTGATCCGCCCCGGTCTGTAGGGAACATATATACTTACACATATCTCATTTTATTTGAATAGACTATATACTAATTTGTGTGTAGGTATTGAATAAAAAGAGTCGGGTACATGTAAATCATGGTCGATGTATCATAACGTGTTCATTGCCATCGAACCTGATTATTACATTAGGCGAAAGGTTAAGTTCGTGCTACTTGTTTTGTGTTTATAACGAGTAAAAATATATATTGATTGATTGATCCGGTTGTAATCACAGACGAGACGGTGTTCAGTCCCAAACATCCGGTAGGCGTCCGGTTCAATAGCCTACCATTAAAGTTGGATCTAAAATAAAAATAAAATTTGTCTTTCTTAAAACCTAATTGGACTAGTTTAAATATATGAATGATTTTTTTTATCACAGTGGCATTACTCACATACGTGAGGTTGCTAAAATGTTCGCTATGTTTTTAAAAATATGGCTATATAAATACGTGTACAATTCCTACGAGTAAAGAGTGTCAACACAGCCATCTAATAGCCTTATTCAACACATGCCACAATCCTAGATTAACCGATTATAACATATGTCCATAGGTTCATTATCATAACACTAATCACACTCTCTCTTAGATGATGTAAAAATAAATATAGGTCAGAGATTCTACCAACTAAGAGGAACTCAAGGTCGTTACGTGGTGTAAATCCGGCCAAAGAGCCGGCTCGAGGTGCACTCTAAGGTCTATTGCTAAGCGTTGTAGCAAATAGTTAAATATTCGTTAAAAGAGATTATGTACAGTGGTGTACCTCTAAAGACTTGTATAGTCAGTAGCGACACGACTGTTTTTCTTATTTCATCATTTATGTAGTCAGAAGATACAGATTTTCATTTTGCACAATCGTAGAACAACTCTTTTCTTCATCATACTTCTAGATAGCTTTGCAAATCTATGATCTTTACATGCTAAAATATTTTTAGTAATCAATTTGGTCCATATATCAGCCAATACATTTGTGTATTTGAATGATACCAATATCAATATCAGAGTTAAAAAGGGAAGTTACTTTTCGTCTCGATAATTATTATTTACCTCTTAATAATATATAAAATGTCTGTAATATATATTATATGTGTATGTTTTTTTTAATGCTGCTGTAACATTATTAGAATAATTCTTTTTCTAAAGTGGCCGTGATTCGTGGCGATTACATCATGATCTGTCAGAGGTGAGCCGGCGCCCATCCTCAACCTTTAAACTATTCCGAACTCCTCGCGAATATCTTTATTCAATATCTCACTCGAGTGTTCGCTTTACAACCGGAATATTGTTCGTATCGACGTCAGATTAAAAATAGAGATGACTCATTAACGAAATATCAGGCGGTTGAATTTTGGCATTCCTGAATTTAAAGACATTTGAAAGTTATTTGCACTGATAAAATACTATTAAATAAAAAAATATATAATAAAACTTACTTAAACTATCGCATCGCAGCTTCGAACGGATAGTTTCATTTTTTAGCATGGTTTTTCTGTCGAAATGCTTAGCTCTTACATCTCATGAGTGCTTTTTCGAAGCACCTGCAAAACTTTAAAGCTTTACTGATTGCATGTGATGATGCAATCTCGTAGACGGTAAGATTTATTAAGAAAAACAAAGATATATCTTCGATGTGAGGTATCCTAAAACTTGTTTATGTACTATGTTGCTAATTTATTTGCCAACCATGCGTAATATGTACATTTGCAAATATAATTACGATGTTTTTATATTAATATAAGTGTGAGAATGCTTTAATGTGAAATCGAAAATGATGAAAATAATGGAATTCTGTTTTAAGTGGTCTAAATCGGTTTAAAGTAAGGTATCGTTCTACTACTCAAACTAATTTGTGTAGATATCGTCCACTAGATAAAGTCTTGTGCGAGGCGGAATACCGCAAGGCATTTTATGTACATAGGTACAAATGTATCTATTGCCAAACAGTTGTGATCAAATGTTACTTTCTTTCAATTGCAAGCGTTTGTTTTTATTTTGTTTCCGTTGTATGTTCGGCTACAGCTGTTGTATTATTTTATTTACACAGCGTATACATTTTAATGTATTTTTAACCGACTTCAAAAAGGAGGAGGTTATCAATTCGAGTGTATGTTTTTTTTTGTTACCTCAGAACTCCGCGCCTGGTGAATCGATTTCGATGATTATTTTTTTGTTCGAGAGCTAATGCTTGTCGATTGGTCCCATTTCCGATACCGTGTAGAAGGCACCCTATCTTCCGCCCACCCTATTCAAGCCGGAGTTCCCCAAGGCTCCGTCTTATCTCCTCTACTATTTTCACTTTTCACCAGTGATATCCCAAAGGATCCGCAAGTCAATCTAGCTCTTTTCGCAGATGACACGGCCCTTTACTATGCAAATCGACACCTAGGTAGACTCACTCTACGCCTCCAGGCCGCAGCCACTCGGCTAGCCGAGTGGTTTGCTAAATGGAGAGTAGAAATTAACCCCGAAAAAAGTGTAGCAATACA
>JWHW01002087.1:20040-34597 GCA_000931545.1 Papilio glaucus
AGAAGCGAGAGAGGTGGGCCAGGATCGCGCCAAATGGAAATCCATGATCTCTGCCTACCCCTCTGGGTTACGGGCGTGAGCGCATATTTATTTAGTTTCTTTTATAATAATATTATTGATGTAACCTTTCGCCATACGCCAAGAACAAACAATTTAAATATTTTAAAAACATCTCATAATTATTTGACCTCGACTGAAAATCAAATATAGGGTTGCGGATAAAAAATGGTTTGTTTGTAGTAAACTCTGAAAGTACTGAACCGATATTAATTCTTTCAGTATTCGGAAGCAAAAAATTTGTTTAATTGTCCAGAAGTAATATATGCTACATTTATATCATTAACGCGTAATATAAATTGACGCGGCTGACGTCGGGTAAGATCAATTAGCTAGAGATGAGTAAATTTGATTTTCTTCAAATATTAGCTTTAATAAATTTTTGTGTTGTTTGATTTAGAAATAAAAGCAAATATTTAAATTTGTTTAACACGTATGAGTCGAAATTAATTAGACGAGTTAATCGATATTAGTATTATGAGGGTAAACGACTTTATTTAATGGCTATGTAACGTGAGGATGTGTTTTCTGAGTCAGCGGACCACGTCACCGACGTCCTCACGATGATCTTTTAACGGAACGTCTAACCTAGTCACCGTCGCGGAGGGCACTTATTATTCCTATTATATATAAAGCGTACAATACTCTTTTACGGTTACTATGTCTGGTGACATGTTTTCCGACGAAACGGACCTGGTTTTTTCAACCTTTTGTTCTATTATTCCATTCAATGTACTCTAGAAATTTGCTCTAATATTATGTCTATACAATGCTAAAGATGACTATACAATGTTAAAGGTAGTAAAGTGTCCTAATGTCTTACACTGTAAAAGTCAGGGGTTCGATTACCGAAGAAATTGTAACAAGAAATTTCAATTTTCCGGGCTTTTAAATCCATTTAGCAGCAGTTTTTATATGCTCTACTTTTTTATCTTCTGTAGAAACCTTTAAAGAGAAGATTTATGTGTCGATTTTTTTAAAATGCAACGATGAAATCTTAGAAATTCTAAATAAATTTTCAACGAAGTTGGTAGAGTCGAACGAGTTCCCCAAATTGAAGACGCCATTTTGTTTGGGAAGGTTCTTAATCTTGATTAGTCAGAGGCCATTTTAGAGGACGTTCACTTTATTTTTTATCTAAAAAGGAAGCATTAAAACCATAACTTTAAAACCAAAGAGACAGCTTTTTGGTTTTACGTTATGGTTTAATGCATATTTTTTAAAAGTTAAATATTAAAGCGAGGATTTTAATCACCAAAGTACGGATTTACATTGTTGAATGCGCTTCCGGTGTAAGACGATATGGCTGCAGTATAAAACAAAATCAGAAGGCTCTGGGTTCTTGCCCTTTGCATATTAAAAATAATACGATCTAGATTTCCATGTCTAGTCATCCAAATTACCATTAATATGAAGGTTATTTATTCAAAAAAGAATTATTTTTTTGCTTTCCGTACCTGTGCATCAATATTATTTTTTGCACGGGCGGGCGGTTCGTTTTAGTAACTTCACTTCAACTTTTTAGTAAGTCAAGGTACTCCTTAATCAGGAAGCTACTGATGACAAGAACGAAAGCAAAGTTAAGTGTGTAATGTAATTGAAAGTGCTATTAGATGAATTTATAATTCAAGACAAACAATTTTCAAGCATAAAAAACGAGTTGAGTAGGAATTTTCAATAATTGTTTCTTGTTTTAAATCTACAGCGGAAATCTATTCGATTCGGTTTTTAAATTCTTACCTTGTTAAAATAACTCAATTAATATGTATTATTAGTTACTATCGATATAACTTAATGTTTTCGTATAGTCGTAGACAAATTTGGTATATTTTAGTAGTATATTTAATGGCTTTTGTTGAACGTTGATTTTGTCAAGGAAATCCAGTGAGTAGGTGAAATACGTCAACAGTATTAGGTAACGTGGTGTATGGAATTATTTAAATTTTAAATAAACTAAACATGAATATGTTATTATGGAATTTTATTATTATCGTATAATATATTGTATTTAAACATCAAAAAATATCGCAAGGGCATCGATCTCGATGACTTATGATATGCTTATGATTCCGTCTGAGACTTTTTGATTATTCTAGTTTATTTTTAATGGTTGATGGTTAATTGACTTGTGTTGATACTTGACTTTGACGTGTCTTCTCGTATTTACAAAATTAAGTGACTTTACATTTGTTTGTACATATGTATTACATTTATATATAAATGTTTATATATATGGATACTATTAAAGTAAATTACGTTAGAAATAAAATGATTGGTATTGATAAAAGGACTTAAATAATTTTACAATATATTTGTAAATATATAATATATACAAGCATGCATTAAAACAGGCATGCTTTTATATATTTCGGTAGATGACTCACGACCTGATAAGATACCTCTCCCAGGAAAATGTCAAGGCTGTTTAATTTTTTTTTTTCGCTCAGTACCATAAACAGCAGGATCTTTAATAAATCTTAACGACAAGATAATGTGCCTTTTTAAAGAATATATTTAAATATTATTTTAAATAAATAGGTTGTATAATGTATATAAATTTATTAATAATATAATAATATCGAAGTTCAAGACCAAATATGTAATATCAAAAATCATTATGAATTAATTTAATTTAAAAATTAGCATTTAAAATTTATTGTATGAGCTGTATTGCATAAATATATAAATGTTTAAATTTAATTTTCATAATAATATAAGTATATTACACTAAGTTGAATAAACTTAATTGATTTTATATAAATATAAGTGAATTAGTTATATATAAACGGTTAGAAAAACTTAAAAATAAACTCACCAAAATACAAAATTGTAACCCCCGCCTCATGGCGCAGGAGTTGGCCCTGTAGGCCTTCAGTCAGCTATATGTTCGTTCCTCTGTCGATGTACAACACAAGTTAAAGTCTCAATACAGTGCCGGCTAAGCTCGTTACGTGCTAATATTCGCTACCATGGCCCGCGCGCCAGCGACGGGCTTTTAATACTAAAATGTGCAAAGTCAAAGATGCGCCTCTTATATGACTTCTTACGTTGTTCGGATACCGCAACGTATTTGGCATATACCTGTCGATGAGTGCGTGAGTTTTGGCGACGAAGCCTTTCCTCACATGTGTGCGTAGGTGACAGGTTGTGATAACGTTCCCTCTCTTGTTCACTGCTACATTAAAGTAGCAGTTTACCGTTTTTTTAACAGCCCTCATAAATCAGGTATGAGTCTAAATCTCACCCGAATTATTATAATTATCACATTAGTGAGAATTAATAGATTTTAAATAGGCGTCGAAATTTTTTTCGTATAATAAAAAATATGATCGTGCGTTCTGTCCTGATAATTCGACCCCTAAACATTAATTATGCCTTCTTTGTAACAAAAAACAATATTTTATCAAGAGATTTACATTACTAAAATTGCTACACGAACTGACTTCGATTCGAGAAAATAACTCTGGAACTACTTATCGGATCGGGATGAAATTAAAATGGATCAAACTGGAAACAAAAACTATCGATTGCGTAAATAATTTTAAAAATCGAATCATAAATGTTGACGTTCTGAGCTAACGAACAAAAGAATACGAGTAAATAGAGAAGCTCCTCCTTTTCTGAAGTCGGTTAAAAATATAGTTTAACGGAAATGTTGCAGGAGCTATCTAGGTAGGTAGGTAGGTAGGTAGGTAGGGCGGCAAGGGACCAATCTTTAATGCGATCTTTTTGGGTAGGTCAAACAGTGGATGGCGAATGATTATAATAACAATGAAGTTAATTTTCATCTGTTTTATTTCTCAAGCATTTATTTTTCTTCAATCTCGCAGTGCAGCTCTTACGCTGTGGGTTCTGGGATCGATCCCGGTCGAGACAAAATGTATTTAATGACCTTGGAGAAATTGTGTTTTCGAGTTTGGCCTGTTCTCAATACTTTATAAGAGGCCCTGCGTGATGTAGCTTATTTGGTAGAAAGCTATTGCTAATTCTGTCTATAAGAATTATTAGTAGTGACTGTTTAGTAGAATTATGATAAATTTTCGTGAACATAATAACTAAATAAGTTCGTATTAATATAAACAAAATATTCAAACCACACAGCGAGTACAAAAAAATTTGTTCATTTTGTAAACACTTTATTTCGTACGAGATATGTACATGTTAGAGAAAAATGTTAACTATCGGTCACTTAACATCATATCAAAAATTTTAAAAAATTAGGCAATACTCAAAATATTCCACGTAAGAATAAAATGTTTAACATTCTGAATAAAATGAAAGAAATGCGTGTGTAAAATCAGGTTACATCCCTGCCATTTTGGCTCTTTACAATAAACAAAACCTAATTTGGCGGTTGCGGGGTTGGAACTTTTTGTCATAATATCTTCACATATTTTACTTTGATTATTTTGTTCCTCGCACTGTGGAATTAATTGTCTTTAGGGTCCTTCATGAGCGTTGGTTATTACACAATATTAGGCGACCCGCAGATTGTTTACCCCCTTACACCATAAAAAAGTAGTGCTCTTTTAAGGTGTTCCATACCTAAAACGGATTTCCTCATATTCTCCAATTCTTGATGTATTACGTATAACAACGTGATCGGTTTTTCTGTAACTCCTCAGTTCCCCATTCCTAAAACAATATCACATTTCATCTATTTAATTTAAGAGCAAATTGCCATCCCTCCAGCTAAACACAAACTTTAAGCATTAAATAAGTGAATTATTTAATGCTTAAAGTTTGTATTTAGTTTATCTCATACTTAATATCACGCAGACGACTTTAACTTGTGTAAGTTCGTCTTTGCTTAATGCCAGCATGTGGGCGGCCGCGACCGTGAGTTTGCCTAAATATGTATGGCTAATGTCCTTTAAAACAGTATATGAGGCATTAATTACATTTTTGTTTTATTTTGTTAAAGCAATTAAGAAAAAAAGACAAAAGTTTGTTTTTAGGTTGTAGTTGGTACCAACTTTGTATATGTACCATCGACATACCTGATACTATCAAACGTATGCCCATCGGCTCATTTCCTCTCACATCTAAGATTTATAAAGCTCGGTGAGAACCTGAGGCCTAGAGCAGTAGAGTGAGATGCGAGAGTGCAGTAATATTTTTGAAGTGAAAATTCTTTTGGGACGGGATCCGAATTGGATTTTATGATACGAAAAAGTTTAAGATTTTATGAAACAATAAAGTATAACGATTGTTTTTACATTGAATTGAACCATTTGTTCATTCATCCGAGGCTCTACAGGCGCGTGGAGAACTGGGGACCTGATTCAGTAGGTATACATTTCTTTAGGTAGGTCTACTCAGGGCTTTTTGTTTACAACTCTGGACGCCGCTTTTCTTTTGATTAAAGAAGTTCATATATTGATATAAATTTTAATATTAAGTGTACGCAATCAATGGCTTACAAATAGCATATTATAAATAACATTTAATAACTTTATTTGTTTTTTATTTTCTATATGAAACTATTAGTGACCGTCGAGGCTTAGGTTAATTTTAATTTTGCACTTAAATAATAAAAAAAATAATAAAAATAGTTATATTACTTCTGGTTAATCTTGGGCGAAAGAGATATTGAAATCGGTTTAATAGGTTCAGATTTTACTTTTTACAAACAATCTTTTCCCTTTATCAGTATATATGTATAGATAAAATATTTTATTAATATGGATGAGATAAGTATAGCAGTAATTACATTCTCCTTACTTAACTTGTTGTTGAAGGTGCGAGGAATGTAATAACTTAACTTGAAAAGTTGTATCCATCTTTGTTCCTTAAAGTTATTTTTCAAATGTTATGCATGTATAAGTGAAAAGTGAAAAATCAAGACATTTAATTAACCCTTATTAGGGTTCGGTTGAAGGATCATGTTACTAAGAGAGGAAATGTCAACCAGGTATAGAAAATATTTAATTTTATCTATTTTTTTAAGCTCCTTGAATATGGAATTAAACAGATATGGGTACATATACTGACGACTGAGGAGGGTTATCTTATTTCTGCTGTATTCAATAGATATCACCATTTCTTAACAAAGTAAGAGTATGAAAGGCATGGCCGAGTTATTTTTTTTCAAGTAGATATCTTGATTGTTGTTTGTGCCAACATATCACAAAATATCCTTTATCTTTGTTTTAGTCTAAAACTCGTGGGTAGACTCTTCAAATCTGTTTTGTGCGGTGGTTAATTCGGGTTAGTAATTTTAGTGATTTCTAGTAAATTTATTCGAAGCCTGACTGTCAAATAATATGATGATAATTTACAATTGACAACGAGTTAACTATAGGTTTTCGCAGTGAACATGTGTCTAATATAGCCTATTATTAAAGTTTGCTAAAGTTCATGGTTGACATTTATCAAATTTGATGTTTTTTTTGTATAACTTGTAAAAATGTTATTAATTTATATTCCTTATAAGTGATGTTAAGTCATGCTGGTTGACACCAACCATGACGTCTATTACAAGTAAAAGATACAAACACAAAGTAGTAAGGAATTTAATATGTCATAGTCAGAATCAAATAAAATAAACAATAAAAATCTTTTATTTTTATTGTTTTCGTTTAATCCATATTGGGGATGATGTTATTAAATCCAAAGGTTTTTTTGCTCGGAATCTGCATTGATATGACCTCTAAAACTACTATAAATAACATTAGTATGACAGAAGTGAGAAAGTGACAACAAAATAAGTAATCAGTTTCAATGTTTGAGCAACAAACAAGGGTAATGCGGACATGTAATGCTATTTTGAATCAATGCGCTAAATTTATTAAATCAAATACCTTATAAGTAAGATCAGGAACAAATCACGACGCCAGCCACGAGCCCACCGTAATTGGAAGTTATCATCAGAATATTTGCGTAAATATCACATACGTAATTATTTCTTACATTTACGCGAATACTAAAACTAATTTCACGAATTTTATCGCGTTTATTTTATGATTTTGTTGCCGACGTTTCGAGTACTTTACAGCGCTCATTATCACGGCGGGACTGAGGTGTCTGACGTCCCGATGTTAAAGATGACGGCGAAATACCTTCTTATTTTCAGTTATTATTTTTGTTCCTATCTATACATTATGAACGTAGTGTCTTGAGATCTTGCAATTGTATGCTTCGCTTTAGCTCTTCTGTATAGAATTAAGCATGTTTTTTTTTTTTAATTTCAATCGCCTGACGTATTATTTTTGGTAGGAAGCGGTATTCTTTTGCGAGGTCTTGTGGTGTATCAAATTGTGCATAATGGCGGGGCCGTTCGAAACGTGATTACAGACTGCAAACTTCCTGGGTCGTTGGTGTTTTATGTCACCTATGTGTTCTTTGACCTGGGTTTTGATGAGTCTCTTTGTTTATCCTATATAAGGTAGACCACAGTAACAATCAAGCTTGTACACTCCTATATCTTGTAGAGGGATATCATACTTGGCAGATGGTTAAAATTGACTTATCTTCTTTGGTGGCTCGTGGAATGCTCTTCTTGAAGCCTTCTTTAAGATGTAGCCAATCTTGTCTGTGAATCTTTGTCATTAGAGCGGTATTTCAATTCTGTCGTGTTTTCATTGTATTTTTAGACCGCTGCCTCCATTTGCATTAGCAACAATTAAATCTTTCACGCTCACTTAACGTCGAATTTTAACTCTTAGAATTTTTTTTTTTTATAAGAGAAGGGGCAAACGAGCGGCGTGAACACCGTGGTGTTCAACGTCGCCCATGGACACCTGCAACACCAGCGGAACTGCAGATGCGTTGCCGGCCTTTAAGGAAAAGATAGACTCGCTTCTTGAAGGACCCCAAGTCGTAGTGGTTTGGAAATACCGCCGAGGACAGACCGTTCCACAGCGCGGCTGTGCGTGGCAGGAAATTTCGCGAGAACCGCACTGTGGAGGAATGCCAGCCATCCAGGTGGTGTCCTGACAGTCTGTCGTGTCGTCCGATGACGAAACTCGGCGGTAGGAGTCGTTCCAAACAGTTCTTCGGTACACTCCCCGTGGTATATACGGTAAAAAATGCAGAGGGAAGGGAGGGAATGCATCATCATCATCTTCCTGCCCTTTTCCCGCTTTATGTGGGGTCGGCACAACAAGTTTTCGACTTCCATATCGCTCTATCATCCGTGATTTCAGTTGTCACTCCCATCTTGATCATATCACCATTTACGCAATCCATCCATCTTTTTTTAGGCCTACCCCTACCGATATATCCCTCTACATTCATATCCAAAATTCTTTTTGTCACATGCCATTCTTCACTTCTCATAACATGACCATACCATGCTAACCTTTTGCTTCTTAACTTTTCCACTATCGGTGCTACTTTCAGGCTTCCTCTAATATACTCGTTTCGTACCTTATCCATTCGTGTTACTCCACACATCCATCTCAACATTCGCATTTCTGCCACATGCACTCTCTTTTCATCCGTTTCTTTAACGCCTTTAACTCTTAGAATGCATTGTTTTTTATTTTTTTATAGTTGAAACGAGCATGTGGTTCACCCGATATTAAGGGATCGCTACCCATAGGTATCTGCAACAAGCTAATGAGTTTTTTTTATGACTACTTGTCACTGTTAGCCTAGAGGAGGTTTTTACAGATTCACCGGGTTTGAGGAGGCAGAGCGCAGAAGGCGCCTATTCTAATCCTCTTTGCAGTAACTGAGGCTCCCTCGGGAGCCTCGGCTCGGGCCGTTACTTTAGGGTTATAATCGGATTGGAAGGCCACCGAGCTCTTAGGTTGATTCGGCGGGCGCTCCATGAAGTGACTGGGCTCAAGGGACCTCGGCTTGGGCTGTCACTCATTACGCGTTTAGCATTCCGATCGATCGAGGGTGCCCGAGAGGGCCGAGCCTCGGCTCGATCGATAGCCATTACCTGATTACAAGTATTATTACAACTAACATTATTATCACTTCGGAGAGCGTTTGCGCTGGAGGAAGACGTGGTAGAAGTAACTCCAGCAACGATTCTATCATTAATAGGGGAGAAAACCCCGTCAGCAACTGCATCGTCTCGATAGTCGAGTACGTGCCTAGGGCGTCTATAGTCGTGGTGGAACGTACCGAGCGCGATTGGCTTGTAGGTGGCGGCACTTACAACTAATGAATTGGGGTGACCGGCGGCGGAGTCGAAATAGCGGCGCGACGCCAACTTCAGGTGTTGGGCAATGGTAGGCAGCTCTAAGTCCACGTGTAACTCGACGTTGCGCACGAACCACGGTGACCCGGTGGCCGGTGGCGGTAGTCATATCAATCTATTGGTGGTACGGAGTTCACCGGGTCATCTAGTCTCATAAAAAAATCCAAAACGTTTTAAAGTCCTGTAAAAAAATTTATGCTCTTGTTTTGATATAACGGTATAAAAAGATGACTTTAAAAGCACGTAAAATGCCACAATGGCAGGTGAGTCCGAACTTAAGATGTTATCGAAATAAATTTGCAATTATTTTCTAGTTCCTTCTTGTAGCAGTAGGTTATCACAAGATTCCGATCTAAGTGTGTCACTAACACTGCGAAAACAAAAAATGTATTATTCCATGTGCGTATACTGAATGTGAATCTTCATGGAAGTAAACAATGAAACATTTCGCATTCTTTATTGAGTAAAGGAAAATAACGGCCTATATATTTTGGCGATCCTTAAAAGTCGATAATGAATATATTATGACCCTCTACGCCTAGTAGACTGCCTTTGGCTGATGATTATGATAATGATGTTTTTAACCGCGTAATATAGTTGTATGAATGTCCGGGTCGATTATTTTTTTTTGACTGACTTGTCACTGACACCGGGCTTGAGGTGCCAAGTGAGGTGCCTTAGATCGCATCCCCTTCCCATCCTCTCCATTACTTTTTCAAAGCCGGGCTATAACTTCTTATTGGCCACTAAATGTCAGGCGAGTCACTAATTCGTTTGTTTCCGTCTAACATGAAAAAGTGGCAGGTCGTTAAATTTTCGATATCAATAATCTCAAAATCTATTTTAGATTGAAATTCAGCGATAGCTTGGATCATTGTGCCTTCGAGTTACTTTGTTATTATCAGGAATTATCTAGAGTTTGTCATTTTTATTATGAGGAAAATTATGAGACTACTTTTCTAAATTCAATGTGAATATATCGACGCAAGCTCAGTTTGTGGTGTGGATCAAGAATTCAGTAACAGTCTCAATTAAGAGTATGCATTTAATAGATTTAGAGTAAGATTTGATTATTTGTAGTGGTCAAACACTGCATTATAAAGTTACATATCCTTCAACTATAGCAAAACTGAAATCCACCCGGAGTGATGCCGGGCGTAAACAGCTAGTCTATTATAAAACTCGTCTTTTCTCGTCTGTGAAGATTGACAAATGTAAAATAAATACGCATTCAGTTCATCAACCTTGTTCTACAATATGTCGAAGTGGCACGTATCCTGTTGAAGTTATAATAAATAGTTCTTTTGAACCTTGATTTAATGGAAATGTAGAGAAACCGTAAGCCGGTAAACGAATAAATTAAATCATTTCGTTCATTAACAGCAGCTGGGGGCTATATTGTAAGAATGATTTCTATGCTATTCGGTAAATGGAAAAATGATAATCTTGATACCGCAACGTAATTAACATTTATCAACATAAAAAGAAATGAGAAAATATACAACAGTCTATGGGGACTGACTGCTAGGTATCGGGGCACGAGTTCGATTCCCAGTGGAGATAAAAATTGTGTATTGTTTATCAAATATAACAAGTTATAGTTTTGCAAAATAGCATGTTTTTTTTAGATTAAGTTGATTTTCTGCGGGCCTGAGCGTACCTCTATTACACTTGGAACTTAGTGTATGTAATATTTTGAAGAGGTGAGAATTCGTAATGGATAAAAAATTAAACTACATCGATTTAAGATAGTCTATCAATTAAATTATTAACCATATAAGTCAGAAGTAATTTAGGCTATAATTTGATTACCTAACCTAACCTATTATGTTCTAAAACCGCGATCAGAAGCATTGAATAGACAGCCTCAGTGCGGTATAACTCATTGCGATTTTCAACACGCCTGTGTGGCAATTATAACATACATACATGTTCGTCGGTTGAGGGTACTTTTAGTACCGCCTTTTTTTAGTAAGTCACCAATATTGTCGACATGGATTCGTCGAGGACGTCCCATATCGACACTGCGACTCACTTTCGTATCATAAATTAGCCTTGTCACTCATTCATTCATTTTTCTACACGCCTGAAACACCGTTTCTCAATTTTAGCTACGCTCCTGTTTTAAGTTATGCATTTCCCTTAATACGCTATTTCTAATCCTATCATTTAAAGTCATACACAGCACATTTGTCTGGGATTGTATTTTTTAATTTTGTAAAAAAATACTTCTGAGCTTAAGTGAGTCGCCGCTCCTTTTGAGATTCAAATTCGAATAACAAACAGTCGATATACTGAGAGGCAGTATCGAAATGTGGAATTCGTTGCAATAAAATCCTTATTTAGGAAAAGTAGTATGGGTAATGTATAATTTAGAAGCTTAAAACAAAGATAGCGGTATTTATAAGGCTCGCGGCGAATTCCAATCGCTGTTTCGTTTTCGAAGGCAACGGGAGGGACAGGAATTACGAGATTCAATTTAATGTGGAAGGATTTTTTTTTGATCGGCAGGTTCGTTAACCTTCTCGCGGACGCCTTCACTGGGAGATCATACATTAAACTTGCTGACGTGTTACAACCTGAATTTAGAGTACGATGACAAAATAAAAAACAAAAACAAAATGCAAGTTATCTTTTTATATGATACTAGTTGTGCCCCGTGGTTTCACCCGCCCTGCAATTTTACTTAAACGAAATATTTAAACTGTCACGGTAGTCCATACTATATTAGGTTCTGGCTACAGTTTTTACGGCCGGCTGCCTGTCTAACGCCAACCCTCCTCGGGAATAATAAGCTACTAATCGAACCTAACAAAACATTTTACATAAGAATAAATACGTAATTTCTAAAATCTAGATCTAGATGTGTGTAAATACTGCGTTACCAAACATTTACCATTTTATTACCAGGGAGCGTCGTTCGTCTCCGAAATACGTGCGTGTGCTATGAAAATCTCATTGCACAGTGTGTCTAGCTGATGCTTGCAAAATCTCTGAAACTGACCTGTTTTGATCATCACCATTATTTTAAAGATCATAATATATAACTAATAACATATATAACTAAAAGTGCAAGCTATTCAACTGAACAGCTATTTTATGGCAACTTTATCGAACAAATGTTTGACATGGTTCTTTAAATTGATAAAATTTTTTTATTTATAAAGCGATTGAGATAAAACAAACACAAAATGTTATGTGAAGTTTACCAAAATACATTAGTGAAAACCGCATCCAAATCGGATAACTCGTTTCTGAGATTAGCGGTAACAGACAAACAGAAATACAGATAAACAGACAAAAATTCGAATAGTCCTTGTTTTGGGTTTTATTACGTTTATGAAGACCCCCAATAATAGTTTTTCTCAAATATCCTTAAATTCATCCATAAATCCCATGTACAAACTGCGATCAGTTACATTTTTATTATATGTATTGACTAGCGGCGCCCCGGATTCACACGGGTATTTAATTACATTTTTAAAAACTATAAGTAAAAAATTCTATCGCTTATGTTCATCAGGGATAATGAATGATTCTAATGGTGAAAGAATTTTTCAAATCCGTCCAGAAGTTTCAGAGCCTATTCAATGCAAACAAACAATAAAATTTTTCCTCTTTATAATATTAGTTTAGACTAGCTGTTCGTGCCCGACGTCGCTTGGCTGAATTATTGAATTTACATTAAAAATAAAAGTTCATACTTTTAATTTATAAGTCAATCGAGAAAAATATATTATTAAAAAAGTATTAGCTTTCCGATCGATCTTTCGTTTGTTAAATGACAAAGATAAAAGTCGCCACTTTTATCTTTGTCATTTACCACTACGCTTAGACATGTGAAAAATAATTATAGATAAGAAACAGTAAGGCTTTAGCAGAACCAGCAAAACGGTATTTAAATAAAACTCTCTCAGGAAACTCGTCCAGCGTTTTACATTAGTTATTTGCTGACATTATTTGCCTAGATCACAAACCAGGCGATGGGCTGGCTCAATACTTGTCAATTTTGTACAAATATTATATTTACATTTTTTATGGTATTACTAACAATGGCTTTTAAGTTTTATTAGATACTAACAAATATGGATGTCTATCTGAAATAAATATTATTATTATATTATCCGTACTATAAGCTGAACTGCCTCCTTAGGCCAATAGTTTTGACGTCAAAACAAAATGAAAATAACAAAAAAACCCATTTTCACGATTCTGATATATTGTATGTTAAGCTAACTTTATCTCATCTTTTCTTCCTCTTTATTGCAACACGCGCAAACTATCGAAGCATAACTTTGTTGTCTATTTTTCTAATTAATTGATGTAATTATCGCAAAAATACTGTACCACTCGTAAGTATCGTAATTTTTTAAATGTAGTAGTATGGTAGTTTTTTTTTAAATGATTGCAACAGAATTCGCCTTAACGTTTTTCCCTTCCCCATTTCAGTTTGGCAATCATTTTGTTAATCCATGAAACGTGTTCTCGTTATTTAGCGACGTGTTTTAATGACAGCATTTATCACAGGACTAAATTTAAGTCTCGTTTATTAAGTGCATAATGTAAAAGGTTTTTGACCTAGGAATTTAACAAAAATAATGTACTTGTATGCAACAAATTATTCTTTGTTTTAGTTGAGCATAGATTGCTTTGTTTTTTTGTCATATCAGTTAATCGGATCTTCTTGTATTCTCGTTTTTTGAGTTCGTTTATATAGCACAAATGTTCACAAAAATATTTACACATAAAAAATATTAATCTTACTAATATAAATTCTAAAGTTTGTAAGTATGGATGTATGGATGTTTGCTAGTATTTCACGCAAAAACTACTGAATGAATTTCAATGAAACTTTACGATAATATAGCTTAAACATCAGAATAACAGGCTATAATTTATTAAGATACTTTGTGAATTGTCCAAAATAAGTCAAGTAAGGAGGAAAAAAATTCGCCACATGCAAGCTATGTGCTGGTGTGCGCTGCAAAACTGTCTCATATGTAGCTGTCAAATTGAAAACGCGTTCTCAGAGCGAAATGCCAAAAATCGGTCTTTCGGAATTTAAACTCAGAGCATAACTGCGTTTAGTTCATGTTGGTGAAATGCAATTTATCTTATTATTTATTTGCTCTAAACTCCGTTAAACGCGTAAACCCAATTTAGATCGAACTTATTGCGTTTATTTTCAACAGTGAAATCTCCCCTTAATGATTTACTTGTTTGTCTATCTTTGTTTATCAGATTTTTCAAAAACATTACACTTTCATAGTTGCGGCTGCTTCTACAAATAAAATCTCCGGTATTGGTCATGTCAAGTAGTAAGTATACCTTGTTTCACAGCAA
>JWHW01002087.1:42506-64075 GCA_000931545.1 Papilio glaucus
ACATTTGCTTGTTGCGGATGTCCATGGGTAGCGTTCACTAAACATCTGGTGATCCGCTTGCTCGTTTGCCACCTGCTACCATAAAAAAAAATAAAAAAAAATAAATACTACATAAGCTGTGATGTTAAAAGAAATACTTGTTACATTAAGGATTTCTTTTCGTAATTTATTAATGATTTATAATTATTTTATTAAATTATTAGTGTTAATAGTAATTTAATAAAAAGGAATTTTTAGAGAAAAGAATATTGCTCTTACAATAAGACGGACTTAAATTATTTATGACAAATTGCCTTCGCACTGGGCAACGTCTCTCTGTAATAAATCGCTGTCGTCTTTCTACGACCTTTGAATAAGACCTAATGGTAATACGCACTCAGACGAGCCGGATGTTTGTATATATGACCAAATGCACTCGCGTTTGACGAGACAAGGCAATCTTGAAGTAAAGCGTGGGTGTGAGTGGATTTCAATTGAGTATTGAATATTTTTCATTTTGTTTTCCACTGGTTACACTGATACCAATTTTTTTCATCAAACTTGGTGTGCTGGGTAGAGCAAAGCAGTATTTCTTGCCGACCCACCGCATGCATTTGTATAAGACGGAAGTTCGGCCGCACATGTAATAATGCCTGCATCTCTGGGCTAGAGCTCCCCAATACCAGCTTCTTCCATTTGACCGCTTACTCTTACTGCCCGGCTTGAACCTTTGGCATTTCCATAGATGTCGCGTCTCTTTGCTTTTTATCGCTTGTACCATGGGGAGTGTTGTGAAGAACTGTTTGGAATAATTCCTGCCACTGAGTTTCATCATCGCTTAACTCAACGGAGCTCAAACTACCATCTTCACCATCTTTATTTCTAAACACAAAATTGCTTTCTATATTTTTTTTCATAGCGTATTAGAATTATTAGTAAAATATGCCAAAAAACTTATTATTATAACTTATTATGATTTACAATTACTACATATTATTGTAGGATAGCAATCGTAAAAAATGGCAGTAAACAATTCAGCCGACGTTCTAAATGAAAGTCATATTAAAAAAGGGATATAAAAAGGGTACCTTACATTCTTACCTATACCATTGACAATATATGTGCAAAAAATTATGATCATAGCTTGTGCCGTTAAGGCGGTAAGACGTAACAAACAAACGATCATACATTCGCATTTATAATAATAGGATTACTAGACTCCAAACGTGATAGGTGGGGAAAAGCCATATTTTGGGAACGAATAATAAATAAATATATGTGGTGTTTGAAAAACCAGCGAAGCCAGTACTCACAGACACGCTATCTATGCGATATTTAGATATATGTATAGATTATTGTAAAATTATATCTCAAGTTCGTCCTCGCCAATGTAATACAATACGAATATTTTTATAATTTGATGACATACTTTTAAGATATTAACATATGCAGACCTATGTCGCAAAACTATTAGTTTAACTAATAATCGAAACATATGTAAGGTCGTGATCTGCGGAGGTCACTAGGAGTTTCCCGATTTCACCAGACTTCAATTAAAATTTTATATATTGTAACTCCAAGAATTGCAATAAATTAAGACACTAAATAATTTTAGTCATAAAATCGTGATTGAAATATAAACGAATGAAGTATTAACTACCGAATAATGTAAAGATGCCATATAATTCGAAACTGCTCGAACGATTGCAATTAAAATTTCAGGAAACGTTCAGATTGGCCCAACGAGTGTTCCTGTGAAGTTTGGTTGCGATCGCATCAACATAATTAGTGCCACCCGGGCGAAGCCGGAACGGGAGCGGAGCATTACTCATAGACCAACTTTTATACAAAGGTTTTTTTTTTATAGAAGGAATAACTAAGACAAAGTTCTTGATTGTTCTCCATTCTCCTGTCACATATGTACACATTGTACGATAGCACGACGTTCATAAGTTTAAATAACAATACAGTTTTAATTCCAGCAGTAATTATTTAATATTTACACAGGAATA
The DNA here is from genome assembly GCA_000931545.1 of Papilio glaucus. NCBI lineage: Eukaryota > Metazoa > Arthropoda > Insecta > Lepidoptera > Papilionidae > Papilio > Papilio glaucus. The sequence continues at coordinate 44,498 of JWHW01002087.1, forward strand.
TAGTATAAACACTTGTTCTCACAACGAAGTCACAATTAGTTTTTAAAATACAGCTATTACATACATTCACTCCACAGAGAATGACTTTATTTTACATTTGTCGATAGTCAATATCAAACTATTTGATTTTGAATAAGCATGAAAAATCCGAATACATTTTTAAAACCCTAATCTAAAATTAACATGTTTAATCATAATCTTACAATAATTCATTTGTTATTTCAAATACACTTGCGTTATAGTGTGTAATTTTGAAGAACTTTTCAACTTTCTTTATTTTTATCGACAAAGTTTATTCATTATATATTTCCTTTTTATATGTCTCCGACCGATTATGAATTTTGTCAATTTGTAATCGTACTAGGCATCTTATAAATTGTCTGAACCAATAAATGGACGAAAAAATAATTTGATGCATCATGTCAATAGCAACAAACCGATTTTGTCCGATTTAAACATCTTTTTAGATATTATTTTTAATTTATAACTAAGGTGTTACTTTTTGGATGTTACATAAGTTCAAATTGAAATAATTCAAGAATAAGGCAAAATAACATTTAGTTATGAACTCGTTCGACTTCAATTTACTGCTAGCTCGGGTCATTGGTCAATCTTTTTATAGGTAGTTGACAACTTGTTCCGAGTCTTAAAATTATTTTATTTTGTATAAATTTAACGGTAGGTGTTATAGTGTGTTGGACATAAAAATGATTTATAAACGCATTTTAACTGTACAAAAACTTTGCAATATTTAGTATAAGGTGAACGACCCAACTATATGCCGCGAAAATCATGGAGATTCCGCCTACGTATGCTATTTTGCATAAAGAGGTGAAATTTTAAATTTTGTTACGGTTCCCTTATTGAGGACGATGTTTACAACACATTTTGGAATCTAATAGCACGAAAAGGATACACTCGTGAATGAAATATTAATTTTGAAGGCTGGGCATTTAAATCTGAGTTTGGTACAAATAAATATAAGGCAAGGGGAAATATGTAAAAGAAACTTGATTTTACTGTTCAAAAATAATATATTAACTTATAAATAAATGAATTAGTTATTATATTATTAATAATTATTACATTATTCTCTGTAATTGATTTTACCTTGATCAAAACTAACTAATCAGACATCATCGCTGATTACCACAGATTTAATAAGTTAATTAAGTACTTTAACTCTTGTGAAACGGACTTATAGTGCTTTTCTTGAGTGTGGATACACTAGAACTATTTCGTGTATTAGGGATGCGGGAAATCCAATATCTACAAATGCGGATGTATATACAAAACATGTATAGACGAACCGCCCAATGCATCCGGAAATCAGCGTGATTTAAATCAATAAAAATATTTCAAATGTTACAGGTGTTAAGCAAAAATTGGCAAACGTATAAATTGATACCAGGAATTCATAAGTCTAGATTGTACTAATATCTAAACAAACTGACGTATCCAGTAGTACGATGTGACTATAAACAACATTCAAATAATAACAAAACGGAACTGGGATTGCGTAATGTTTATTATTAATTTTCTCGCGACCTCGGCTATGCAATGTGCCAATTAAATTATCACATATTTGTCGTTTCCTCGTGAACAGCTCCGAAATGTGTATATTGCCCTTAAGACTATTGTCACTCTGACAACTAACTTTATAGGTTAAGAGAGCATGATAAACCGGTGACATTTTTTTAACGTAACTTTTATATTTTACTTGCATATTATTTAAGTAATTCTGGAACATTTTGGCTCCATCGTCCATCCATTCTACGTCGTCTGTTCATTGCTACCTGACTTAACAAATCTGGATAGTTAGTAAGCAGGCTGTGCTAGGTTAAAAATCTTCCGCATGTTATATTATGATTATTTCGACTGTTGTAATTATTTAGGGTGACCCTTGAAAAACTTGTCACAGATTTATCGAGTTCCTTCTTAACGTTATAGGTGGTAAAATATTCTAAGAAACTCCCTAAATTGTCACCTAAAAAGTAAATAAATCAGGAGAGGGATTCAATGGGAAATAAAAATGGCAAGGGTAATGTCGACGATTGAGTTTTATATTTGTAGTTTAGTTTTCTTACTTCAAATGTTTAGAACTCGTTCTTTATTATACTCGCTCTAAATTTTTGTACCCATAAATATATTTATGACCAAGGGAATAGAATCTGCTTTTATGTCGCTTATGTTACTTAAAATATTTTACTTTGAAATTTTTAATTAATTTTAGTTTTGAAATAAGCATTTAAACTTGAATTTATTATGTCATAAATTTCAAATTTAATATTTTAGCATGCATATTGTAAATTAATAATGACTTTTAGAGATCATGACGATCCATAAATTCGTCCGGCTTTAGATTTACTGAGATCATATTTTTAAACTAACATGACGCGAAGCAATGAATCGAAAATTGTTTACGAGGACCCAATTATTTCTTAAAAAATATTTTGTAACCCAAAATATTTTTTTAAAATTGAACTGTTTTTAAAAAAGATATATGCAATTATGTATTTTAAATTATATTGTGGACAAAAAATCTTATTTCAGTGAGCTTTATTTAATTACAAATTTAGAACCTTATTCATCGTAATAAATATTACCCATACATTTTAAAATAAATAATATTAAATAATGACATAAGATATAGTATTTGTATGTCTATATTCTATCAAATTTTGTTAACTCTAATGAAATAGTCATGAGTTAAGGCAATTTCAAATAGCCTGGCCTCTAAATTTATTAAAACTTTATTAGAAAGCTTTTACTGGTGATTCTTTGCATGGTGGACCTTTACAGGCAGGACATTTACGCGGGTACCAATGCAGTGCGATTCTAATAGCGTCGTATAGACTGGTCTATATTTACAAATATTTAGTAACAAGATGTAGATTCCTGAATCCTTCCCAAAATTTTGAAATAAAAAAAATCTTTAATGCCGGAAACTTGTATTTTATAAATCGTAGAGCTACCTCTACTAGGTAGTCATGTCAAAACAGTCGTGAAAATACAGTCAGCGGTAATGAAAATAATAGCAGACTGCTTGTCCAGAAAATATAAAATGTTCTAAGGCATACAAGAAATACTGAGATCTGCAATATGTAAATTGCCAATCTGTAAAAGCCTTCTGTAAATTATAAAATTTGATCATAGGGTGATAGTATTAAAAATAAATACCGAGTAATAAAATTTAGTAAAATAATGCAAACATTTTCTCATTCTATTGAGAATTTATTTGCATTCATTTTAAAAGAGAAGTTATATATCTAATAAATATAATCTTGTGTCAGTAAATAAATATTAGAGAAATCGATACCATGCCTCTGCGAGTAGCTAGGTAAAGTCATTCGTACATTCGTTATCGTGTTTGAAAGTGCCCTTCAAGGTAATTAAGAAAATTGAGAAGACGATAATTTATAAAGCTACGCGTTGTACTTCAAAAAAGTTGTTAAACAAAAGTTGTTATTGAGGTAGGTATTGGATACCAAAGTAATATTTTTTCCCTTTTTGAAATAACACGCGAAAGGTAAAAAACTTGATCGAGCAAGTTCTTTGTATTTTTTCTGTGTTCGTTTTTTTCTTTATATTTTACTTTGTTCCCTTTATAATTTATAGACCTTTCACAATTTACTTATGACTTTATGTGTTGTCATAATTTAAAAGACTCAGACATACAATGGACAGTGATGCAGCATAGTAATATATAATATATATAATAGCGAAGCAGGATATAACTTCCTGCTCTTACCACGTACGTACTGCTTTATGGATGATGATGGCTTAGGCTCCTTAGAGAAAAGAGCACGCGAGAAACCTCGACTTGATTTAGTAATAGCACATCTTTTCTTTGAATTTTGAAAATTATAATAGCGATATTTTGGGTAAACTTTTTTCTAGGGAATCGTGTTCAGTTTTTGGATGCAGTTTTTAACTTCAATATCGAACTTTTTAAAAATCAATTACAGCATTTTGTAAATTATATTTGGACTTTTACACATTGAGTTCAGAATTTTTAATTATAACTTGTACTTACTCATCGAGTTGACAAGAAACGTCCGAATTTGATTTTTAAAAGTCTCAATTTGATGTGCAAAATTCCTAATTTTATTTGCAAATTGCTGTAATTGCTTTATAAAAGTCCGAAAATTGCTAATTGGAACTTTTGTACCTACAAAGTACAGTATGTAAGGGATGCCCAGGTGTCATTAACTTGTGTCCTTGAATAACATACACTTACAGAATTGTCAACAGCTGGCATGTAACCAAGAAGGAATAAAATCGATTCCAGCATAAAATTACAGGTTTAAGGCTGTTATCAATATATAGCCAGTACTGTAAGTAAGAAATCATTATGTACTTTAATAAATAATAATATACATACATAGATGGCTTATGTCACTTGTGGTTAATGTTCATTTCCACTAAGAGATAGTGTAAGATTTTAAAGTTAAAACAGTTTTAGTAGCTTCAGAGTTTGATAAAAATAAGCAATGGATAAATCCCATAAACGAAATGTTGGTATAAATTTATACATACAAAATTAATTAACATACATGCACCTATATTGCAAAAGATAATTATTATAAATAACTTATGCATGATTAATTTATCTGGCCCACCGCGACGCTCTTATAAAAGCCGCCTATCCCGAAATAAAACCGGTTTTAACGTCAACGATCCATTTTATTAGCTCCATTGGGTGAGTTATCTCGGACACGACAAGTTTCTTTAGAATATGTAGTCTTATTCTTCGCTTATTTGTTCAAGCAGAAATTTAAATGATGTAACAATTACTATTGCAACTATGAACAAAACACATTTTGTAACAAATAAATAAACAGTTTTAAAAACTAAAAATGTTTTTTTTAAGTTACTCTTAAGTTCTATTACGTCTTAGCCTGCGACATACGCGATATTTCCAAACAAATACGACTTAGGTTCCTTCAATGCATCCGCTGCTCCTCTAGTGTTGCCAATCCTGTTTATTACTCTGGATAATATGCGAAAGTGCTTATTTTTTTATAACATCAAGAAAAAAAAGTAGTTTTATTATTAATAATGTAATCAAATTCCATAATAACAATTTACAAAAATTTTAGCGTCTTTAATAAATTAAAGCTTTTCCCAAATAGTTAATAGGTAAAGTTTCCGCGTAAAGTTCATTTTTGCAGACCGTCCTAAAACTAGTCTATTAGTGCCTTAAATCGTATTCTCAAATACCGTCAGATTCGCCAAAGAAGCACATTCCTTGAAACTGGTCAGATATATGCTTCTATTGTGAAAAGTATTCCGCAATTAATATTCATAAGATATTAAACTAAAAATCTGGTTTATTAATAAACAAGGCATTGATATTCAGATTTCTAAAGTAGTAATACGGTCTTGGAGAAATTTAGAATTAATTTTGACACTGTCTCATTTCTCTATGCTACCTCGTCCTACGTCACGCGAATAGGTTCACTGACATCGGCAACGAAAATGGATACGTCGCTTTGACTTAAGCTAATGATTTTATTCGTTCAAATACCTTAACTCAGCTGCAGCTAAGTGAATTGCCACTAATGTATTTACTTTGTAGAAGTAAAATTAAAAAAAAAACCACACAAATACAAGCTTTCCGTCGTAGTTTCAGTTGACAATCGTCTAGTGCTAGACTTGCCTCCCCCACTGATGGCCACAATGATCGGACCCCTGCTGCTTTCATCCAGCGGGCTCCGGGCTTGACCGGATAATATGTCCAGACCAGATCATCTTGTGGGAAGCTTCGTGTATTTTAGTTCAATAGAAATCAATAGCATTCACTTCTCCTTTTCATCGTTTCAAGTTTCTTAAACTATATGTCGTATACTTTTTATATTATAGAACCCTATTAAAGTTTGTAAGGATTATTAGCTAGTTAGGTTTTGAATCGATCTTTGTCATTTCATCACTTAGCTGTCACTGCTATGAAATCAAAAAAATACATAAGCATTAATAGTAGTTCCATCGTCGTTTCAGCCACTTTCGTCCACTGCTGGACGTAGGCCTTCCCCACTGATCGCCACAAAGATATGTACTGGATAAATACTCCACTACCTATAATGCTGGTGTTTTTATAAATCACTAGCTTACAACAACGTCTGCGTAGAATAATTACTTCGGAAGCCTATTTTTTTAAGGTTTTTACATATAGATTTTTTATTTAAACCGCTTCTAGCCAATCAATACATATAATAAAACTAACTGATCGCTGTCTGTACATGGAAGATATATGAACTAAAATGAAGAAAAACTATTATTAGGGGTCTTCTTAAACGCAATAAAACCCAAAACAATGATATTTAGAATTTTTGACTGTTTGTGCGTTTGTTACCGCTAATGTCAGAAACGGCTTCACCGTGCGACCCCACATACGCGCGAAAAGGGTAGCGAGATGATGATGAGGTTACGGTAGTATTAAGTAGGTATTATCATTTCGTTTAGGTAAAATTGCAGGGCGGGTGAAACCGCGGGGCACAGCTAGTACAAAATAAAATAACGTAAATAATATCTATTGCAATAAAAAAAGAGAAAAGTCGTGCGCTGAAAGCTTATATACATATATTTTATTAGAATAAATTGAACGTTATCTAACTGCGTTGACGTATAATTGAGTTAATTTTTCAACTGTGGTTAATTATATTCAGTAAAAAATATATTTGGAAAGGTATATAAAAAGCGCATGTCGGTGCGCTTGTTTTTTCTAAAACAATTTCGGGGCCGTACTGCGGAATGCATTCAGGACCTGCATTATCCGGATTCGGCAAACTGAGCACGTTCAATGTCTTATTGTGAGCTTGACTCGTATCTTTTTCGGCTGTCACTTTAAAAGAATCCATTTCAGGATGTGAATGAGCGTTGAATCATAAGCGGTGTAGATAGGTCGTCGGTCGACGGTCGATGGTCGACGGTCACTTTTTCTGTCGTTTTTTTGGTCGAGACAACACGTCAAGGTCAGGTGACGAGTGCCCGATGGTTTTGGGCACTTTAACGGTAATTGTTTTTAACTTTCACGATAAAAATTCAAGTTGTTTAAAAATATCCTGCCTGTCAGTACCTACAGTTATGCTTTTGGTAAACATAATTAAGATACAAGGGTTTACTTACACAAGGTGTGGGATGTACACGTCATATGGTACAACAGCATTTTTGATGAATGTCATGCCATTATATTATTCGCGATACGATGGGTTGGACCTTAACGGAAATGCTTTTACATATCTTAAAAAATAATGTCTTAATTCCAAGTATACACGCATAAAGAGATTTACAAAAAATATACTGGTTTATGTAAAGAGGATTAATATCTAACTTGCGTTATTCTTACACGTAATTAGATTTATGAATCGTTGGACATAGAACTAGAGAATAAAAATAAAAATATTAATACTAAATAAAAGGGTATTAAAGTAACTTGTATCCAACTAACATGCGTACAGATACGTAGTAGAATGTAAAAAAACGATAAAAATAAGCCAGGAAAACCAAATGGACATCTGTAACCTCCGTTTTCCGCTCCGGTTGCATTCCAATCTTAACCTTACCTGACATTCATTCGACGAGCAATGTGTCCTGCACATTTTCACTTAAGTTTAGCAATTCTACGACTAATATCGGTTGCCTTGGTTCTGTAGATCACAACATTTCTTATTCATTTATTATTTCCTTTGGAAACTAATCGGCACACCCTTAATTCCCTATATTACTATATTCATAATTAAAAGCCAGTTAGCATTTGATCGAATCGGGTATTGACTGTCAAGTCACTAATTGGAGTACCTAGTAGTTAAGCTAACTCACTTGAAATATAATTTAGATTAGAACATATGTTACACAGTTTAATTGTTTTAAGTGTCATAAGACCACAAATATACGCCACATGCCTGAGCTTCCCAGTCTTAGATATAAATTAATTCCAGTTAAGTCTTCAAGAACATGAAACCACACTTATTATCCTGTGTAGACAGGAGGTCGCCTAAAGTGTTGCGTTATTGTTAAATTCAATTTTCTTGTTACATTATTGCCTACATCATGCTTTGTTTATTTAGACAATTTATAATAATTATTATACTATTACTATACTAATTATACAATTTGGTGAAATAATTACTTTCTACTCAAACACATACAATTTTTTTGTATGTGTTAGATTAGATAGATGTTTAAATTCACAACTAGATCCGATAGTCGGCGCTGTCATTGACGAATAACCCGCTAATAGCAAGTCAATTATGTCTTTAACATAACATTCCATAAGATTCCAATAACATCGTTTTACCTACCCCTACCGAAAGTGTACAGGAAAACCAAGGGAAGGAAGTTCTAGCACCTACTAATATTTTTATGTAACTATATATGTGAAAATTCAATAAAGTTAAATGAACTTGCTTGGTAATCAATCAAAAGACAAGGAATCTAAGGCTCGAGCAAAAACAGTGAATTAGGCGTGACTGATGCGATCTTATGCTGTTCGCTGACCGAACTTAGGCATACATCAGATAATAACTCGTCTCCCGCGCTGCGAATATCAACACTAATATACATTAACATGTTCAACCAAAAAACTAACTGTAAAACGAGTTTAGTCATTGTATTATTTCTTGTATATGAGAAAGCTAGTTGGGAGCGTTAAAATGCCGCCGTTATTCAATTCGTTCGCTTTCTGTACGCTCGAGAAAAAAGAAAAATATTTCGATAAGATGTAAAGTTTAAACATTAACTGGCTCTTCTTCCATCAGTTTTAAGACCTAGTTTGCTCACTGATGCTTAAGACAAGAAATGGTTTCATTAAACTCCGCAGTCCAGTAATAAATATGTATGTATGTATGCGTAGATGTATGAATGTAGAAGAAGCGAGAGAGGTGTGCCAGGATCGCGCCAAATGGAAATCCGTGGTCTCTGCATACCCCTCTGGGTCACGGGCGTGAGCGCATATTTATTTTTTCTAAATACGTTCGCGACTTTTATGACGAAAGCAGATTTAAGAGGCAGAAGAAAAAACCTATTACAGATTTCTATTGTGCGCACTAAGCATTATAGGAATAAGTTCGTTTAGATTACCTGGTATCTCTTGTTATCCATCATAATGTCAAGTAATGTCACGAGCTTTGTTTGCTTTCTTTAGACGATTTATACTATCGAGTGAATCTCAAATTCGTCTTGTTATTTAGAAATATATAAGAAAATATGTAGTTTTCAATTACCAAATTGATAGCTTTTTTGTTTAATTAAATAAACAAATGCCTAAAACGTAGTTAATAAATTCAAAACACATCTTAAGTTACTTTAATATTTGTACTACTGATCTGACCTCAACCTCACCTTGACACTTAACGGAATTTAATTAATGAATTTTAGTAGTCGATTCTGAATGTATTGAAATCAGATCGAATTTGTTTTTATTTTTCGAATTATTTTTTGTTTTTATTATAAGATATTAAAATGAGTATGTTGTGAAGTATATTTATGGAAGAATGTAAACGTCGATATGTATCGAGCATCATTAAAATATAGGAGTAGTCACGCAGCACCTTTGATTCACGATGATCAGAATAATGATGTGATGCAGACATACTTAATACTTCAGCGTTTTTGCTTGGTCAGTAACGTTTTAGACATATCAACCTTTACCCTGCTAGTCTTTCCTCTTCTATATCAGATAATTTCTCCTTTTTCCGTATCCATATTTTTTCCATAGTAAAGGCTGAAATATTGTTGCAACACTCGATTTTTGCTGCTATTTTTGGGTGCTGACGCGTGAACCACTCATTCGAATACAGGCGAAGGAAACTCTTTAAAAAATATGATAAACAGGGGAAACCTTGATCTTTAAAAGAAAAGAGAAGATAAGACAATGGGAGGAATTGAGAGGGAGAAGAAGGACCTGAATGTGGATATGAAAGGAATACGGTCTTATATATGTCCTAGTTTAATATTGAATTTTATATAATAAAATGATTTTGTTTATCATGGTTGATCATTCAGACTATGATACAGAAACGTTAAAATTTGAATGTCCTCACCGTAAAAGATTTTTGATGTCAGTGTACGATTAGTGTCTCACCCGTTGACAAATTTGGTTTTTTATGTCTTAGGAGCGGATAAAGTAGACACTATTAACGCAATTAGTGTGATATTACGTTATTTAACAGTAAAACAATAAAAGTAAAATATTTTTAACACAGAATCATTACACTTGACTTGATCTGTTTATTGCAAGGAAAGATTGATTGTACAAGGAATATTTTATAACTTAAGTTTCTCAGAAGTTTTTTTGCTTTTATAGATATTACTGTTTTTACCTTTAATAAATGCTAATCTGTAAAAAAATATGATGAAATTGGTGTACTAGTAAAAAGGATGGCTTTTATTATTGCATTACGCACATTTAGCTTTAAAAGATATACCCATAGATACGAACAGCTTTTAAAAAGATTTTTAAATGTTTTGAACGAAAGTAATGGATAACAAGGAAAACTACACAAAAATATTCCACATTGTGCCATAAACACCTACTTTAGCGTTAGGTTAAGTACATAATTTTATTTGCATGTCTGATCATATCTTAGGGTCGGTCATAAAGAGGACAATGCCTTATAAGATATTCAAGTGGGCATGAATTTTGTTATAAATAGAAAACAAAAAATTTTAGAGGCTTGAGGAAAGATCCGTTTCAGATTTAAATTGTTTTATAACTGTTAATAATTAAATAAACATGTAATATTTCAATTCTTTAATAAATTAAACAGTATGAATATTAAGAAAGAAATTAAGTCAATTAAAATTTATAGACTTCATAGTCAGTGTCGTTTGGAGTGTCTTCTAAGTGAATAATTTTTTCAACGTTTTCATTGAAAGTAACAACTGACTTCCTTCTCGGTTTCTGAGTTTCTCCGAACTCATCTTCATCCTCTGATGTTTCTACCGCGTCCTTTAGTTTATCAATTGATTGTATTACAATCGGCATTCGTTGCTCGGGAATCGATACGTTAACAATAGTTTCCGCTTGGTTATCATTTTGCGTCGATGGTTCAGGTGTATCGAGTATATCTTGAAGTCTCCTTTCACTTCTTTTTAATTCGTCTATATTCATTCTTGGTTTTGCTGGTTCTTCGATCTTAACTGTAGGTTGAATTTGATCTGTCGATGCTAAACTATTTTGATCACTAAAATTGTTATAATGGTACGTTTTTCTCCTGCGAATGAAAAAAGATATAACTAATACACGTACATTAAAACGACTACGTTATAAAAAGTAACGACAGTCTTACCATTTTAGGAAAAACCACACCGCAGACACCATGATTAGGATGAAAAGTAGAATGCTGAGTGCTATTGTAGCCGCTAACAAGCCCGTATCACGTGCCAGGATTGAGCATATCTCGCGACTTTCTAGATGATCTTCCAACGATACCGTTCGAGCTATGTTACCCATAATAATATTATTTATGTCACTGAAATATAACGGTAAATATGATTAGTAGTATTGTATACATTAATAGGGTAGTTAACGATTTAAATTACTCACGAGGTAAGTTGAGAGACTTCAACAGGTTCACGGTTTATTAATCCATAAATAAAAAGTTGTAAAAGTGCTCCGGCACTGACAACAGCAGCCCTTTCCATCCTACTTGTGTTTTCATTCATATCAGAATCCATGGGCATTACAACCGTTCTTAAAGTTTTAACTTCATATCCGAGTGCATTGGTCAAATTCGCTAAAATATTTTCTTCATCTTCCAAAAATGCACTCTGAACTGTTACGACAGCTATTTGCTGGATATCTAACAATTGTACCTGAAATTAAATACAATTTTAAGTTTTAAGATAAACGAAGAAGAAAAAAAAGTTTTCCGATTTTTAGTAGAAGTAATGAGTTTAAGTAGTCGCCGGTTTATAACGAGAACTTACTACGTTCTGGATCTAATAATATCTGTTAAACACGGATAGCGATTGCTATATTATTTGACCGAGATCTACTTAAGCTACGTGAGGCATAGACCCGGGTATTTAGCAAAGTGAAAAGGTTCATAAGGAAAAAAGTAACAAGGAAAAAAAGCTTATAGTGTAAGTTGACGATAAGACATGTTGAAATAATCCAGGGAATTCTTTACCATTGATAATATAAATATCGTACGATTCTTTTGGAATATAAATATAACAAGTATCAGATCGTAAGTTGTATTTGCTAACATTTATTTTTCGCTCATAAGATTTTTATTTGGATATGATTTACTGCTGATGTTACAATCAATGTTCAAAAAGAAAACAACATGGGTGGTGAAACATCGATAAATTTGCAGTAAAATAAATACATACGGATAAGCGGATAAGGTCAACTTCTTCATTGACAGACAAACTTTGGCTTCAAGTTAATTTCAAAAGATGATTTTGCTTTCGAGGTTTTTAGGTCGGATCGTATCGTTTGTTATTAAAGGTGTTATTATTTTTTGTATAGTCCTAGTTCTCTTTATACGAACAGAATGTTATCTACATGTAAATTATATGAGAATTCATTTATTATAAAGCTATAATCGTCGATCACTAGTGTCATGACCTTCCGGCATATTCCATATAAATTAGTTTATTCAACAGTTTATAACTAAATTTTAAGTAATTTAATTAAAAAATATGTGTGTGATTATTAATAGCCGTTTTAAGCAAAAAGATTAGAAGAGCACCGCGCCGTTTCCGACCATGGTTGCAGTAATCCACAAACATATAGGAGGTCCTTGTAAGCGTAAAGTGCCCTCCTTTACCCATACTGTGTTTTCACCAAGGGCTGATCCCAAATCAGACGGGAAGGGCTACAAGAGGTACGGTTTCTGAGGTTTCGGATTACCTATCTTATCAGGTGATAATGTGTTATGGAGTGAGCCTATTACTTTTGACCATTCACAAACCTTAGCTAATAATGGACATAACAATTAACAGTGGTAGAGCCCGCATCAACAACACCTGTTGCACAAATGGACCATCTCGACCAGTGAAATACCACGCCGTTGCAGCAGACAGGCGTAAAGTAAAAGAATTCTGCGTTTAGTGATGGATGATATGCCAAGGGCCTTATTCTACTCCCCTTTCTCTTCCCATCTATTTCTAATAATAAAAGGACGGGGAGGGGATAAATAGAAAAAGGTAATATCATTTTTTTACTCGATTTCTTACGTCATTTATGTAAGAAGAACTAGTCGCGGAAACGACAATCAACACACAGACAATGGCCAATTGTTTTGGTCTGATCTATTTATTTTTCGTTTTAAGACAATGCTGTTAAATATTTTAGGAAAAAACGTAACGTCATTTTAAATATGTATGTCAAATATCGAATGTCTTATTATATTTCCAGCTACAAAACACGACGGCATTATATGAGGTGTACACATGAATACTATACTTGAAACGTTTTAAAATCGAATCTTTAAATTTTAATAAATAAAATCTTACACCCGTAACACTGAGGGGTAAGCAGAGATTCCATCTATCGTGTTCCTGGCATACCTATTATTATTAATCAATTAATATGGTAAATGGTTCATCAATTTATACGTCATTATTATAATTGAAAGGAAATCCTCATTCGGACGACTTATTTTATTTACTCAATATCTGAGTGACTTGTGATTGTAATTTTAGATCGATAGTTGTAAGTTTGAACCTGTTTTTTTTGGATGCACTCGATACAGAGATTTCGCGATCTATGTATGTGTGACGGTGTGACTACCGATGTGTGAGTTGGTTTTTGTGTTGTATTAGTTAAAGAAATCATTTGTTGTTTTAAGTGTTTAAGCGTATATAGTTTTATTAACATTTAAGGAAGGTATGTTAGGTCTAGTGTGTCGTTGTAAAGAGAAGAAAATGTAAAAAGGTCGTATCGAACGATAGAATATCTGTTCCTCGGTTTTACAATGGCACGAGTGGAATGCGGGACTCAACTTATTATAAGCGAAGGTATCCGTGCACAAAATTAAAAGCGGTTTAAATTTAGGATTCCATATTACTTTTTATATAAGACCTTCAAATTTAGATGGTATTTTTATAAAAACGATCATTTAATAATTTCGTCAAACTAAACACCTATCATCAAAAAAAAAACAACGATATACAAACGTGACATTATTTCTGAAGGCTTTGGAAAGGAAGGGACTTTCTTGTCTAGAGCACGCAACAACTGAACAAATGAGTGTGGTATTTCTCTTTTATAATTGTACAGTTTTTAAAATTAAAAATATAACCTTATCGACTCGGCTAATTTCGTCAATATTTGTTTAAGTTCATTTTGATCACATTCGATTGGATTATACGTCATAAAATGTCCTATAAAATTTAAAATAACAAGCTACCAAAACCAGGGATGTTTATTAACACCTGAATGCATTTATTTTTTGTAACGCTGATTTTTAATATTTTTAATATCCTCTTAAAACAATCGGAACCCTTATGCCGCGGAGACGATCAAACTTTAACTTTTTAAATTTAATTGTATGTTGTTTTTTTATAAGCACGTCTCCATAAATTTTGTAACCTAAAAACTACTGGTCGAAAAGAAAAAAAAGTATCGATTCGACGTATCGTTAGTGGCACACATCCTTGTTTTCGTTGTGTTTCTGTCCCGATGTAACAGTAAAGCGATATAATGATTTTTATTGCGATAAGCAGGATGTGATAACAAGAACGATGGCACACCTAGAATAAAACTTGTACGACGGGTTTAATGCAATATCATTATGATACCGTATGGTAAGAAGTTGTGTGGCTAAAGACTACAATGCTAGATGTTTCCATGATGTTAGTTATGAATTCCCCCTTTGATTCTTCAGAAGAGTAACTTATGTTCAAGAAGTATTTTAAATAAAATAAAAATGTTATTTTCAGATTGCAATAAAAATATTCTATTCTTAATATTATGCTAGAACGGGAGTTTTTTTAGCTATTCTGAAAAAACATTTTCTTACAAAAAACTTAGATCTACCTTCATTTAAGACGCTAGAATACGCAGGTTGGAGAAAATAATTAGGAACACGAATTGTGTAGATTATGTCCTCATCTTTTTTTCGGAAAATATTTTGATTTCACCATTTGGTATGTGAAATTCGGTCCGACCGTTTTGTATGTGATTCTGGATCGTGGCGGATAACCTGACCGATCGGGTACCATGACTCCTCACGCACTCATTGAATAACGGACCTTAAGTTGAAATCCGTGTCAAAGACAATATTTTTGCGACCTGCAAGAGCTTGTCAATTGGTTTATAATGTGGATTTACCGTGTAACCGACATTGCATTTGATTTAAAATTTATATTCTACCAGGTAATGTAAGCAGAAGTGGGTGGCTTCTATGTTTTGTATCTTTGTACATAATGTCCGGTCGGGGTAGGAAATCCTTCGTCAGTTTTTTAATTCAATACTTTATTAATTGTCTGTGTGTGTCGAAACTAAGACGACTTACCTTATTACTAGTACAGACAACTAATATTATCTAGCTTATATTCAAAATTGAAAATGATTTCTGGAGTCTTTATAATCTAAATCGCTATAGAACTTATTGGAAAACGAACTTACTGCTAGTGCACAATAACGTGAGATCTGAGTTCAATCACGTTTTTGTACAGTGTTTTTGTAAAAAGTCGTCGTGAAATAATATAACGAGACTAATGAACATAGTCTTTAGCTTCGTCGCTCGTTGAGAGGTACGAGGAAGAACGAGTACGCGCACCTGGGTGGCGAGACGTGAGACAGGTGCGTCGTATTCTACACGGGTCTTATGTTATTGTGCACGCTTGATACCGGACAGGAAAACTGTTTCATTCTATTGAATATGATAGTGACAGAATTACACTTTTCATATGTCGGATGCAATAAGATCAGTAAAAAGCCAATGACAAGACGTGAATTGACAGGTGCGTCGCCTTCCATGTCATATATTTGTGCACGTATAGTTTGTGCTTTATAAAACTTCACACATTTTTTTTGATTGAAATTGATTTTTATACAAATCTTGATAGAGGTTATTACCAAAAGGTCAATTGATCCAGTACGTCCGTCTAGTCCGTTTCGGTCGGTGGCGTGGACCGTGAGCCGGGCGCCGTGCTGCAGCAGCGAACTGTTGCGGACGTGGACACGGCCGGTGCTCGGGGAGACCGCCAGTGCCGGCTCCGAGCTCCAGTATACCAGCGCCGCATTCTCTCCTATATCTGCATCAGTCGCCTGTAAAAGTATCAAAATATAATTGCGCTTCAAGCACAGTTTTTTTGATTAAATCGAATGTACTAGCGAAGCCGTCAAACGTTTTCTTACTATAAATTTTGCTTGCCTGTTATAAATGCATTTAGCAAAGCTTTCGATGTCCGAATGAATCGTTTACTGTATGGCTGATACGTAATAAATACACTTCACCTTTACCGTCGTACCCGAACGTCACCTACAGAGTCCAAATTTTAATATAACCACCACCACCATTCTAAATTAATGTACTCTTTCTATTACAAAAGACTGATCGTTATGGCTGATTAATCTTATTAATAGGATAAGTTAAAACCAACAAGTTTTAAGGTTTTTTTTCAATTTCACAATACTCTGGGAAAAAGTTTTATCGTCAGTCCGACGCCATTTATTCGGTTATTATTTAATTACATTAAGACACATAAACTGATACCGGCAACGGTAAGTTTCGACCTTAAACCTCATGACTAATCATATGTATCGGACATTCCATTGTGTTGCATGATCCTTACCAAAGGTGTCAGCCACACGCTGTCAAGTTTAAATATTTCATATGCTGTCGCCTTTAAGGAAGTCCCAACAAAAATATACCTTTAGTAAAGAAACTAAACAAGTAAAGTTTATGTCGGCGATAAGATATTATACGAAACATTTTAAAAGGAATTCAAATAATAATTCGCGTGTTATGCTCGGTGTGATGTCATATAATGTAACTCGCCGGGCGGGGCGTGATCATAAAATACTTAACAAACGTGTCGCCGGACCAAAAATTTAAATTAATAAAACTGAATGGCGTTGTTCCTCTTACAGTTTTATTAAAATAAAATGATGACATTTTTGTTAGAATAATTATTATAAAACCGGATAAGATAGTTTGAACTATTTTGTTATTTTAGTAATTGAGAATTTACTATCCGCTTTTCCGTCAACTTAAATATTTCATATGTACTAAACATACAAGTTGACGGAAAAGGTCAAAAATAGTAGCGGGAGGGGATGGGTCCTTTAGCACCTAACTCATCAGACAGAACACAGAAATACATGGGCGTGTTCAAAGTTCTATCGTATAGTCAGCCACCGACTGCGAGCGAGCGATACGCAGTTTATGTTTGTCCAATTCATATTTAACTTTTGTTCACAAACCGACGATAGGAATAATACATAAGCCCTTCAGCTATGGATAGTTTCTGAATACGAGCAGCCTATATTGTACAGCATCAATTTGCACTGTGGATGGATACTCGTCGACTGGCATAGGTGAATGTATTAGCGTATTGGATCCTAATAACGCCGGACTTATTTATTCGAAATTGATTCGTACTTCAAATACCGTACGTGTTTTATATGTACGGCGGCTCAGCGTACGTACGTTGTCGTTGCCGTTTCTGCGTATTTCTTCCACTGCTGGATGAAGGCCTTGCACATTGATCGCCACAAAGATCGGTCCACTGCCGCCCTCATCCAGTTGACTCCCGCAAACTTGACCAGGTCATCGGTCATCTTGTGGGAGGCCTAAGTAAGCGTATAGTCACGGATGTCGCCGCTATTTATGGATGTTTTGGCTCCATTAGCCTTCTGTTCTACGAGGAATGTGCCCCGTCTATTGCCACTTAAAGTTTGCAATTCTTCGAGCAATATAGGTTACTTTGGTTGTATTGCGGATCACATCATTGATGTGTAGTAACGAATGTGAATTTATAAGACACAAATACAGATACTAAAGAAGGACAATATAAGGAGTATCCGTAACCGACGAGCTTGTATGCGTATATGTATGGATGTAGAAGAATCGAGAGAATTGTGCGAGGATAGCGCCAAATGGAAATCCATAATCTCTGCCTACCCTTCTGGGTTATGGGCATGAGCGTATATTTATTTATTTCTATTGAAATACAGGTAAAATACTGCATATTGTCTGGAGACTTCGACTTCTTTTTCCACATTCCGAAAAGAGCGAGATAAATGGCACTCTATACATGACTCGGGCACAAACGGGGGATCATATTTTATTAATATTAGATTTATTACTAAATTTATATTCTTTTTATAATTTTCATTAATTTGCTGATGATGTTAGATTTGAAAAATTATCGTCTACCACTTTTGGACGTACGGTTTAAATGTCATAAAAATAGGATTTGACCTAAGTTATGTACCGGATATAAATTGGACTGGAATATATTTAAAGTGCTGCTCTCACATATCCTTGTCAGCAGGTCGTTAAAAATGTTGTTTCTCATAAAATAATTCTTAGCGATTCATACTTGTGAGAAACCAGATCTTGTAAGAATTGAATTTGTAATGAAAGAATCCATTAAGTAATCTCTACAATAAACATAAAGGTTACATATTTTATGTGGATTTCACACTGCGAGCGTGATGATCCCGCTGGCGTCGTGGGAGTAGAAGCGGAATTTCTAGATTTACTTGAGCGCGTCATAAAATAAAGTATATATAGTAATGAATCCCTATTTGCCTTGGTCACGGCATTACGCGTGAACTGCTGGACCGATTTCAAAAATAAGAAAACTTACTAAACTAAACATTATAAATAAAATTTATTATAATCGTTAAGTGCTTTTAAAACAATTATCAGTCGTTTGACAGTTGGTGCGAGTGACAGAATGCGGTCTGCAACACTAATAAGTCAATCGATTAAATTAAATTGCATGGCGGGTGAAACCGCGGTGCACAACTAGTAAAATACACCTAGGCTCTTGTTTTAAGTAACAGCGCGTTTAGGGTAGATGA
Source organism: Papilio glaucus (assembly GCA_000931545.1). Taxonomy (NCBI): domain Eukaryota; kingdom Metazoa; phylum Arthropoda; class Insecta; order Lepidoptera; family Papilionidae; genus Papilio; species Papilio glaucus. Next base: position 63,492 of record JWHW01002087.1, read on the forward strand.
TTCCGCGGAAAAAACTCCAGCCGACATGCTGGAGGATTAAGGTAAGGGTGGTGGGGTTGTTTACATGCGGATAGGTGTGTACATTTCAATAATATGACGATGTCAGTGTGATGAAAAGAAGTTGGGATGTATACAAACATATAAAAACATCATCGTATTTATTTTTATTTCAAAGGAAAAAGTTAAAGGATAACGGAATAAGTTAATCTGACTCATTCGACAAGCCGAAGTAACAAAATTCGCAAATAAAGATTAGTGCGCGCAGCTACAATGCAGGATTAACTTCCCACTCGTCGCCTCTTTTTCTATTATATTTTCTCCCTTCTGTTCTCTCTAGTCTCTGGCACCTTCCCCACATAACTTTCCGTTGCCATGACGATTCCAGTACGTATGATAAATCATGAATAAGCATGATTTGATCACAAATAAAATCCTAATAAAAGTATAAATATCATTTATCATCAAGGCGTGTGCGTCGCGGTCGCGCCCTGAAAGTTGCCAACAATGAATTTTAAATCCCGCTAACTAAACTTATACTTTCCCTAATTACTTAATTTTTCACTGCTAAGAAGTGCCTAAAGGTA
>JWHW01002087.1:69089-84461 GCA_000931545.1 Papilio glaucus
TTAAACAGTTATATACCGTGCGTGCAAATATGTTACGGAAACGCACACACATATTAAATACCGCTACTCCGCGGAGATATTTTATGACATCGTTGTATTTCCCTGTCGTGCTAAAACATTCGTTGTACACAAACAAATAATATTGTTTACTGACAGCTAATTTAAGCCGCCCCGGCTTCGTAACTCATTCTTGCGGTTTACAAGATACTAAAGAGGTCGTCCAGGTCGAATGTCTCATCAATCCAATTTAGTGAGCCTGATAGACATTCCTTACACTTGACTTTGATAAATATTACAGTGATAATTCTACTCCCTCTGGTCGTTTAATTATTAAAGACGTTACAGTTTTAATAAGACAATATTTCATATGTTGTTTACTCAAGTAAATAGTGAATATAAGATAGAACTTTATTAGTCTATTTTATGTTAATATTATTTAAACTAAGAACAAGAAGAAAGTTTTGAAAGAACATTAACATATTCAATAACATATAAAACCTAACCTGATGTAAGGATATATATCCACTAAAATTCGATACTCTAAGCTGAGACTTTAAGGGATTAGACTCAAAAGGATATAATAGATTATGACACTGGACTGACAAGTCTTAGGGCCATGTGTTTCTTCACTACATTGAAGTATAAAACAATTTTTAATTATCAATAATACTCATTGCATAAGCGTTATCCATAGCATTATGGCTTAGAAGTCCTTAAAGACAGTATAATTTTTATAAATGTTCAAGTATTTACATTTTACTTTTCAGCTTAATTTTCTGGGTCGCGTTAATGACAACGATCAATTATAATTTTGGTATCGCCGCCAAATTAGTTGCTATAGATAAAAGTGTATTCCTTTAGTTGTTTTATTTATAAATTTATTTATGAACGGGAAGGACCAATCAATTTGGTTGAGTTATCAGGACTTCTGAGAAATGGATGCATTGTCCTTAATCCTTCTGAGAAATTTTATTGCATTTATTTGTCATTTGTGTTGTCTCGTTATTTTTTAATTTATTTCAGCTCGAAGGTATCTAAAGGTATTTAAAATCCCTTGTCTGGGACTGCAAAATCCGTCTGAGTAATATTATCATTTAAGCCTTTTGAATAACTATTTCCCACTAGGGCTTATTTGGACTAACGTTTCAGGCAATAGCCTATACAGCTCTTTTGTGTTCAATCAAGAAATAATTCTGAAGGGTTTATTTCCAAATTACAATGACAGGGATGGTATCTAAATCTTGTGGTCTGGTATCGGTATTCAAAATTATTTGTATGTATGCCACGACTAGTAAATAATAATAAAATTACATTTGTAAAGGGATATTTAAAAGGATTATAATTGAGAATCGTCAGTTTACTGAGACAGTCAGTCAGTCGTTGGCTATTGGGTTATTCCTACTATGCATGCTTGGAAGAAAATAATTTTATTGATACAAATCTGTATCATGTTTTAAGGGACAGGATTAAAATTTAGATAGAGAAGGATCTAAGACAGAATTTATAACTACAAAAGTATGGTGTATATGTAGAAAAAACCTATGAAATATTTATGCTTCGGTAGGTTGAAGATAAAATACTAAAAAGGTGCAGTGCAACCATGCCTTAGATCAACGACATCTACAACGATATTAAAAGTACGAGAAATCGACGCGTATATGAATATTATCGATGTGTGTACAGTCGAAAAATAGTGTGTCTTTCGGAATGTGCAAAACACGCCTTACCTCTCTCGGTAGCACAAACTAGTGTTTATTTCTTTGTACATATCTCATAACTTATATATCATATTGCGCCGAAAGTTTTATAAAGTAAATATTGAAACATCGTCGCAGGATTATTTGTCTGCTGGCGCCATAAAAGTCACTTGAGCTGTCGCTCGAGAAAATTCATTCTTTTATTTTCTTTTTACTTTCTTATTTACGTTTTAGTATGAACTTTCCTGGAAATTGCCTTTTCTTACTTTCATCTTCTTTGTAAAAAATTGTGAAAATAAAAATTCAAATCTATTCCCTTACTGCAAAACAAAAGCATTTTAAAACTCCTTAGGCAGAGCTCTAAAGAGTTTTAAAATGCTTTTGTGTGGTTATTGTTTGTAATATTTACGGCAAGTACAATTGCAGTGTATATTTAAGTCTGCTGCACATATTTGTATATACGGACTCATCGAAAGTCCATTCTATAACTTTTTATATACTTCAATCTAATCAGACATGGAAGGAATAGAGAAATTATTATATTCATTATAATTGCCAAACACTAAAATTAGTTGTATAGTAAGTATATAGGAATCATTATATGGATCTTTGATTATGAATAAAGAATCTAGTAAAAAAGAACAATTAAAAAAAAGTGACAATGTTAAGTTCAGTTGAAAATAAGATAACTTTTATATTAAGAGAAATAACTCCATACATGGAAAGTTCATAATGCAAAAGTCATTATCACGAGAATCGTGAAGATCGCGAGATAACCTTACTGGTGTCACGAAATTCATGTCCGACTTTGGTTAATTATTTCATAAAACCGCTAAATAAGTTTTGCGTGAACAGTGCGGTAATAAAATATTCTTAAAGAATAATAATCATATTCTCACCATATTACAAAACAAAGTTCGCTTGCCGCGTCTGTCTGAACGCAAAATACTTTAAAACACTGTACGAATTTACCGATACACAGAGTGTTTCATGAGGTATAGATATGTAATTCATTATGGTTTTGTATTCATTGACTGAAATATGATGTTGAGTGTTGAAACATGACATTACTTCGAACGACTGAAAATACCATAATAAACAAACAAAACAATGAGATTTCCACCCTAAACTAATTAAATAACTAAGTCAGGTTTATAAAGGAATTATTAACTATCAGATACTGTGATAAAATATTCAAGGCATTCAAGTCTATAATAATTATTATGAAACAAAATTTAGTATTGTTCTAAAAAATAGCGCTAAATATGTTTATACAAAGTTAAATAAATAGGTGACTGATGGATAGAAGAATGGAAACAGGTTATTTTTATTTGTATATATTCATATGCTAGTCAAATAAAAAAGTATTAAAATAATTACATAAAAAAACACTTTTAAGTTAAACGTTTTTATTTTATGTGCACTGAAAATTGTATTGTCATCTAAATTAAATGTGTGTACGAAATTTCATATCAATCTGACAACGGGAAGGTGCTTAAATTTTAATTTCTAATTTTGACACCGTTTAAAAAAGGCAACGCTCATACAGTTCCTCTGGTGTTGTGGATGTTTACGGGCAGCGGTGATCACCTTACATTAGGCTGCCCGCTATTCGTATGCTCTGATATCTTATAAAAAAAGAATATAAACAAATATTTTTTATAGAGTGATTCATTAAAAGATATTCACGTAGATTGTAATAGCTCATATACCTCATTCGTACATAGATTTGCTTTGTAGTAAATAAACATACTTATATTTCTCCTTTGTAATATTCATGTATAGATTCATATTTGTTTTGTCATTTTTTTTGTCAATTCAATGGCACTAACTAATTAAAACTGACAAAAATTATTAATAGACAAAATCAGCTCTTAGTTTTTTGTATAAATGGTGTGTACGCGTACTAATATTCATTTGAATGTACGGTACAGTGGTCAGTTAGATAGTCCTCATGTCTTTTGCGTTGATGTAAAACACTTTTGGTAAAATTCTTCAGTCACTTTAATAATCCTAACACTACCCATAAACATAATTCTTTTACAGAGATTTTGGTATCGATTGTTTTATTCCTGCATATGTAACATCGTCTCCGAGAGATTAAGGAACCATAAAAGCAGCTGCAATTGGCCCTGTACGGGATCGTATTGTAAACAATTCCCTGTTCACTATAATATCACCACTCATCTCTTACTTCGTCACTAACAAGGTTAAATATTTTTAATGATATCAGTTGCGTATAAATTGTAAAATGTATTTCAATTCATACCGATGCTGTTCCATTGACTTGCGTGAGATCTGATGTTGCCACAACTGTGAACATGTGCACTCCGCTACTAACAGGAGCTGTGAGATGCAGCTCACCATTGTCGTTTATTGACAGGTGTTCTTTTAGTTCGTCTGAAATTAATACAAGCTTATAGAAATGTAGCTTAACAGAGAGAGCAAATATGCATTGGCTAGGTATGTGTATCTTATCAAATGTTTTTGAAGAAAACATTTTTTAACTAGCTATAATCGGTATTTTTCTACAAACTGTTTGGAATAGCAAAGACAAAAAAAATCTTGTTTTTTATTTGTAAATATAAAATTTAAACAATACATTCAAAATTGTTATAGTGTGTTAAATGTTTGTGTTGAACGCGGAAACATTTTAATGGTATTGAATCATTAATACGAAGCGTGTCATCCTCGCGGGTCAACTGTCGCTCATTATTTACCGTCCATATAAAAATAAATGTCAATGTTAACACCGATTATGCTAATTATGTATAGATAACAACTAAATAAACTTCTATTGTATATTGTATTCAAAAGCATTTGCATTTATTTAATTGTATAAGGACGTTTCATTCAGAATATTAAAATTGAGTTTGATTTGTATAAAGATGACGTAACAATGGTAGGTTTAATCTGTTCGAAGTTATGGTTAGAATTTTCGGTGTTACAAGAGAGCAAAAAGCACATTCGCGGCGCATTCGCCAGACCTGGACGCACCCATGGAGCTCGACAGCTACCCAATCCGGTAATACATATTACAAATTCGTTGTCTATGTGGAGTAGATAAGAGGAGAGTAGACTAGGAAAAGGTAGCAGGGGATGAAAAGGTATACACAAGAGTACTAATAACACTTCCTTATGCCGTACTTCCTAGTCGATTCGGCAAATAAAGGTCACAGCTGCAGCTTCTTTTGGCTCTACCACCGTCTTGGCCGTAGCTGTAGAATGTCCTACTATGTAAGTACATACATAGTGTAAATAGTAACTTAAAATATATTAAATCTTTCAGGCAAAATTTATACTTCAGATTGTAATGTTGGATAATTAATGAGGAACTAGAGCACTTTCGACTACACAATTGTTATGTTGAGAATATTTTTATTTTCGAGTTCAAAGCAATTAATTCAAATAACATTTTGCACTTTGCGAGCGTACCAGTTCTTTAGGGTTTAAAGCTGAAATCAAATTAAAGTTACGACGTAATGAAATAAAATTGTTTATTGAGCAATAAAACGTCTGTTACGCATGACTTGGCAGCATTTTTTTGTTCATGGAAATTTAACATTAGACAAGCCTTCTCCATTATATTACAAAAATAACTATGTAATTTTTATGACGCGTTTTACGTTATGCTCAAAATATGTAGTATAATTGTTGGAGGTGTAATTTTGCTATTAAGAAAAAAACAGGCGCTTGTTATATTTAGTTGGATGTATTTCGAAAAACTTGATTTGTACCTGCTGATAATGATAATGTCACCTTCCTGGTACATTTGGCTCTAGTAAGCTCTGTTTCTTCCACAGTAAAAGGAGACAAAGGAGCAAGGGAAAATTGTGGTAATTGAAACTGCTGCTGGCTAAGCACCGTTGGCCGTAGTTTAGTGTAGTGATTTCAGTACTTGTGTTATTTTTGTTAAAATTACTTGTATTTTTTAAATAACTAAAAAATAAACGTTGTTATGTTATATTTATTACCGTTTTCAACGAGCAGGGAGTAATTAACGGGTTCTCCATTATCTGCAATCGCAGATACTTGTCCGATCAACCCTGTCTGCGAAACGTCCACTCGTATAACATACGACTCAGAGCTAAACCTTACTCTAGGCAGAGCTGGAATCTCTGTGAAAAATAAACATAGTAACTACAACATTACCAAAGTATATTAATAAGCAGTAGAGAAGCAACAGGTATTTAGTTTCTATGAAAAATATAAATTTAAGCAATCTAAACATTAAACAATAAATTTGTAGAATGGAAAATAATTACAGAAATATAATTATCAAATTTTTAAATAGGTAGAGGTGTTTTAAATGTCGATACTAAAGCTCTTTGCCAGACAATGTATCCTTATTTCGACCTCCTAGAGAAACGTAATGATAGATACTTTGCAGAGTATACGTTGCCAATCAATTTCAATAATTTTCTCTAAATAGAGATATGATGATAGGATGCTCAATTAGAAGAAGAAGAACGGATGTAAATGCTAAAGTTGACCCTTTAGTATTGTATCCAAATACATCTAAATTAAGTTTATGATGTATTGCAAATAAGGAAGCCAGATATTATGTACATTCGTTTTTGTTAAGGTACAAGCACGTGTGAAGTAACGAATTTGAGCTATGCCTAACCACTTCGGACACGGCCGTGAGTATTCGAAAATTAAAAAAATCAAACGCAAAATTGCTGCTTTCTAAGATAAAAATTACAATTATGATTGTATGCATTTGAAGGGCCGCTATCGGAAATTGCGACGCACTGTTTCACGCGGTGAACAATGGATCCGATCATTTAACTTTCCACTTGACATTGATAACTTAAGTACTGCGTTAATCTTCAAAACGTTGAATCATTGATATAAGTCGCATACTTTTCTTTGATTCATTTAATTGATAATATTAAACATTTTAACAGTTTTCAAATAATGGACCACTTGACATCCATAATATGACGACGGAGATAACTATTCCTTACCAAGGTATCTAAAATTGAGATCGTTTTTGTTACTTTAATGCTTAAACTTACTTTTATAACCTTTTTAATAAAGTATAAATAATACAAACTATGTACATATTCTAATAATATTAGAATATCAAGATCAAGACAATAGTAAATACACAAGTTCTTTACAAAAGACTACCAGAACAAAGCAGTCCCTTACGTTTACGTATAGTGTTTTGCTATGAACAAATTCTTGAGGTTTTTAATTTAGAGGTCCATTTTGAATTTCAAATAGCGCAAAACAATATTTTGATGAAAAAATTTTCGACCTCCTATTTTTGCTTTGGTCCAACTAATCTCTTTTTACCTTTAAATGTAGTTTTTATGAATATTTGTAACGGGTAGCAACAATTATTTAAAGCCAGGAAAACACGCGTGACGTGGGATTTTTTTATAGAAAACAAAAAACACTACACTACAGCTTATTTCTGACCTTAAGGGGATGAATTTTCGTAAATCTTGAAAGTGCTATATAATTAATTGTACTGAAAGTGTTTATGTTAATTTTCAAGTAAATCTGCTGAAGAAAAAATATTTTACATACAAACTATAATCGCCTACTTTAGACCTTTAGGGAATGAATGTAGAAAATTTCTTTTTTACTGCTCATGACATAAACTTTGTTCTTCGTGCCCTTTTTCCCACTTTTTACGTGGGTTCGGGTCGTAGTCCATACTGTAATAGATTTTGGCTATAGTTTTTTTACTGCCGGCCGCCTGCCTGACACTAACCCTCCTCGGGCATGTATATGAAATATTAGCAGATTATCGAAATAATTCTAATATTCCTTTTATACCATTCCCAACCAAGCAACTTCGTTGGAAATGATTCACAACAATAGTCGAATGGCTGATTCGAACTCACGACCATGTTGTGCATGTTTCGCAGTCCTTATCATTAGTCTACTAAATTTAATGATAAGAATGCGTATTGTATTAAAAAGTAACCTTTAGTTTACCTTGGTCAATGACGTCTAGCTTAAGCACGCATCCTGCACCGGGCACATGGATCTCTAGTATCATGTAAGAAGTGTCCGCGGCTATAGCACTAGAATCCCTTAACTCAACAGTCACAACTCCAGCATTTATTTGTACTACGAATAAATTCGCGTGCTCTGAAAGTCAAGTTCACGTTAGAATACACCAAAATCATCATCATCATCTCCCTGACCATTTCCCACGTATGTTGGGTCGGCACAGTACGAACGTATTCCATACTAGTAGTAGTATATGTTTTGGCTAAAGTTTTTACGGTCGGTCGCCAGCCTGAAGCCAAACCTCCTTGGGAATAGAATAGAATACTCAAAAATATTATATTTATTATATTATTATAACGATTCTGGGACAGTGGTGTTTATAATGATCATGAAAATTCTTGAACTAAAAATAATCAGTGAACCTAAACATAGGTTAAACAACAGCAAAGGATATAGACAAAACATTAAACCAGAATAAGAGAAAGAATTGACTTTCTACTAGGCTAGCGCCTACCGTCTTTCAACCGAATCGTAAGCGCGATATCATAAGAGAAAAAGAAAAACATACATAAGTTTTGAGCCGTATTGATTTGCAATATAAAAACTTTAACAAAGATTCTTGAAACAAAAAAAAACAATTCAAGTCAAGCCAGGGTGCATCAAGCATCACGTACAAATGGCAAATTAACTAGCATAAATATTTTCGAGACGGATAGAATAATAGTATGGAAAAAAGAAATTGAACTTTCGTATTCGTTATTGAATATTGTATTTTGTAAATTAAGTATTCGTAAAACTTTCATAAAATATAGCGATAAAAATACAATAGCCTATTCACTGATATATAATAATTTGATTAAATTACCTCCAACAATATTAACATTAGTGCCATTGTATCCAGAAACAAAAACGTGTTCATGTGATATATTACTGCCACGTATGACACCACTGTACAGTAATTTTTCAAAATAAATATTGTTATCTTCCGAAACTGAAAAAACACATTCATTCTTTAGTTTTGAAATGGATATATTAATAAATATATATAACTAAATTTTTATTTGACAGTATTAGGAACGGAAACCACAACTTTTTTGATTTAACGTCCAAACATCTATATAGGTACACTAGTATGTACACAGTGTATGAAATAACGAAAACTTGTGGAACCTTAGAGTCGCTGGTTGTAACCACTTTGGTACCAAATATTTACCATAGAGTGTTTTACTCACTAATTAAATTAATTACCGTTAGGTAGTGAAATCACAATAGTCGATCTAGCGTTTATGCTTCCTGGCTTTTTAGCGGTTATAATAAATACAAGAAACATTTTCACAGACAGTATATCTTGTGGAATAGAAGTAGTGAGAATAACTAATATTCCATCTTCAACTTCTTTGAGTGAAAACCAAATGGAATTATCTGAAATATTGCATATTCATAACAAGTTATTATATTTATTAGTATTAGTTTAATACACATCATTGAATATTATATAAATTTTAACCTCCTTCCAAAGAATAATTAACACTTTCATCGTTTCCGTTAGCTAGAGAAATTATTTGCGCAAATTCAAGAACATCATCTTCGGTGTACTGGCCAGTGTAATAGGCGTCTTCGAATTTTAACACGTGGACGGGCAATTGATTTTGCTGAATAACTTCAAGCACAATTGTAGTGTAACTAGGTAATGTTTCTGGCGCGGTTGCTTCTAGCTCTAGAACAATTACTCGATTTCTAGATAAAATTTCTTCTGGTATTGTGTCCTCAAGTAAAATATATACCATCGCTCCCTCTGTTCTCTTAGTAAACAAGTTCGCCAGTTCTAAAAATAAACATAAGTGTATTATTTTACAAGAATGTTACATATGCATATGTTGAAATAAGCTGTGAACTCTTAGATTGGTTCCTGTCTTATGTTAGAGGATTGTTTAGAAAAAAATTGTTTGAAATTAAGTCGATGACCATTAAGTAATTATACATACCGCCATTAATCGCAAATTGTACGTCCACTGTAAATCCTTTTGTGAGAATTATAGGCTCCAAATTAATAGTTAGATTGTCCAGAGTTCCGATATAAATGTTTCTTTCAAAAGCGAGAATAACTGTGGTATTAGCTTCTGAAAGAAAAACCAAATTTCTTGGAAAATGTTTAAATCATTGTAAAAGCAATCAGTAACAAGTAAAATCAAGATATTTTTATTGCTGTTCTAGAAATTAATTTCACATTTTCTATTATTCATTTTAATTTGTCATTTTTGTGCGATAGCTTAAACATTAAAAAATTGTAAGCCAAATGTTATACAAATTTGTAGATAAATAAACTTACCGACGGTAATGGAGATAATTATAGCAGATCTTGCAGTAACTGAACTGCTAGATTTACTGGCGGAGATTTCGAAGATTAGCTGCCTATTGTTAGCTAATACATCAGTGGGTATAGGGCTCGTTAATGATATAGTTACTCCACTAACTGTTGGTAAAACTCCAAACCACACTGAATTCTCTAAAAATATGAGAAAAATTAAATACGCCATAATAATAAACGAGATTAAATCCTCACCTTTCATCGATGAGTTCCAAAATCTAATTATATACCTCCAACAAGCGTGTACTGGATAGCTTCATCGTTTCCTTCTGCCAGCATTATATTATGATTAAAGTCAAGACCATGGGTCACATTGTAAACGCCAATATAGTAGGGCTCGGTGAATTTAATAAAATCATTATTGGAAGGAATTTCATTACGCACAATTTCGATAACTATTGTGACGAATGATGGTATAGCCTGCGGTGCAGCTGCCAGTAGTTCTAATATAATTATTCTATTATTAGGAAGGACATTATCAGGAATCATTTTCTCCAATTGAATTAAAACTGTTGATTCATAAATTTCTTTAGAGAAATGAGCAGCCAATTCTGTAAATAGAAACAATAATTAAGTGCATCTGAATATCAAAATGCTAATGCGTTCAAATTTACTTTTTTAAAATGGAACAATCGTCACTCTTTCAAGTTCAATATCCAATTTAACAGCTACACTCAAATTAAAACACCAATTATAAGATCATGAATACGTGGCAAGCTAAACGGGGCAGAAACCTTGACAGAAGAATTCGGTAAAATCATGATCTTTCGAAAGTTGTAAGACAAACGACATCCTATGGAAGGTTTGCTAGTGACCTTAATATTGTAAAGAACCTTTAGTAAAAAAACTTTTATTTATTCGTTAGAAATAAAAGTATAATTTAAAAAGACATGTATTACTTTTTAAATTGTACTTTTATTTCTAACATACGTGCAATATTATTAAAAAAAACGTACCTCCATGAAGTGAAAACTCTACATCTGGAGAAAAACCCTTTATCAACGAGATAGGTTCCAAGTTAAGTGTATTGTTGTCGATGGTCCCGATGTAATTTGGTTTTTCAAAATTAAGTACAACCGTCTCACTGTGACCTGGGAATATGAAACAAATAATATTTAAATGAATTAACTACTCATAGATGGTTTTAAATGTTTCAGAATGTTATAATTACTAAATAAAATATAAAAATATGGATTATTACCGGCCAGAAGTGCTATGACGATAGTAGATCGAGCTGAAACGGTGGTGTTGAATACATTTGCAGAGACAACAAAAATTAACTGTTGATTATTTGCTAATACTTCTGATGGTATAGGACTTGTTAGTGTTAACGAAGCTCCATTCTCCAATGGCGTAAGGGAGAACCATATGGAATTATCTAAAATAATTTACAATGTTAATAAAATTGATTAATGAAAATATATATTTATATAGTATGTTGATTAGTTGCATAGACTTTAACTAAATAGATGACATAGTATTAATACGAAACTCTTACTTCCTTCGAGTTCAAAACTAATATTTTCATCAGACCCTTCCCTGACTTGAATAGTGTGGTTGAATTGTAATTCATATTGAACAGAATATTCTCCATAGTAATAAGGGTGTTCAAATGCTGGAGGTATTACTATTGGATCTAATTGTCTAATTATTTCTACTACTATTGTAGCTTGGGCCTTTATTGTTCTTGGATGAATTGCCTCAATATTTAGTATAATAAAATGATTATTTTCAATAACGTCTTCGGGAAATTGTTCGGTTAGCTGAATCGTTACATTGTTTCCATTATTCGCTACACTGAAGAAAAATGCTTGATCTGGAAAAAATCCATATGAAAGAAAGTAAGATTAAAACCGTATAATTTAAACTAATGTTCATTTACTTTTTTAATTAAGGATTTTTTTAATTAAAGAATGGATCAAAACAAAAACTTTACTTGAAAAATAAACATATTTTACCTCCATTTAATAAAAACTCCGTTTGAGGTTGAAAACCCTGGGCAAGTAAAATAGTTTCTATTGTAAAAATTGAACTCGTTAGTTTTCCAGTATAGCTGTTTTTGGAAAATCTCATTACAGTCGGTTCTGTTAGTTCTAAAAGAATATATACACGTAAAATAATAAAGAAATCGAATGAAAAAAAAATACAACAAAATGTATTAAATTTAATATAATATATATTTATATCTAATACCTCGAGGAAAGTGAACAGATATCGCAGCGTTTGCCCCAATAGATAAAGGTTTTTCGGCTAATATATTAAACAGTAAAACCTTTTCATTAAAAATCAATTCTTCAGGTATAACAGTATTTAAAGATATAGAAACATTATTGCCTGTATAAGAAATAGCAAAATATTGTGCGTTATCTGAAAAAAATAATGTAAACATTAAATTCGGTTATGTATATCTCAAAACCTAGTCACAACGTGTATTTTTCAATATCTTTATTCTTACCGCCTAATAAACGAAATGTTACATTTTCATCGAAACCTTGTGTTAACAATATATTTTCCATGCTTATTGTTAATGCGTCCAAATAACTACCATAATAAATATGTTTATTAAACGTTGGTGTTGATGTATCTTTTTTTATAATTTCTAGTACTATAGTTGTTCTTGCTATGTCGGTGCCATTACCCTCCGCAGTAAGGATAAGTGTTAGAATATTGTTTTCAGAAATTGCACTTTCCGGGATTTGGTCTGATACACTTAAGGTAACTAGATTTGCTTCATTTGATAGTTTAAAGTAGTGCGCATAATCTGAAATGACAAATGTTAATAAATACTATAAAATTAATTTAAAAAAATGCTTATCTTGTTCTTCTCAATAAAAATTATGGAAAGTTCGTATGTACGTACCATACGTAGTAATTTTAACCCATAATTATTAAAGACAAAAAATATACACACTATTTTTTCTTACCTCCCGAAAGAAAAAAGACAACGTCTTCATCGTATCCCGTATTTAACTCTATTGCCTCCAGTACAACACTGTTATTTACCAAAAATCCGCTGTAAGTAAGAGATTTAAAAGCCAATGCTCTTGCTGCAATCAAAAGTTTCGAAACACATGGCAATGACGCAAAAAATGCGTTATAATAATTTACTGTGTTTATTATTTGAAATACATTATTTGGAATTTATGTTTGATATATATGGTTTAATATATATTATGATAGATTTGGAGCTTTCTAAAAAAAATCTTCAAATAATAAATACGTTGCAAGAATATCGATTTAGCTAAAGTTGTATATGATAGTTGAACTTCATGAGGTATAAATTGTTCGACATGTGGTTTCCGTTCCTTTTCAAGTAATTTAACTTTTTTCACTAGCACTAGCATTTACAAATATCAATAAAATAGTTAAATATGTGAACGTTTGTCACCTTCAGGCATTGCGATATAAAGAACCGCCTGTGCTCCGACTGTTCTCGGCTTCGTGGCAATTATAGTAAGTAACAAGCGTTGTTCATTTAAAACATGAGAGGGTAAGTCCGACGAAACAATATTAAATATGTTGCCATCTTGTGTTATTTCAAAATAGACTTCATAATCTGCAAAAAAACGTATGGTTAAGTACGATTCATCAGAAATATGAAAAAACTTAATAATAAAGTATAATAAAAAAAAATAAAGTATAAAGTACATTTGTAAAATGTTTTCTTAAGGCATCCTCGTATATTGGTATTTCCTTAGCTGACGCTGACACCGACTTCAAAACTAAACATGATTATGAATTGATTCTTATGTTTAATTGCGCAAAATTATTTTATACTTTTAAGTGCATTTCTTGTTTTTGAATATAGTTATCTTGAAGTCGGTTTTGTTTTTGTTTAAAAAGTTTTTTTGTTTCTACGTTTATACTTCCATCCATGCATGCTTGATGGTTGATTTATAATACTAATGGTAAATCTCGTCATCAATCTTGGCGATGTATACCTAGAGCACCCTTTACTGCCACTGCATTACCACTTTTGACAATTAACGTTGTACAATAAAAAAAATATATTTCATTGACCAAAAAGCTTTAGATTAAAATAATCCTTACACTTATTAATAAATAAATAGTACTTGTGTATATACACAACATTTATTTTAGAATAGGAATTTCAAAATTTAATAACTTACCTCCTGTTAGGGACACGGCCACCGTTTCATCAAATCCTTGAATAAATCTAATATTTTCTAATGTCACACCAGTTATAGGATCGTAGGTAGCGTTATAAATGCTTTTTTCGAAAATTGGAGTAATTAGGTCATCTTTAATAATTTCTAAAATTACTACAGTTACTGCCGTTCTGTTATTAGCAACGGCAACCACTTGCAACGTCAAAATATTATTGTCTTGGATAATGTGATCGTCAAGTGGGTTCATACTCAATGTTACAACCTTATTTAGTATGTTGGCAGCAAAATATTGAGCAAACTCTGCAAATAAAAAATAATACCACTTATAATGTTTAATGACTTATTTATCCCATCAAATTCCTTTCGTTCTAAAGTATCATTACCGCCGTAAATGTTTAACATAATATCTGGGACATTTAAATCATCTTGCAAAACTAAGTTTGATATTTTAAGAGTATTATCAACAATTGACCCCATGTAGTAAGCCTCCTCGAACTTTAACTTTCGCCCTGAAAGAAATTAAAACATTAGTTTTTAAATTAATATGGTAGTATCATTAATAAGTTAACAAATTGTCCACTTTTATAACCTTCAGGTAAATTCACAATAATAGTCGCTGTTGCGCCACTTGTGTGCTCTCGACTAGCGTTTAGGATTAAGTAGATTTGATTCGTCAGCAAATCCGTTGGTAGTTGAGATATAGTTCTTAACGTGATGCGGTTTGTGTCTACATCGATATCAAATAGATCTTTATTGTCTGTGGGAAAATATTAAGAATTTTTACATTCCAACATTTGAAATGATAATAATGGTAAATAAATTGAATCAGAATAGTATAAATACCTCCTTCTAAGCTAAAATGAACACTAGCATCATACCCTTGTTTTAGGTATATGTCACTTTGCAGAAAAACTTTACCGTCATCTGTATAAGTAGCTATATAAAATGTTTCCGAAAATATGAGATCATCAGGAAATTCAAATTCAGTGTCAGCATCTATCCGTACTGTTGCCCTGCTTGTGATCGGGGGATCACCAGTTAGATCAACGTCCTGGGTCGAAATAAAAAATATAATATTAGGTTCATTTTTTTATAAAGAATAAATAAATAAAATAAATATGCGCTCACGCCCGTAACCCAGAGAGGTAGGCAGAGATGATGGATTTCCATTTGGCGCGATCCTGGCATACCTCTCGCTTCTTCT